>CM073596.1:71389237-71716737 GCA_037074705.1 Zhengitettix transpicula | reverse complement strand
CAGCAGCGCCAAATATCCAGCAACCCTCTGGCCGTCAATTCGATTCTCTTTATCTCGGGATATTGGCGGGGGTGGAGCGGCGGAGACGTGCCACGGCGCTAAGTTGAATAACACGACGCCGCCTCGGCGCTGGCCGAGGGAGGGAGCGAGCGACGTCTGGCGCCGTAATCGCCAGGGAACACAGTGTGAGCCGCGAACAAATAACACCCCCCCACACAGCCACTCCGCAAGTCCTCCGGTTTACACTGGGCTTGGCTTCCAGAACATCCTCCAGCTTAATCCTTCTCTGCAGGAGCTCCCAGGACTCAACAGCGTGCCCAGGGTCCCCCCCCCCCTCCTGGTAAAGCGCTCACTGTTAAAAAAGCGTCTTGCAATTGGGGGAAGGGGGGAAACTCAGCCCCGCTATTACCAACATTCCTATACCTAATTAACCACACATTCCACCGTAAGCCACGTGACACAAAAATGGCGGCCGTGTTTACAACTGAAACAACTACCAGGCTACCAACTACGACGTCAGACTGGGTTCGTTTTCTTTTTGGCCCGATGAATGATCCAACACTTCGGTTTCTCTGTCTTGACGAAAGCTGGAGAGAGACACGCTGCTGCTGTCACGTCACGTCACGTCACGTCGCAGACATGCTTTGACGAGTGGCAGCAGCAGCGTCCGTCAGTCGTGCATCGCGCCCTCTGGACTTGAAAATTACTTGACGAAGGTTTTATAAGCTTTTACAATATATATATATATATATATATATAGTGACATACGTGCCCTTTAGCACGTGTCACGTAATGTCCGATAATTGATAAAGCGATTTCTACCACGCGTGACGTCACAGCCCGAAGGCAGCTGCCCCTTGTTGAGCCAGCTTCCCTGCACGACACGGCCGCTGAGCATCAAGCATTCGCGCACTTCTGCAGGCGCAGCTGTATGTGTGTTTATATATACCAATATATATAAAGCAAATTTCTGTATTGTATTTTATGCTGATAAAACACCTGAAAAAGGTACGAACACGTATACCGGAACGTTTTTTTTATTTAATTTGATAAAAGAAAATGTCGGAATCCTACAATTTCTATCTAATCGCCTTCACGTTAACAATGTCGCTGCTACGAGAATCAACGTTTAATTACAACTACCTGGGGGTTGCCCGTGCGTTACCCGGCCAGGGGGTTTGTCTTAATTAAACTCAGCGACATCCATATCCCAGGATTCGACTCCAATCTTGGTTGTTCTTGTCTCCTTCACCGCCCAACCCCGCTAAACGAGCTCCCTTCCCATGTCCAGAAGTAGGGAGGGCGGTGGAGGGTAGAAATTATACACAGAAAACATCGGGAGAAACACCGTCAATCTCATTGAACCACCAGCGCCTCTGGATGTTACACGGTAAGTTTAATGCCATAATTATAGTCAGTGACGTCTATAACCCGGGATGCGACTCCAATCTCGGTTATTTTTATGTAACACCCCCTTCCACCCTCCAACCCACTAAGCATGCTACCCTCCCGTGACTGCATGGGGGGGTTGACATTATACACAGGAAACATCGAGAGAAACACTATCAATCTCATTAACCCCCCACACCTCCACCCCCCCAGAAAAATATTTTTCTGACTCAAATATCAGCAGGTTTACTGTGTTTGAAAATTTCCACGCCCCCCCCCGTTCCTGGGGGCTGTAGACGTATTTTGATCCCCCCCACACACAGCCCTTTGTTTGCGGTTCTAAAGGAACCCGTGTATAACATTTGGTGAATTTACAGGCAATTTTTATTTGATTCAACAGTGACCGTTGCTAATTTCCTTTCACCCCCCCCCCTGCCACCCTTGTAAATTATTTTTAAATAAAACGTGTAATAGAATCTAAGCTGTGAAGAGGCGCGGGAGCTAAGGACAAGTGTGGATCCGCTCTGCAGCAAGGGATTAATCTTGTATCACTCTTCATTACAGAAGAAGGATAGGCTGTCTTATTTTATTTTTCTTCCCCCCATCCTTCGGGCAGGGAGAAAGAGAGAAAAAAAATTAGGAAAGACGGACGGGCAACCCCCGAGGGACCCTTTTCCTCCCTTCCAGGAAATGACAATGGCAAACTCTTGAACAACCCCCCACACGTGCCTCTGACCTGGCGCTTCTCTCATACGGACATCAGCAGCGTCTCAAGGCGTCCTGCGTGACGTCATTCGTGACGTGGCGCCTGCGGGGGGGGGGGGAGAAGAAACGTGACATGGCGTGACGTGACAGTGCAGTGACGTGACGTACCGTGATAGGCGACTGTCTCTCTGGTCGATAAGACAACATTGGCAGGTGGTACCGCACACTTTTGCGGACTCAACGTTATATCACGTGACATCGCGTGACAGTGATAGCAGTGGCGTGTCTCCACATTAAATAGTAGTAATAAAGTGACTGGGGATCCTCAAGCGCCTCTGATGACTTTTAAAACCAGAATACAGATGAAACAACGTGACACGGCGTGACGTGACAGAGACGCGGTGTCGCAGTGACGTGACGTGACGTGACGTGATAGGTGTGTCTCTCTCTCGTCAGTAAGACAACATTGGCAGGTGGTAGCGCACACTTTAGGGCACTTGACGTTATGTCACGTGACAGTGATATATCACGGCACTGCAAGTGTTACGGGAATGAGGGTGCGAGGGGACGGGACCGGACCCGCGGGTCTGCGCCTGACTGATAGCGAGGTTATTAGTTCTCACGAGCAATTTCTTCGGCGTCTATCCTCGTGCAGCAGCTGCTGGCGACGTCCAGGTCCTCCCTCCTCCTCCTCCACCTCCCCCCCCCTTCACCGCGTGTGCATCGACACTCTGCTTAGCGTGACAAAGGTCACGGCGAGGTCCCAGCAGACCCGCAAGTTTGTTGCTATTGTGGCGCCATCCGTCCCGGGCGCAGGCCCCCGCCTAGTGGAACTGATTAAAGCCACGGCTTCAGGGACCAGGCCACCGGAACCCCTCACAAAGGAATCACCTGTGACGCGACTCACGTGGCCAAATCCTTATCTAGAATATCAGTAATGATTACGATCCAAGTAAAAAAAAATGGTTTAGTAACAGGAGAATGTTCCTTAATCGTTTGGTCTGGCCGATATAACAAGCACTCATTCACGAAACATGGGCCATCAAACAAATAATCTGGATTTGACAGTGGTGAGGAATTAACATTATTATTTAGATTATTCGGGTATTCCATTGTCTTGGAGGAGAAAGGCGAGGAAGAAAAGGTGGTGAAAAAATGGGGGGAGGTAAAGAAAAGTATAAAAAAGAAAAGCAAAGAAACAGTAAAAACAGAAAGAAAGAGACAAGTTAAAGAGACGACGAGAAATACCGTCTGGAAGATCGGGGGAAAAAAGATGTAGAGATTTACTTCAGACAAACACTGGAAACAGGAAACCTTAGTTCAAAAACGGAGAGAGGAGGAGGAGGCATCTCCCCCCTAAACATAGCCCCTTCCTGTCTCTCCTACAAGGTTCTGCCTGCGAGAGAATAGCCCTCGAAATCAATTATGTAAAAATCTCTCTTTTAATATGGCGAAATAGCCGGGGGGGGGGGGAGAGAGAGAGCGCGCTAATGACGTCACACCAGCTGTCAGAACTTCTGACGTCACACCAGCTGTTAAACGCTGAGTTTAATTGACGTGACGTAAACAAAGTGTTTACTTTAATGTTGTGTTTACTCAATCACTCGTAAGACTCGTTATTTTAAATGTATATATATATATATATATATATATATATATATATATATATATCTGACATGATAAATAAATATAATTTACAGTTATAAATGATTTGATAATTCACAAATGTGGCAACACTGCATTGATCGTAATACGATAAAATAAAAAAAATTGAAAAAAAAATTCTATATTTATTTTCTCGTCAAAGATTATATATATATGGGGGGGGAGACAGAGAGAGAGAGAGTGGCATAGAGAGACATATATAGAGAGAGAGGCAGAGAGAGAGGCAGAGAGAGAGAGACAGTGAGAGAGCGACAGAGACAGAGAGAGAGAGGCGCAGAGAGAGAGACAGAGAGAGAGGGGGCAGAGAGAGAGCAGAGAGATAGTGACATAGAGGGAGAGAGGCAGAGAGAGAGGCAGAGAGAGAGGCACAGAGAGAGGCAGAGAGAGAGGCAGAGAGAGAGAGACAGAGAGAGAGGCGCAGAGAGAGACAGAGAGAGGGGGCAGAGAGAGACAGAGAGAGGCGCAGAGAGAGAGACAGAGAGAGGGGGCAGAGAGAGAGAGCAGAGAGAGAGCAGAGAGATAGTGACATAGAGAGAGAGAGGCAGAGAGAGACAGAGAGAGGGGGCAGAGAGAGACAGAGAGAGGCGCAGAGAGAGAGACAGAGAGAGGGGGCAGAGAGAGAGAGCAGAGAGAGAGCAGAGAGATAGTGACATAGAGAGAGAGAGGCAGAGAGAGACAGAGAGAGGGGGGGCAGAGAGAGAGAGCAGAGAGAGAGCAGAGAGAGAGCAGAGAGATAGTGACAGAGAGAGAGAGAGACAGAGAGAGAGAGAGAGAGATAATTTAGCAATATTTCGAGACACTTGTTAGGTACCGCCAGGGCTGCCAACCTCGTGGCGTCTGTCACGGTGATTATTTCTCGTGTTAGTGTCGAGGAGAAAGTTGGCAGCCCTGGCGAACTGTCAACAACGTTGCCGGCTGCTTCATTAGCGAATGTTCCTCCGACCCGTCAAGGCCCCGGCTTCGACGCCCTGCGTGGCTGACGGACGGGAGCAATGGCGGCGGTGTCGTCGTCGTCAGAATTTGTATTATTTTTTTGGAGACAACCTTAAATAGTAACGAGACAGTCTGTGCTTCATTTCCCTGGATCACGTGGCCGGGGGCCTTTACTTTTTATTTTTTTGACCCTGGAACATTGACCACGTGGCGAGGTTGACATCACTTTTGCCTTTCACGGGCTGCTCTGAAGATATGTGAAAGTAAATTTATTCGGGCACTGGTCCGTAGTTTCACTGCATCACATTTAACTTTCTTTAATTTTGTTTTTTTGGTTTTTTTTTCCAGAAATACCAGTGACAGTGAGTTCGTTTGTTCGTACGACGGGATCGTCGTGACGTCACCACAACAGTTCCGGCCTGACGTGTTTGTAAGTACGTTACAGTGGTATAATATTAATCGTGCTGCATTTTTGTTGGGCTGATGATGACCGTCAAACACACACGCTGTGACGTCACAGATGCACCACGGGACCGGCTCACTGTTCCTCAAGGGAGGATCCTGACAAATAGACAAACATAATCCAATTTTTTTTTAAGTCAGGAAAATTAAACGTTTCGTCGCTTATTTGGTGACCTCTTCAGGTTCAACATTCTTTTAATTTTTTTTCTTTGATAGACAGGTCTGTTTCCTTCATTTGAAACTTTAAAAAATTGTCTGGATCAAAATTTTATTGCAGTTGGGACTATATTTTGAGTATTAAATTAAAGAAACGGGGATTTTTGCTTCATTGCCATCCAAGGAAGGGCGTGGGACAAGTACCAGAAGCCCGATCCTACCTGATGCAAGGTTTTCTAGGGTTCGTCCTACATCACTATTAGGCGAATGCCCCCCGGGGGTTAGAATCCTTAAACAACAGCCCCGGGGTCCCCAGTTAACCCTTGACTACTTCATTTAGCAATTAAAGACGTTCAATAAAATATCATCTTTACCAAACTCTTCTATTAGGTTTTTAAGATTAACACAAGCCGAGGCACCTCTGTGAGTTTTGAAGATTCACACAAGCCGAGGCACCTCTGTGAGTTTTGAGAGTTCCTGGGTCGCAGACCTTGGGGCATAATGGTACGAGTTGTCCACTTGGAACAGTCGGACACCTGTCTCCCTAATCTGGTCAAGGCACTGAGCATAGAGATGAAGCGTTCCAACAACAAAAACCTCTCCAGGGAAGGGCATGGGACAAGTACCTAAAGCCCGATCCTACCTGATGCAAGGTTTTCTAGAGTTTGTCCTATTAGTATAATGCCACGGGGTAGGATCCTTAAACCACAGCCCATGGGTCCCCTAGCTAACCCTTGGCTACTTCGTTTAACAATTAAAAACCTTCAATAAAATATCATCTTTACCAAACTCTTCTTGTAGGTTTTTTAAGATTTACACAACCCGAGGCATCTCTGTGAGTTTTGAGAGTTCCTGGGTTGCAGACCTTGGGGCATATGGTACAAGTAGTCCACTTGGAACAGTCGGACAGCTGTCTCCCTAATCTGGTCGAGGCACTGAGCATAGAGATGATGTGTTCCATCAACAAACCCCTTTTCCACCATCCAGGGAAAGGGCGTCAGACAAGTTCCTAAAGCCCGATCATACCTGATGCAAGGTTTTCTAAAGTTTGTCCTTCATCACTATTAGGCGAATGCCCCCAGGGGAGGAGGGGGTGTAGGATAGGATCCTTATACCACTTCCTGGGGGTTCCCCTAGTTAACCCTTGGCTACTTCATTTAACAATTAAAGACCTTCAATAAAATATCTTCTTTACCAAACTCTTCTTGTAGGTTTACACAAGCCAAGGCACCTCTGTGAGTTTTGAGACTTCCTGGGTCACAGACCTTGGGGCATATGGTACGAGTTGTCCACTTGGAACAGTAGGGACAGCTTGAGGCACAGAGCAGATAATGCTGAGTTCCAACAACAAACCCCTCTCCCATCATCCAGGGAAGGGCATCAGACAAGCTCGACCTACCTGATTATGGTTTTTCTAGGGTTTTCCCTGCATCACTTTCACAAGAATGCTGGGTATGATCCTTAAACCACAGCCCCTGTGCCCTAGTTAACCTTTGGCTACTTTCTTCTACCCTTCAGCATCCCTCCTTTCAAATTCCTTTTCTTATGCTATAAGAGGAGGGTTGCCACCACATGGATTATCCTATATATATATATAGCCTGTCGACACCTTCTTCCAGTATAACGCCTACACCTGTGTATGAATGTGACGTTATCACTTCCTGCTTGGTTTGTTTACAAGAGTAAATAGATTAAATAACTTTTTTCATGAGGGTTTTTGGAGTCTTGAACCCAATAATTACTTACACCTGAATATTTTCTGCAATCTCAAATACCCGATTCAAGCAAATAACTATGGTAAATAATCTAATCACTTACTTGATGATTATAAAAGTATAGGACTGTATGCACAATAAAGAAAATTTGTTGTTTTAACAATTTAACATTCTGAGGAAAAGCCTCCAGCAACCTTGCAGGTAAACTATCCCAATACATAATGCTTCTGTTTACAAAAGAGAATTTCCATACGTACGTTCTCATGGTGTCTTTATTTAATTTTGTGCAGGTGATTATGACGTGGTGGCTTATGTCGATTAGTTACTTCACTCCAGGCTGCCTCATTTCTGTATGCTTTAAATAATTCCCTCAATCTTGCCCATTTTTGCCTATCTTATGGCTTCTCCAAGTCCCAATATACCACTCCAAAAACTGTAGTATAGTGGGAACTAATTATCTGTCATCAATTTGACCTCCCTTTAACATGTCTCAGCATTCTATTAACGAAGGGCAGAGATCTCCATCCCCACCCTTGCTACTGTATTTTAGGCGATGGACCCAGTAATCCCAAATATTTGCAGATTTTATCCTCTGGTACTTAATGGTCTTCTAATCTTCATTCTGTTGGCAGCAAGTTGCCAATTTTTTGTGAATTTAAACTGCCTTGCTCTTATAGGAAATTATTTTCAACAGCAAACATTCTTAGATTCTGTTTAAATCCTCTTCTACAGCCAACTACATCTTCATCATGGTTTATTTATTTATAAATAATGCAGTCGCCAGCAAAAAGTTATATACTAGAGCTATTGCCCACAGCCACATCATAAACTTAAGATCAAATGTCCAATGACACTTCCTTGTGGTACGTCCAAAGTCATTTCTACTCACTCTGAGAGCTTGTTATTTACCCTTAGAGATTCCTTAATCCATTTACAGTACCCAGTTATCTATTATCATTAATTTCTACTGAAAGGAGGTAACGAGGTATGACGTCAAATGCTTTTGCAAAAGTCTGTTATTACTTCACTGGAAATATCAATTTTGTCTTGACATACAGGTATTAATTGACTTTCACATGAGTAACATTTTCTGAAGCTATGTTACTACTGTGAATAAGTCACTTTTCCTCCCCATATGTGTATTAAATATTGTCATAGTCTTGCAGGACACATGTTCGCCTTCATGTATTGGGCAGGAAAGCAGCTGGTGCTGGGATAACGAGTTTTGGTGAGTTTGTGTAACTCTTCTTTTTGGTGAAAATAAATGTGTCTTTTGTCCATTGAACAGTATTTATAAGCTGGCGTATATTGCAAAATGTTGTGCCATTGTTCTCCATCTACTATAGCTGAGTTAGTGCTCATGAAATGAGCGTAATACTTGACCTTGCTTGGCTGCTCCCCAGATCCTTGGCCTCTTCATATGAACCCCCATTCTTCCATCACCATTTCCATCCATCGTACAATATTTCCATCCTTAGCTTGCATGAACACCATGAAATTTCTATTCCTCATCAATTTCCTTTATATCTACTACTTTTCCAAGTTCTTGGATTAAACTTTGGTAATATAATTCCAACACATTCTGGATCCATCATTCTTTGACCTTATTTCAATTCACCACTACCATTTCTTTTATTTTTTTCGGCTTCAATTTCTCCATTTCTTTTTGCATCACTCCCCATTTTCCATTCCATTCTCCTATCATATAATTTATTCTATTTTGTCCCACCTTTACTGCTTCTACAGTTCTATTCATGATTGATTCAAACTCCTATCCCAGTTTTCTAATCGATTCTCCCGACTGCCAACCAGTCTTCCTCTTCCCAGATGCCTTTCTCCTATTTTATTTTCCATTCTTTCTGTCACTTTCGTTAAATCTTTCATTGTCCTGTTTTTCAGAAACTCATGTTTTCTTTTCAAATTTCAATGACATTTCTTCTAACTATTTCTCCCCAATCTTCCTTTCAATTTGCTCCAACTCACCTGTTCTCTTCTCCAACCGTATTGTGTTATCTTCTTGTTCTTTTTAAAAACATGCATGCACTTGCTTCTCTACATGCTCCATTCTTTCGTCCATCTCATCGCACCCATTTCTGTTTTGTTAATTAATCTTCGGAACCACTCGTTCATTGTAATTTTCTTCTCCTGATCAATGAACTCCCTCATTTTCTCAACGTCTCCTATCTGTAACACTTCCTCCCCACCCCCCTTATCCATAATTTCAAAGTATACGTACCCCCCTAGTCAAAGGTCCACTTTCAGGTGGTATATATAATATATACATATAATGAAGTCAAATTTTTTTATTAAACTTTACACATTCACATCAGTTCACCTGAATATGCAGGAGGACATACTTCATAAAACAATCTGATTATCGTTCAATGAATTTATTTAGAACACCAAAGCAAAGCCAAAGACATAACCCTTATTTATTATTATAAATGTATCAAGTTTATTAAAATTGTAAAGAAGGAATGCACAAAATAAAGACTAGCATTACTGTTAAGATTTATTGTAAGCGGTGATTCCTATCAAAGAATAAGGTTTTGTTCCAGATTTCAATGGATAATAATTCAATCATTGTACCTGAAGTTTGTAAGGCCCTTATTGAATTGTGTTGCTGATGACATGAACGTAAGGTTTGCCAATATAAAAAACAACAACTTAATATTGAAAAGAATTTATTTGCAAAAAAAAAATTAATACCAACACAAGTGAGCGGACATGCAGAGAGCAGCTGGCTGACTCCATAGTATACTGTTTTAATAATGATTCTATTGGTAAGTTGCTCGAGAGACTTCATGTACCATTGGTGCCTTTTTCCAGCAGTAATCAAACTATTCATTCAAGGTCAGGTGTTTATGGACATAGAGGTAAAGAAGTATAATATTTTTTCTCTTCCAGTGTTTTACCACTGATTCGTAAGTAGAATCTGCCTGTATTTTTAATTGTAGGTTAAAAATTAAGGCCATTTTTTCTACGTTGTTATTATGTTGAGACCTCTAAAATAGGTAATTAGTCTACTGACTTTGGTGAAAGTATTCTCTTTCAGTTGCTCCTCGTGTTTTCCCAAGCAGACAACAGTTATTGTATCATCAGAGATATTTTATTATTTTACTCATTTGTACTGTTACGTGATTGTTTATATATATACATTATGAGCAGTCAAGGTCCGAGGTCTGAACCTTGCGGGACACCACATTTTTCTATCTTCTGTACACAGTGGGTGCTTTTATATATTATTTTCGAGTATTGCATCCTGTCTTTAAGATTCGTAGTTAACAAATTTTTTTCAGCCACACTTCTTATTCCATAGTTTTCCAATTTCTCAAATGGAATATTATGCTGTACGCAGTCGAAGATCTTCGATAAATCTAAAAATACACTACTTAATTTATTATTAATTGCTAATAGTTTTCTGACGTCATACAAGAAGTGAGTTTAAGTGACTAACATAGACAATGAGACATGAAAGCCACGTTGCTTAGCATTAAGTAAGGAGTTTGTGGTAAGAAAACAATCGGTGCCTTGTTAAGATACCCTTTTCAAATTTTTTACCTATGACAGATGTTAATCCTATTAACCTGTAGTTTTTTTGCCCTAACTATATCTACTTTTAGGCACTCTGGAAATATTCCAATTATAATAGATGTGTTTATGAGATGAACTACTGGAATTATTACAGCCTCTTTACAGGACTCCTATAATAATGTGATCCCCGCCTCATCTTTAGTGTGTTTCTTCTTTATTGTCTTGATCAACGTCAATAGTTCTATGACTGTTGTTTCATATAAATACATAGAATTGCAATGGCTCTGATTTCTAGGAATTTCTGGTAACGTCCAACCCCATGTAATGGGCTTGCTTTATTTAGGAAGACGTTAACTTCACAGAATCTATTGCTAGAAGACGGTGGCAGTGAACATCATCGAAACGTCTCAAATTCAATTCTTTACTCGGTTAGAAGCACAAGAAGACCTTATTCATTCACTGTTCTGTTTTCAATAGTCCCTTCTACTTCTACCTCAGTATTTCCATTCACAGTTTAAGTTGTTTACTATAATAACCAAAGCAGCTTTCGAGATATTTTGGAAATTTATTTTTCTGGACGATTCAATTGATTTAATATTGTTTTAGTATTTGTTGATAGTTTTCCTCGTGGGTCTAAAGTTCTGTTGAGTGATACCGACTTCACATATGTTTCAAAAACATTGTCATAAACTTTCCAGGAAAGTTCAGGTCTGAACAATTACAGAGAACTAGTCGGCGAGTTAATTGAGAACTTCAAGGTCGTCAGATGTGATATGTCATTGATAATACACATGCTGGAGTAAATAAAATAAAAGAATCAGTAAGAATTACTCTTTATATTTCTTTAAAAATTAAATAACTTAAAATTTGTTGAACAGTGTAATTAGGTAAATAATTGTTATATAATATAATATAAAACAAGTTTCTATCTAATTATCAATAATTATGCGGTATATTCTATATGTTTGATATTTACTTTATAATTGAATATTTATTAACAACTTTAAATATCTAGGCATCACAATCCAAACAACAGGAAGGCATTTCAGACTGCATATAAGATCCAGAGCATTGGCGGCCACTAGAGATATGAATGAAATCAGAAACATTACACAACTATCGATCAGCACAGCGATGGTCCTGTTTAGGGTAAAGATACTACCTGTATGGCCTAGAATACCTCACATACAGACAACTGGAAGAACTGGAGCGAGTAAAGGCTAGATACCCGAAAAGAATTTTAGGAGTTCCGCAGAATTCAAGATCGAGGCTAGTGTATGAGCTTACCAGGGAGACCTTCCTAATAGATGATCTGAGATGCGAGCTCATACTACCAGCTTCAGACAGCTTTTACAGAATCTTAATGAGAAGAAAAAGAACATATCGGAGGACTTCTGTGCAACATCTGCTATGTAGGCCAGGACATGGCTGGAAGCCGACCATGAACACATGAAGACGAGACTGGCGATCCATGGCTTTCATCATAAAGTGTGCTGCAACAAAGTATTTCATGAACCAAATGACGAGTGTGTGTGTGTGTGTGTGAGTTGGGTTTAGAAGTCTGTGAGAGATATCATATTGTAAAATGTAGGAATAGACAGAAATCTATCATAGCTTCCAGCAAGGAAAGGTTGTAGGGTTTCCACGGCATGTGTGCGCTTCCAATATATTATTATTTAAATATTTATTTAATGCAAGTATCTATATAAAGCATAGAATGATTTATGGAGACTTGAAAAAATTTAATAGTAAATACCTTATTAACTTTCTCAACACTAATTAAATTATTATTTCAATATGTTTACACTTTGATAGAAAAGTTTAGTTTGTAGACACTTGGTTAAGAATAATTATAAATCAAATTATTAGAATTACTTTTTTATTATTTTTATTTATTTACAGTGGCATCACCAGCTCAGCTTGTATTAGTGACAAATTAAGGGAACTCATTTTTTGCTTTGTCAGGGACCTGATTTGACAAGAGAATTTCTCTCAGGCACACAACCATCCATGCCGTCACCAGAATTTGAACCCGGGACCTCTCTGTTGCAAGGCAGGCACAAGAATTACTCTTTTCCAGCTAAGTACCCAATTATTTTAGTAGTTAGGGATGGGATTTAACAGTTAATAATATTTATTTTCACACATGTAGTTGTTACGTAACATAGATAATTTTTTTTTTTTTAGTGCAACAGGCTACATGAGGGTAATCCACATTGGCAACTCCCCTTTAATAGCATAGGAAGGGATTTGAAAGGGGGGATGCTGAAGGGTAGAGGAAGGTAGCCAAGGGTTAACTAGGGCCCCTGGGCTATGGTTTAAGGATCCTACCCGGCATTCGCCTAAAGAAATGCAGGGAAAACCCTAGAAAAACCTGCATCGGGTAGGTCGGGCATTGGGTACTTGTCCCACGCCCTTCCGATAGCGGGAGACGAGTTTTCCGTGGGGATGCAGCATTACATTCTCCGTGCCTCGACCAGTTTAGGAGGCAGCTGGCCGACTATTCCAATGGGAATAGCGAACAACTCTTACCGTATGTCCCAAGGTCTGCGACCCTGGAAAATACACCTCTCAAAACAGGCCGAGGTGCCTCGGCTTGTGGGAACCTTAGTTCAAAAACGGAGAGGAAAAGGCATACCCAAAGGTATCTCTCCTAAAAGGTTCTGTCTGCGAGAGAAAATCCCTCGCAAATTCTTAGTTTATAAGTTCATGGTGTTTATGATATTAAATATGGTTTAAGGTCATATTTATAAATGCACTTTTAGCACCTTGCCTGAACATGTCAATGTCGTGAAAGAAAGCACTTTGAAGAATTACATCTCAGAAGACAGGAAATTCAGCTAACAGCAGTTGGAATCTGGTCCACTATACAAAAGTTAGGGTTCGAGCTATTTACTGTCCACCAAGACACAACAACATCTCCTCCTGAGACACTTTGCAACCGAATTTGACTCCAAACAAACTCGACTGGGGGATCTGCATAAATGACGTCGAAAGGAAGAGAATTAACGAAAGCAGTAACTCAACATGTAAACACGCCTACTGGCCCACAGATACAGACGAAATACAGGACTGTTTCATCACGAGACAAATAGCATCAATCTTCATTGATGCTGTAGAGAATTTTGAAAAAGGGTTATTACTATATTATAAAATAATTTTTTTATTTACTTATAATGGTTTATCATGTGTAGTGCAGTAGGAATTAAATTTTATATTTAACTGTTGTGGTTTTCTATGTTTAGTGTAGTTTAAATTTTAAACAGTATTTAGTTTGTGTGGTTTCCCACGAGTAATGCAGTTTGAATTTACTCTAATGTGTGTGTTTCCTGTAGTACAATTCAATTGAGATTAATTTGGTGTCATTTAAAGTTAAAATTTAAATAATATTTTATTCGTGTGTTTTCTTGTGTGTAGTGCAGTATGAAATAAAATTAAATTGAGTTTACTTCAATGTGTGTGTAGAACAGTATTAAAAAATTTTATATTTAATTGGTGTGGTTTAATGTGTCTTCAGATCAATTTTTGGATTAAATTAAAATTATGTGTGGATTTCTGTCTGTTCTCTTAATTGCCTTATTGATTGTTTAATGTTTCTTTTTGGTTTGAATGTAGATTGTGAATTGATATTAGTTTGCCTTCATATGAATTTACGTAATAAACTGATGGGGTAGTTTGTCCGGTGGTGGTAGATTCTACTAAATAAGGGAACACATAACATTTAATCAACATTGCACCAGACTGCAAAGAAGAACCGTGGAAAGATATCTCAGACCAGATATAAACTGAGTACCTGAGGAGGCTTCACTATAGTTACTAGATTAAGTCTAAATTTCTCCTAAAATTCTTCCGGGTAAATTGTTCCACTTATTCACTTTCCTGTGTAGTGAGCATTTCCTAACATCTGTCAGGACTATTAATTCTATCTGGAATATCTTACCAAGGTCTTTGACCAGCATTTCCCTAGTTACAAAGTCCTCGTGGCATTGTTTACCTGCAGTTGTTTGTTCCTCGCAGGCTCCGTGCTCCGCACCAAGGGCTACGGCGTTCCAGGGCAATGCCCCATGATGCAGATCAGACTTGGTCCATCTACGATGTACTCAGGAGCTTCATAAAAAGCCTTTACAATATCAA
This sequence comes from Zhengitettix transpicula, assembly GCA_037074705.1. Lineage (NCBI taxonomy): Eukaryota > Metazoa > Arthropoda > Insecta > Orthoptera > Tetrigidae > Zhengitettix > Zhengitettix transpicula. The sequence continues at coordinate 71,702,044 of CM073596.1, read as the reverse complement.
CGTCAATTATCTACACTGAACGTCACAAGAGAATCATCGATGTTGGTAGCACGAGTCAAATTCAAGCTTGTCACAAAGGTGCTTCTTGACGGTGGCATCTACTGTTGTTTCTGCAATTTGAACATAAGCACAAAAAACAACCATCCTCCAATCTGTTGGTTCCTTTCCTTATTATTGAAATTTTCCAATTTACAGTCTTATTAACCTGTTGCTGATCAGCGACTTCCATATACTGAGATTTGTAATCAAATTACTTAAACTTATTCTGTTTGTCTTGATTTTCAGAACTCCATTGCTGAATGGGATGGGCGGCCATTTTTGTGGATCTTCCTCACTCGCAGTCGTTGAGATCTGGAAGTCGTGGTCCTGGCCACAATAGTTCCCTCAGGAGTACTACACCTTAGTTTGCCTTTATTAATGCATTACTGAGAGTTAATGTTTCTGGATTAAATGAAATTAACGTGTAGATTTCAGTCTGTTTTCCTAATTTCCTTATTGAGTGTTAAATGTTTTTTTTGGGTATGAATGTTAATTGTGTCTGGATATTAGTTTTCCTTCATGAATGCATTGCTGAGAGTTAACGTTACTCGAATAAATCAAATTTACGTGTGGATTTCAGTCTGTTTTCCTAATACCCTTATTGAGTGTTTAATGTTTTTTCTTGGGTTTGAATGTAAATTGTGTATGGATATTAGTTTTCCTTCATGAATGCGTTACTGAGTGTTAACGTTACTCGATTAAATCAAATTTAAGTTTGGATTTCAGTCTGCTTTCTTAATATCCTTATTGAGTGTTTATATTTTTTCTTGGGTATGAATGTAAATTGTGTGTGGATATTAGTTTTCCTTCATGAATGTGTTACTGAGTGTTAACGTTACTCGATTAAATCAAATTTACGTGTGGATTTCAGTCTGCTTTCTTAATATCCTTATTGAGTGTTTGTATTTTTTCTTGGATTTGAATGTAAATTGTGTATGGATATTAGTTTTCCTTCATGAATGCGATACTGAGTGTTAACGTTACTCGATTAAATCAAATTTACGTGTGGATTTCAGTCTGCTTTCTTAATATCCTTATTGAGTGTTTGTATTTTTTCTTGGGTTTGAATGTAAATTGTGTATGGATATTAGTTTTCCTTCATGAATGCGATACTGAGAGTTAACGTTACTCGATTAAATCAAATTTACGTGTGGATTTCAGTCTGCTTTCTTAATATCCTTATTGAGTGTTTGTATTTTTTCTTGGATTTGAATGTAAATTGTGTATGGATATTAGTTTTCCTTCATGAATGCGATACTGAGTGTTAACGTTACTCGATTAAATCAAATTTACGTGTGGATTTCAGTCTGCTTTCTTAATATCCTTATTGAGTGTTTGTATTTTTTCTTGGGTTTGAATGTAAATTGTGTATGGATATTAGTTTTCCTTCATGAATGCGTTACTGAGTGTTAACGTTACTCGATTAAATCAAATTTATGTTTGGATTTCAGCCTGCTTTCTTAATATCCTTATTGAGTGTTTGTATTTTTTCTTGGGTTTGAATGTAAATTGTGTATGGATATTAGTTTGCCTTCATGAATGCGATACTGAGAGTTAACGTTACTCGATTAAATCAAATTTACGTGTGGATTTCAGTCTGCTTTCTTAATATCCTTATTGAGTGTTTGTATTTTTTCTTGGGTTTGAATGTAAATTGTGTATGGATATTAGTTTTCCTTCATGAATGCGTTACTGAGTGTTAACGTTACTCGATTAAATCAAATTTACGTGTGGATTTCAGCCTGCTTTCTTAATATCCTTATTGAGTGTTTGTATTTTTTCTTGGATTTGAATGTAAATTGTGTATGGATATTAGTTTTCCTTCATGAATGCGATACTGAGAGTTAACGTTACTCGATTAAATCAAATTTACGTGTGGATTTCAGTCTGCTTTCTTAATATCCTTATTGAGTGTTTGTATTTTTTCTTGGATTTGAATGTAAATTGTGTATGGATATTAGTTTTCCTTCATGAATGCGATACTGAGAGTTAACGTTACTCGATTAAATCAAATTTACGTGTGGATTTCAGTCTGCTTTCTTAATATCCTTATTGAGTGTTTGTATTTTTTCTTGGGTTTGAATGTAAATTGTGTATGGATATTAGTTTTCCTTCATGAATGCGTTACTGAGTGTTAACGTTACTCGATTAAATCAAATTTACGTGTGGATTTCAGCCTGCTTTCTTAATATCCTTATTGAGTGTTTGTATTTTTTCTTGGGTTTGAATGTAAATTGTGTATGGATATTAGTTTGCCTTTATGAATGCATTACTGAGAGTTAACGTTTCTGTATTAAATGAAATTTATGTATGGATTTCTGTCTGTTTTCCTTTTTTACTTATTTAGTGTTAATTTTTTTTTGGGTTTGCATGAAAATGGTGGTTGGATATTAGTTTGCCTTCATGAGTTCATTACTATGTGTTAACTTCTTTGGATTAAAAAAATTATATGTCGATTTTTGTATTTTCTCATGAGTGCATTACCACAAATTAACCTTTCTAGAATTAATTACTCTTATGAGTGGATTTCTGTTTTTCCTTTTTATGTGCTTTACTAAGAGTTAACTTTTATGGATAATATGAAACATATGTGGGGATTTCTGTTTGTCCCCTTGAGTGCATTACTACGCTCTAGCATTTATGGATTAATTGATAATTATCTCCCCACCAGAAACCCTCACCATGCGCACTCTAGCTGCGTACCACACCATCATTCGAACAATAATTATACATTGAATGTTGATGTGCAATACTATAGATGAAATGGACCATCTTCTTTTTTTTAACCATCTAGACGTATCTTTTACAGAATTCCAGTAAACAAAGTAGTCCAATTCAAATGTACTTATTAATAAATAGCTGTAATATAATCTTAATCTATCTTTCGGACCATCTCACCAAATGGAGGTTTTAGTAAGTAAAGTTATTTTTCTGCCCAATGTCTTACTATTTTAGTTTTTGAGTTCCTCAACAAATTCATCAAAGAATATTTGAAAATGTGAATGCGTTTCCCCAAAAAAGGAGACCTTACTTCTTTTGGGAATTCTAACTCATCGGTACATCTATTATTTATGCTGATCACCATTTACAATCACTTTAAATGAACACAACTATACTATACTGGGACACAAACTATATTCCACTCCCCCAATTCCAAATATGGAGCCTCCTTTCCACAAAACCTTGATCGTATGTAATACTTTATCACTGTGATGGCTATCTGGACACTTCTGCCATTGTTTTTACAAATGTACCAGTCTTTAGTAAATTTTCGTCTCTGTTATTCTCATCTCTAGCAACCATATTGGTTTCCTCAACAATCACCATGGTCTAAGGTCCTATATATTTCCTTGCTTGAATTTGTTGTTTCTTGAGCCGTACGTATCAATTTTGACTTGACTGAACCGGTCTTGTGGTTAGTATTGCTCCATTTAGCCTGTTTCACAAATGAATTGACTTGCAGGACTCTTGAAGTTTACAAATTGGCACGTTTCTTTTTGTCTCGGACAGCTCTATTGTCTTGTCCCACAAACAACTGTGTTCTATGCCATTGTGCTTTATCAAAACCTAGAAATTTGCACTCTCAATCGTGACTTCTTTTTTTTTGGTAATAATATCAAACTGTCCTGAAAGAAGTATATTGTGAAAGCATGTATTTTTGTATATACATCATAGTGAATATCAATAGTATTTTTAATCAGAAAAAATTTAATAGCTGAAAGGAAAGATTAACTATCTTCCTCCTCTCATATCAATAATTTTTTCCTGCTCACTGCTCAGGTACAGTCCACCCTCAATACTGTATTTCCAACATTTCAATTACTCACATCATTCTTTGTCTTCTGTCTGTTTGGCACAATACCAATTCTTCATTACTCGTCTAACTGAAAAATGTTTTTTCAAGATTTCAATTACAGATTCTTCGTTACCCGTTCCCTTCAGAATTTTCTTATTTATTTTTATATAACTATTGTGAAAGTTGGCTCATCTTTCCAATTTCCAAAACACTTTTAAATAGCTTTTGCTCGTATTTCAGTAAACCTTATTTCCTTTCTCACATTCTAAAGTGGGAAATCAGAAGATTGAAACCACACTATCTTATTCTGCTTCCAAAGTATTAATTTTTTTTAAATTCTACTCTTTCAAACTATAATCTTCTCGTGTGTCATATTAAACTTAGCACTATTCTTTTAGGTTTGCATTAATCAATCCGTAATGGAACATTTAATATTCTCCCCTACTCTTTGTATGAAGTTACCCACCTTTCTGTGTCATAGTACTATTTTAGTAGAAAAATTGTAGTAGGTTTTATTATTGGGAAGTAAAGTGCTGTATTATAGGGAAGGCTAAAGGTTTAAACTAATTTTAGCAGCTCATGGGTCTAGTGGGATGGCCAGAAATAAACTATAAAGTATTTAAGAAAGTAATTTCATTTTTTACCATTGTAGCTGCTTGTGCTGGTTGGGTGTCTAGAAATTAACTATTTACAATGTTTTGTTATATAATTCTTTTCGTAGGCTTTATTTGAGGAGTGTGTAGACTGGGGGCTGTTTAATCCTTGGTCCACTCACTCCTCGAAACGCTGGACCGGGAAGCTGTGGAATCTAAAAAGTCTCAACGCTGAACAGAAAAGCTTTTTTTTTTAGTTGGACTTAGGGCAGTTTTTACAGCGCCGTTTCTGAGCCTGTGGCGTCTCCTTGGTTCTCCTACTGCGACGACGGCTTCATTATCAAACTCCTTCTCAAGCCTGTATGAGGAAGGTTGCCTTTGAAGTTACATACATGAAAAAGGTGGGTTCAGGTCTTTATTTATTCATTTAATACGCCTTTTTTTTTCTGTGAACCCAAAATTTTATTAAAATGTTGATTTATTTGTGACACATGGTGGTGGCTGATGTCTACACGAGAGGTCCTGCTGAAAGGAATCGTACCTGAAGGGCGACGTGGAAGAAGTTGGTCTTTGAAGCTGAGATCGGATCGTGGATGAGCCACGCAGGATTTGACTTTGCAGGTGAGGCTCTAGAATTGTGCTTGATATAGAAACTGACACGTCTTCTATTAACGTAGAACGGTGATGAGTTTCTGTGATCCTGGGCAGTTACGCTGCTCCCAAGTCACCATATGAGGCCCAGCCCCAGCCCCAGCCCAGCCACAGCTGTTGCTCATCAAGCCGCTACAACAACCAGCTGTTTTTGTAATGAAAGTAGCTAGTTTTTACACAATAAATATGAAATTTGTGTATTTTTTTTTACATCAAATGACTATTTGAATGTATTTTGAAAATAAAAAAATACTTATCATCCTAAGCCTTCTAAAGTACAAGTTGACAACAAGGTTAGCAATGAATTAAACATTTACTTTCAACAATTTAATTATATACAAATGCTAAACAAAAGAATTGCAATATACAATTGTTAAACAAAACTTATTAAAAGCACAGCAGTACACAATGGTCCACATACTGAAACAAAAGAAAAGTACAATTACAACACTTCAGATAAGATAATAAAATAAAAGTTCACAAATCAACAGGACCCCCATCCTCTTCACCAAGGTGGAACCATGCTGCAAAAAGAAAGAAAATACATAAATTAACATTTGGTCATAATTAAGGCATTATTTACTTAATTTAAATTTTACAAATTAATATGACATCTCTACACAAATGACCTTTTACTGAATTAAATCAAACCACGAATAATCCTGGATTTAACTTTTCAACAGTTAACCTACACAATTTTCATTCCCATTTATACATCAATGAAACACGAACATGTAACTAAGGCAGTATAAAGTACTCAAACAGAATTCACACAATTTGTCAAAACTAGTTACCAAAACATATTAATAACTTCAAAAACAATTAACTACCATCAGATCATTTAGATATCAGGAAAACAATTCTAGCTTCGATCTCATTCTCAATTTTCAATCAACAAAAATTCACTAAATATCTTTAATGAAATTAACATTTCATTTCAATAAAATATTACATAGTGCAAGAGAAAATCAGGGATTTAGTGTACAACAATTTAAAGTAATAAACAATCACTCTTTAATAAGAACTTTGTTCCACATAAAGTATTTACTACACTGAACGTTTTTTAAAGTTACATTTAAACAATATTTTTAAAAAATGTATTCCTTTTCTCTATTGGTTTCACAACATAAATCCAGAAAAATTAATGTCTAAACTTACTAAAAACCATTACTTGGTCACACAGCTAACTGTTCTGCACCAACTCTGAACTTGTGGCTACACCCAGCAGGATGTTAAACTTCTCAAAGACTGACGGTCAGTTGCCCCCCCCCCCCCCCCCCATAGAAGGGATTTACAACTCTCAGACAAACACTTCAGGTTTCATTACATCTACCACATCAAATTTGTACCTTAGTGCCTAAATATAATACCAAATATGGTAATATTAAAATAAACTGTCAGTTTTAAATCATACTATTAAGAAGATGGCTTTTTAAAATTGTAAACAAAATTATGACAAGGGCAAGTTTGATGAAAATAGACAAAGAAAATGTTTCTTTTTATTGAAATGATTCACATGCAGTGCAAGGAAATATTAGTAACATTAAACTGGATGGATGACAGAAGGTTTCTGGACTTTTCTTAGATTTGACTAAAGCATTCATCATGATACACTTCTCTACAAACGGCTATGGGGATTAAAGTCTTGTTGAAGTGATTCTTGGGAGTCTCACAATTGTACCTTTAATTATTTTTGTTTTCTTAAAAAATATATTAAACATTCTACTTTATACTACAAAATATTAGTTGTTGTATTTATAAATTATGAGAAGAAACTTCTTAAGATGATAATTAAAATGCATGAGAGACGTACTTCCAAAAATTGAATTGATCTGTTCTAAATTCTGATATGAGAATGCATCATTTTAATAGCATTATTTTACAACATTTATAAAATTTGTACTTTTACAGGTATGTGAGAAATATTTCAAACCAGAAAATATTGAATGGGAGGCTTCTGTTTCTGATGAAAAGACTGGCTGCATTCTTTCTGCACAGTTAACGAATCCAAGTGTCGTGCCACAGTGGTTCCGCAGTATCTGTCGAAAGGCACAACTCTGAGAGAAAGTCCAAGCAAGAACAAACTCAGTCTTGAGCATAATAAATTTTTTTCCCTTGAAAATTTATTAATAAACGCCTAAGGCTATAGCCTTGTATGTTTTATTTAAATTTTAGTTAATAAATTTTTTTCTCTTAGAAATTTATTAATAAACGCCTATAGCCTTGTATGTTTTATTTAAATTTTAGTTAAAAATTTTTTTCCCTTGAAAATTTATTAATAAACGCATAAGACTATAGCCTTGTATGTTTTGTTTAAATTTTAGTTAAAAATTTTTTTCTCTTGAAAATTTATTAATAAACGCCTAAGGCTATAGCCTTGTATGTTTTATTTAAATTTTAGTTATAAATTTTTTTTCCCTTGAAAATTTATTAATAAACGCCTAAGGCTATAGCCTTGTATGTTTTATTTAAATTTTAGTTATAAATTTTTTTTCCCTTGAAAATTTATTAATAAACGCCTAAGGCTATAGCCTTGTATGTTTTATTTAAATTTTAGTTGAAAATTTTTTTCCCTTGAAAATTTATTAATAAACGCCTAAGGCTATAGCCTTGTATGTTTTATTTAAATTTTAGTTATAAATTTTTTTTCCCTTGAAAATTTATTAATAAACGTCTAAGGCTATAGCCTTGTATGTTTTATTTAAATTTTAGTTAAAAATTTTTTTTCCCTTGTAAATTTATTAATAAACGCATAAGACTATAGCCTTGTATGTTTTGTTTAAATTTTAGTTAAAAATTTTTTTCTCTTGAAAATTTATTAATAAACGCCTAAGACTATAGCCTTGTATGTTTTATTTAAATTTTAGTTGAAAATTTTTTTCCCTTGAAAATTTATTAATAAACGCCTAAGGCTATAGCCTTGTATGTTTTATTTAAATTTTAGTTGAAAATTTTTTTCTCTTCAAAATTTATTAATAAACGCCTAAGACTATAGCCTTGTATGTTTTATTTAAATTTTAGTTGAAAATTTTTTTCTCTTGAAAATTTATTAATAAACGCCTAAGGCTATAGCCTTGTATGTTTTATTTAAATTTTAGTTGAAAATTTTTTTCTCTTGAAAATTTATTAATAAACGCCTAAGACTATAGCCTTGTATGTTTTATTTAAATTTTAGTTGAAAATTTTTTTCTCTTGAAAATTTATTAATAAACGCCTAAGACTATAGCCTTGTATGTTTTATTTAAATTTTAGTTGAAAATTTTTTTCTCTTGAAAATTTATTAATAAACGCCTAAGGCTATAGCCTTGTATGTTTTATTTAAATTTTAGATAAAAATTTTTTTCCCTTGAAAATTTATTAATAAACGCCTAAGGCTATAGCCTTGTATGTTTTATTTAAATTTTAGTTAAAAATTTTTTTTCCCTTGTAAATTTATTAATAAACGCCTAAGGATAGCCTTGTATGTTTTATTAAAATTTTAGTTGAAAAAATTTTTTCTCTTGAAAATTTATTAATAAACGCCTAAGGCTATAGCCTTGTATGTTTTATTTAAATTTTAGTTAAAAATTTTTTTCCCTTGAAAATTTATTAATAAACGCCTAAGACTATAGCCTTGTATGTTTTATTTAAATTTTAGTTAAAAATATTTTTCTCTTGAAAATTTATTAATAAACGCCTAAGACTATAGCCTTGTATGTTTTATTTAAATTTTAGTTAAAAATTTTTTTCTCTTGAAAATTTATTAATAAACGCCTAAGGCTATAGCCTTGTATGTTTTATTTAAATTTTAGTTAAAAATATTTTTCTCTTGAAAATTTATTAATAAACGCCTAAGACTATAGCCTTGTATGTTTTATTTAAATTTTAGTTAAAAATTTTTTTCTCTTGAAAATTTATTAATAAACGCCTAAGACTATAGCCTTGTATGTTTTATTTAAATTTTAGTTAAAAATTTTTTTCTCTTGAAAATTTATTAATAAACGCCTAAGGCTATAGCCTTGTATGTTTTATTTAAATTTTAGTTAAAAATATTTTTCTCTTGAAAATTTATTAATAAACGCCTAAGACTATAGCCTTGTATGTTTTATTAAAATTTTAGTTAAAAATTTTTTTCTCTTGAAAATTTATTAATAAACGCCTAAGGCTATAGCCTTGTATGTTTTATTTAAATTTTAGTTAAAAATTTTTTTCTCTTGAAAATTTATTAATAAACGCCTAAGGCTATAGCCTTGTATGTTTTATTTAAATTTTAGTTAAAAATATTTTTCTCTTGAAAATTTATTAATAAACGCCTAAGACTATAGCCTTGTATGTTTTATTAAAATTTTAGTTAAAAATTTTTTTCTCTTGAAAATTTATTAATAAACGCCTAAGGCTATAGCCTTGTATGTTTTATTTAAATTTTAGTTAAAAATTTTTTTCTCTTGAAAATTTATTAATAAACGCCTAAGACTATAGCCTTGTATGTTTTATTTAAATTTTAGTTAAAAATTTTTTTCTCTTGAAAATTTATTAATAAACGCCTAAGACTATAGCCTTGTATGTTTTATTTAAATTTTAGTTAAAAATTTTTTTCTCTTGAAAATTTATTAATAAACGCCTAAGACTATAGCCTTGTATGTTTTATTTAAATTTTAGTTAAAAATTTTTTTCTCTTGAAAATTTATTAATAAACGCCTAAGGCTATAGCCTTGTATGTTTTATTTAAATTTTAGTTAAAAATATTTTTCTCTTGAAAATTTATTAATAAACGCCTAAGACTATAGCCTTGTATGTTTTATTAAAATTTTAGTTAAAAATTTTTTTCTCTTGAAAATTTATTAATAAACGCCTAAGGCTATAGCCTTGTATATTTTATTTAAATTTTAGTTAAAAATTTTTTTCTCTTGAAAATTTATTAATAAACGCCTAAGGCTATAGCCTTGTATGTTTTATTTAAATTTTAGTTAAAAATTTTTTTCTCTTGAAAATTTATTAATAAACGCCTAAGGCTATAGCCTTGTATGTTTTATTTAAATTTTAGTTAAAAATATTTTTCTCTTGAAAATTTATTAATAAACGCCTAAGACTATAGCCTTGTATGTTTTATTAAAATTTTAGTTAAAAATTTTTTTCTCTTGAAAATTTATTAATAAACGCCTAAGACTATAGCCTTGTATGTTTTATTTAAATTTTATTTAAAAATTTTTTCTCTTGAAAATTTATTAATAAACGCCTAAGGCTATAGCCTTGTATGTTTTATTTAAATTTTAGTTAAAAATATTTTTCTCTTGAAAATTTATTAATAAACGCCTAAGACTATAGCCTTGTATGTTTTATTAAAATTTTAGTTAAAAATTTTTTTCTCTTGAAAATTTATTAATAAACGCCTAAGGCTATAGCCTTGTATATTTTATTTAAATTTTAGTTAAAAATTTTTTTCTCTTGAAAATTTATTAATAAACGCCTAAGACTATAGCCTTGTATGTTTTATTTAAATTTTAGTTAAAAATTTTTTTCTCTTGAAAATTTATTAATAAACGCCTAAGGCTATAGCCTTGTATGTTTTATTTAAATTTTAGTTAAAAATTTTTTTCTCTTAAAAATTTAGTAATAAACGCCTAAGACTATAGCCTTGTATGTTTTATTAAAATTTTAGTTGAAAATTTTTTTCTCTTGAAAATTTATTAATAAACGCCTAAGACTATAGCCTTGTATGTTTTATTTAAATTTTAGTTTAAATTTTTTTTCCCTTGAAAATTTATTAATAAACGCCTAAGGCTATAGCCTTGTATGTTTTATTTAAATTTTAGTTAAAAATTTTTTTCTCTTGAAAATTTATTAATAAACGCCTAAGACTATAGCCTTGTATGTTTTATTTAAATTTTAGTTAAAAATTTTTTTCTCTTGAAAATTTATTAATAAACGCCTAAGGCTATAGCCTTGTATGTTTTATTTAAATTTTAGTTAAAAATTTTTTTCTCTTGAAAATTTATTAATAAACGCCTAAGGCGTATGTTTTATTTAAATTTTAGTTAAAAATTTTTTTCTCTTGAAAATTTATTAATAAACGCCTAAGACTATAGCCTTGTATGTTTTATTTAAATTTTAGTTATAAATTTTTTTTCCCTTGAAAATTTATTAATAAACGCCTAAGGCTATAGCCTTGTATGTTTTATTTAAATTTTAGTTAAAAATTTTTTTCTCTTGAAAATTTATTAATAAACGCCTAAGACTATAGCCTTGTATGTTTTATTTAAATTTTAGTTAAAAATTTTTTTCTCTTGAAAATTTATTAATAAACGCCTAAGGCGTATGTTTTATTTAAATTTTAGTTAAAAATTTTTTTCTCTTGAAAATTTATTAATAAACGCCTAAGGCTATAGCCTTGTATGTTTTATTTAAATTTTAGTTAAAAATTTTTTTCTCTTGAAAATTTATTAATAAACGCCTAAGGCTATAGCCTTGTATGTTTTATTTAAATTTTAGTTAAAAATTTTTTTCTCTTGAAAATTTATTAATAAACGCCTAAGGCTATAGCCTTGTATGTTTTATTTAAATTTTAGTTATAAATTTTTTTCTCTTGAAAATTTATTAATAAACGCCTAAGGCTATAGCCTTGTATGTTTTATTTAAATTTTAGTTAAAAATTTTTTTCTCTTAAAAATTTAGTAATAAACGCCTAAGACTATAGCCTTGTATGTTTTATTAAAATTTTAGTTAAAAATTTTTTTTCCCTTGAAAATTTATTAATAAACGCCTAAGGCTATAGCCTTGTATGTTTTATTTAAATTTTAGTTAAAAATTTTTTTCTCTTAAAAATTTAGTAATAAACGCCTAAGACTATAGCCTTGTATGTTTTATTAAAATTTTAGTTAAAAATTTTTTTTCCCTTGAAAATTTATTAATAAACGCCTAAGGCTATAGCCTTGTATGTTTTATTTAAATTTTAGTTAAAAATTTTTTTCTCTTGAAAATTTATTAATAAACGCCTAAGGCTATAGCCTTGTATGTTTTATTTAAATTTTAGTTAAAAATTTTTTTCTCTTGAAAATTTATTAATAAACGCCTAAGGCTATAGCCTTGTATGTTTTATTTAAATTTTAGTTAAAAATTTTTTTCTCTTAAAAATTTAGTAATAAACGCCTAAGACTATAGCCTTGCATGTTTTATTAAAATTTTAGTTGAAAATTTTTTTCTCTTGAAAATTTATTAATAAACGCCTAAGACTATAGCCTTGTATGTTTTATTTAAATTTTAGTTATAAATTTTTTTTCCCTTGAAAATTTATTAATAAACGCCTAAGGCTATAGCCTTGTATGTTTTATTTAAATTTTAGTTAAAAATTTTTTTCTCTTGAAAATTTATTAATAAACGCCTAAGGCTATAGCCTTGTATGTTTTATTTAAATTTTAGTTAAAAATTTTTTTCTCTTGAAAATTTATTAATAAACGCCTAAGGCGTATGTTTTATTTAAATTTTAGTTAAAAATTTTTTTCTCTTGAAAATTTATTAATAAACGCCTAAGGCTATAGCCTTGTATGTTTTATTTAAATTTTAGTTAAAAATTTTTTTCTCTTAAAAATTTAGTAATAAACGCCTATAGCCTTGTATGTTTTATTTAAATTTTAATTAAAAATTTTTTTTCCCTTGAAAATTTATTAATAAACGCCTAAGGCTATAGCCTTGTATGTTTTATTTAAATTTTAGTTAAAAATTTTTTTCTCTTAAAAATTTATTAATAAACGCCTAAGACTATAGCCTTGTATGTTTTATTTAAATTTTAGTTAAAAATTTTTTTCTCTTGAAAATTTATTAATAAACGCCTAAGGCTATAGCCTTGTATGTTTTATTTAAATTTTAGTTAAAAATTTTTTTCCCTTGAAAATTTATTAATAAACGCCTAAGGCTATAGCCTTGTATGTTTTATTTAAATTTTAGTTAAAAATTTTTTTTCCCTTGAAAATTTATTAATAAACGCCTAAGGCTATAGCCTTGTATGTTTTACTTAAATTTTAGTTGAAAATTTTTTTCTCTTGAAAATTTATTAATAAACGCCTAAGACTATAGCCTTGTATGTTTTATTTAAATTTTAGTTATAAATTTTTTTTCCCTTGAAAATTTATTAATAAACGCCTAAGACTATAGCCTTGTATGTTTTATTTAAATTTTAGTTAAAAATTTTTTTTCCCTTGAAAATTTATTAATAAACGCCTAAGGCTATAGCCTTGTATGTTTTATTTAAATTTTAGTTAAAAAATTTTTTCCCTTGAAAATTTATTAATAAACGCCTAAGGCTATAGCCTTGTATGTTTTATTTAAATTTTAGTTATAAATTTTTTTTCCCTTGAAAATTTATTAATAAACGCCTAAGGCTATAGCCTTGTATGTTTTATTTAAATTTTAGTTAAAAATTTTTTTTCCCTTGAAAATTTATTAATAAACGCCTAAGGCTATAGCCTTGTATGTTTTATTTAAATTTTAGTTAAAAAATTTTTTCCCTTGAAAATTTATTAATAAACGCCTAAGGCTATAGCCTTGTATGTTTTATTTAAATTTTAGTTAAAAATTTTTTTTCCCTTGAAAATTTATTAATAAACGTCTAAGGCTATAGCCTTGTATGTTTTATTTAAATTTTAGTTAAAAATTTTTTTTCCCTTGAAAATTTATTAATAAACGCCTAAGGCTATAGCCTTGTATGTTTTATTTAAATTTTAGTTAAAAATTTTTTTTCCCTTGAAAATTTATTAATAAACGCCTAAGGCTATAGCCTTGTATGTTTTATTTAAATTTTAGTTAAAAATTTTTTTTCCCTTGAAAATTTATTAATAAACGTCTAAGGCTATAGCCTTGTATGTTTTATTTAAATTTTAGTTAAAAATTTTTTTTCCCTTGAAAATTTATTAATAAACGCCTAAGGCTATAGCCTTGTATGTTTTATTTAAATTTTAGTTAAAAAATTTTTTCCCTTGAAAATTTATTAATAAACGCCTAAGGCTATAGCCTTGTATGTTTTATTTAAATTTTAGTTAAAAATTTTTTTTCCCTTAAAAATTTATTAATAAACGCCTAAGGCTATAGCCTTGTATGTTTTATTTAAATTTTAGTTAAAAATTTTTTTTCCCTTGAAAATTTATTAATAAACGCCTAAGGCTATAGCCTTGTATGTTTTACTTAAATTTTAGTTAAAAATTTTTTTTCCCTTGAAAATTTATTAATAAACGTCTAAGGCTATAGCCTTGTATGTTTTATTTAAATTTTAGTTAAAAATTTTTTTTCCCTTGAAAATTTATTAATAAACGCCTAAGGCTATAGCCTTGTATGTTTTATTTAAATTTTAGTTAAAAAATTTTTTCCCTTGAAAATTTATTAATAAACGCCTAAGGCTATAGCCTTGTATGTTTTATTTAAATTTTAGTTAAAAATTTTTTTTCCCTTGAAAATTTATTAATAAACGCCTAAGGCTATAGCCTTGTATGTTTTATTTAAATTTTAGTTAAAAATTTTTTTTCCCTTGAAAATTTATTAATAAACGTCTAAGGCTATAGCCTTGTATGTTTTATTTAAATTTTAGTTAAAAATTTTTTTTCCCTTGAAAATTTATTAATAAACGCCTAAGGCTATAGCCTTGTATGTTTTATTTAAATTTTAGTTAAAAATTTTTTTTCCCTTGAAAATTTATTAATAAACGCCTAAGGCTATAGCCTTGTATGTTTTACTTAAATTTTAGTTGAAAATTTTTTTCTCTTGAAAATTTATTAATAAACGCCTAAGACTATAGCCTTGTATGTTTTATTTAAATTTTAGTTATAAATTTTTTTTCCCTTGAAAATTTATTAATAAACGCCTAAGACTATAGCCTTGTATGTTTTATTTAAATTTTAGTTAAAAAATTTTTTTCCCTTGAAAATTTATTAATAAACGCCTAAGGCTATAGCCTTGTATGTTTTATTTAAATTTTAGTTAAAAATTTTTTTCCCCTTGAAAATTTATTAATAAACGCCTAAGGCTATAGCCTTGTATGTTTTATTTAAATTTTAGTTAAAAATTTTTTTTCCCTTGAAAATTTATTAATAAACGTCTAAGGCTATAGCCTTGTATGTTTTATTTAAATTTTAGTTAAAAATTTTTTTTCCCTTGAAAATTTATTAATAAACGCCTAAGACTATAGCCTTGTATGTTTTATTTAAATTTTAGTTAAAAATTTTTTTTCCCTTGAAAATTTATTAATAAACGCCTAAGGCTATAGCCTTGTATGTTTTATTTAAATTTTAGTTAAAAAATTTTTTCCCTTGAAAATTTATTAATAAACGCCTAAGGCTATAGCCTTGTATGTTTTATTTAAATTTTAGTTAAAAATTTTTTTTCCCTTGAAAATTTATTAATAAACGCCTAAGGCTATAGCCTTGTATGTTTTATTTAAATTTTAGTTAAAAATTTTTTTTCCCTTGAAAATTTATTAATAAACGTCTAAGGCTATAGCCTTGTATGTTTTATTTAAATTTTAGTTAAAAATTTTTTTTCCCTTGAAAATTTATTAATAAACGCCTAAGGCTATAGCCTTGTATGTTTTATTTAAATTTTAGTTAAAAATTTTTTTTCCCTTGAAAATTTATTAATAAACGCCTAAGGCTATAGCCTTGTATGTTTTACTTAAATTTTAGTTGAAAATTTTTTTCTCTTGAAAATTTATTAATAAACGCCTAAGACTATAGCCTTGTATGTTTTATTTAAATTTTAGTTATAAATTTTTTTTCCCTTGAAAATTTATTAATAAACGCCTAAGACTATAGCCTTGTATGTTTTATTTAAATTTTAGTTAAAAAATTTTTTTCCCTTGAAAATTTATTAATAAACGCCTAAGGCTATAGCCTTGTATGTTTTATTTAAATTTTAGTTAAAAATTTTTTTTCCCTTGAAAATTTATTAATAAACGCCTAAGGCTATAGCCTTGTATGTTTTATTTAAATTTTAGTTAAAAAATTTTTTCCCTTGAAAATTTATTAATAAACGCCTAAGGCTATAGCCTTGTATGTTTTATTTAAATTTTAGTTAAAAATTTTTTTTCCCTTGAAAATTTATTAATAAACGCCTAAGGCTATAGCCTTGTATGTTTTATTTAAATTTTAGTTAAAAATTTTTTTCTCTTGAAAATTTATTAATAAACGCCTAAGACTATAGCCTTGTATGTTTTATTTAAATTTTAGTTAAAAATTTTTTTCTCTTGAAAATTTATTAATAAACGCCTAAGGCTATAGCCTTGTATGTTTTATTTAAATTTTAGTTAAAAATTTTTTTCCCTTGAAAATTTATTAATAAACGCCTAAGGCTATAGCCTTGTATGTTTTATTTAAATTTTAGTTAAAAATTTTTTTTCCCTTGAAAATTTATTAATAAACGCCTAAGGCTATAGCCTTGTATGTTTTACTTAAATTTTAGTTGAAAATTTTTTTCTCTTGAAAATTTATTAATAAACGCCTAAGACTATAGCCTTGTATGTTTTATTTAAATTTTAGTTATAAATTTTTTTTCCCTTGAAAATTTATTAATAAACGCCTAAGACTATAGCCTTGTATGTTTTATTTAAATTTTAGTTAAAAATTTTTTTTCCTTTGAAAATTTATTAATAAACGCCTAAGGCTATAGCCTTGTATGTTTTATTTAAATTTTAGTTAAAAATTTTTTTCCCTTGAAAATTTATTAATAAACGCCTAAGGCTATAGCCTTGTATGTTTTATTTAAATTTTAGTTAAAAATTTTTTTTCCCTTGAAAATTTATTAATAAACGCCTAAGGCTATAGCCTTGTATGTTTTACTTAAATTTTAGTTGAAAATTTTTTTCTCTTGAAAATTTATTAATAAACGCCTAAGACTATAGCCTTGTATGTTTTATTTAAATTTTAGTTATAAATTTTTTTTCCCTTGAAAATTTATTAATAAACGTCTTGTATGTTTCATTTAAATTTTAGTTAAAAATTTTTTTTCCCTTGAAAATTTATTAATAAACGCCTAAGGCTATAGCCTTGTATGTTTTATTTAAATTTTAGTTAAAAATTTTTTTCCCTTGAAAATTTATTAATAAACGCCTAAGGCTATAGCCTTGTATGTTTTATTTAAATTTTAGTTAAAAATTTTTTTTCCCTTGAAAATTTATTAATAAACGCCTAAGGCTATAGCCTTGTATGTTTTACTTAAATTTTAGTTGAAAATTTTTTTCTCTTGAAAATTTATTAATAAACGCCTAAGACTATAGCCTTGTATGTTTTATTTAAATTTTAGTTAAAAATTTTTTTTCCCTTGAAAATTTATTAATAAACGCCTAAGGCTATAGCCTTGTATGTTTTATTTAAATTTTAGTTAAAAATTTTTTTTCCCTTGAAAATTTATTAATAAACGCCTAAGGCTATAGCCTTGTATGTTTTATTTAAATTTTAGTTATAAATTTTTTTTCCCTTGAAAATTTATTAATAAACGCCTAAGGCTATAGCCTTGTATGTTTTATTTAAATTTTAGTTAAAAATTTTTTTTCCCTTGAAAATTTATTAATAAACGCCTAAGGCTATAGCCTTGTATGTTTTATTTAAATTTTAGTTAAAAAATTTTTTCCCTTGAAAATTTATTAATAAACGCCTAAGACTATAGCCTTGTATGTTTTATTTAAATTTTAGTTGAAAATTTTTTTCTCTTGAAAATTTATTAATAAACGCCTAAGACTATAGCCTTGTATGTTTTATTTAAATTTTAGTTAAAAATTTTTTTCTCTTAAAAATTTAGTAATAAACGCCTATAGCCTTGTATGTTTTATTTAAATTTTAATTAAAAATTTTTTTTCTCTTGAAAATTTATTAATAAACGCCTAAGACTATAGCCTTGTATGTTTTATTTAAATTTTAGTTAAAAATTTTTTTCTCTTGAAAATTTATTAATAAACGCCTAAGGCTATAGCCTTGTATGTTTTATTTAAATTTTAGTTAAAAATTTTTTTCTCTTGAAAATTTATTAATAAACGTCTAAAGCTATAGCCTTGTATGTTTTATTTAAATTTTAGTTAAAAATTTTTTTCTCTCGAAAATTTATTAATAAACGCCTAAGGCTATAGCCTTGTATGTTTTATTTAAATTTTAGTTAAAAATTTTTTCTCTTGAAAATTTATTAA
Organism: Zhengitettix transpicula; assembly: GCA_037074705.1. Taxonomy (NCBI): domain Eukaryota; kingdom Metazoa; phylum Arthropoda; class Insecta; order Orthoptera; family Tetrigidae; genus Zhengitettix; species Zhengitettix transpicula. The sequence goes on along the minus strand of CM073596.1, from coordinate 71,683,830 downwards.
TAAACGCCTAAGACTATAGCCTTGTATGTTTTATTTAAATTTTAGTTATAAATTTTTTTTCCCTTGAAAATTTATTAATAAACGCCTAAGACTATAGCCTTGTATGTTTTATTTAAATTTTTGTTAAAAATTTTTTTTCCCTTGAAAATTTATTAATAAACGCCTAAGGCTATAGCCTTGTATGTTTTATTTAAATTTTAGTTAAAAAATTTTTTCCCTTGAAAATTTATTAATAAACGCCTAAGACTATAGCCTTGTATGTTTTATTTAAATTTTAGTTAAAAATTTTTTTCTCTTGAAAATTTATTAATAAACGCCTAAGGCTATAGCCTTGTATGTTTTATTTAAATTTTAGTTAAAAATTTTTTTCTCTTAAAAATTTAGTAATAAACGCCTATAGCCTTGTATGTTTTATTTAAATTTTAATTAAAAATTTTTTTTCTCTTGAAAATTTATTAATAAACGCCTAAGACTATAGCCTTGTATGTTTTATTTAAATTTTAGTTAAAAATTTTTTTCTCTTGAAAATTTATTAATAAACGCCTAAGGCTATAGCCTTGTATGTTTTATTAAAATTTTAGTTAAAAATTTTTTTCTCTTGAAAATTTATTAATAAACGCCTAAGACTATAGCCTTGTATGTTTTATTTAAATTTTAGTTATAAATTTTTTTTCTCTTGAAAATTTATTAATAAACGCCTAAGACTATAGCCTTGTATGTTTTATTAAAATTTTAGTTAAAAATTTTTTTCTCTTGAAAATTTATTAATAAACGCCTAAGACTATAGCCTTGTATGTTTTATTTAAATTTTAGTTAAAAATTTTTTTCTCTTGAAAATTTATTAATAAACGCCTAAGGCTATAGCCTTGTATGTTTTATTTAAATTTTAGTTAAAAATTTTTTTCTCTTGATAATTTATTAATAAACGCCTAAGGCTATAGCCTTGTATGTTTTACTTAAATTTTAGTTGAAAATTTTTTTCTCTTGAAAATTTATTAATAAACGCCTAAGACTATAGCCTTGTATGTTTTATTTAAATTTTAGTTATAAATTTTTTTCCCTTGATAATTTATTAATAAACGCCTAAGGCTATAGCCTTGTATGTTTTATTAAAATTTTAGTTGAAAATTTTTTTCTCTTGAAAATTTATTAATAAACGCCTAAGGCTATAGCCTTGTATGTTTTACTTAAATTTTAGTTGAAAATTTTTTTCTCTTGAAAATTTATTAATAAACGCCTAAGACTATAGCCTTGTATGTTTTATTTAAATTTTAGTTGAAAATTTTTTTCTCTTGAAAATTTATTAATAAACGCCTAAGGCTATAGCCTTGTATGTTTTATTAAAATTTTAGTTGAAAATTTTTTTCTCTTGAAAATTTATTAATAAACGCCTAAGGCTATAGCCTTGTATGTTTTACTTAAATTTTAGTTGAAAATTTTTTTCTCTTGAAAATTTATTAATAAACGCCTAAGACTATAGCCTTGTATGTTTTATTTAAATTTTAGTTAAAAATTTTTTTCCCTTGATAATTTATTAATAAACGCCTAAGGCTATAGCCTTGTATGTTTTATTAAAATTTTAGTTGAAAATTTTTTTCTCTTGAAAATTTATTAATAAACGCCTAAGGCTATAGCCTTGTATGTTTTACTTAAATTTTAGTTGAAAATTTTTTTCTCTTGAAAATTTATTAATAAACGCCTAAGACTATAGCCTTGTATGTTTTATTTAAATTTTAGTTAAAAAATTTTTTCTCTTGAAAATTTATTAATAAACGCCTAAGACTATAGCCTTGTATGTTTTATTTAAATTTTAGTTAAAAATTTTTTTCTCTTGAAAATTAATAATAAACGCCTAAGGCTATAGCCTTGTATGTTTTATTTAAATTTTAGTTAAAAATTTTTTTCTCTTAAAAATTTATTAATAAACGCCTAAGGCTATAGCCTTGTATGTTTTATTTAAATTTTAGTTATAAATTTTTTTCCCTTGAAAATTTATTAATAAACGCCTAAGACTATAGCCTTGTATGTTTTATTTAAATTTTAATTAAAAATTTTTTTTCCCTTGAAAATTTATTAATAAACGTCTAAGACTATAGCCTTGTATGTTTTATTTAAATTTTAGTTATAAATTTTTTTTCCCTTCAAAATTTATTAATAAACGCCTAAGACTATAGCCTTGTATGTTTTATTTAAATTTTAGTTATAAATTTTTTTCCCTTAGAAATTTATTAATAAACGCCTAAGGCTATAGCCTTGTATGTTTTATTTAAATTTTAGTTAAAAAATTTTTTCCCTTGAAAATTTATTAATAAACGCCTAAGGCTATAGCCTTGTATGTTTTATTTAAATTTTAGTTGAAAATTTTTTTCCCTTGAAAATTTATTAATAAACGCCTAAGGCTATAGCCTTGTATGTTTTATTTAAATTTTAGTTGAAAATTTTTTTCCCTTGAAAATTTATTAATAAACGCCTAAGACTATAGCCTTGTATGTTTTATTTAAATTTTAGTTAAAAATTTTTTTCCCTTGAAAATTTATTAATAAACGCCTAAGGCTATAGCCTTGTATGTTTTATTTAAATTTTAGTTGAAAAAATTTTTTCTCTTGAAAATTTATTAATAAACGCCTAAGACTATAGCCTTGTATGTTTTATTTAAATTTTAGTTAAAAATTTTTTTCTCTTGAAAATTTATTAATAAACGCCTAAGGCTATAGCCTTGTATGTTTTATTTAAATTTTAGTTAAAAATTTTTTTCTCTTGAAAATTTATTAATAAACGTCTAAAGCTATAGCCTTGTATGTTTTATTTAAATTTTAGTTAAAAATTTTTTTCTATTGAAAATTTATTAATAAACGCCTAAGGCTATAGCCTTGTATGTTTTATTTAAATTTTAGTTAAAAATTTTTTCTCTTGAAAATTTATTAATAAACGCCTAAGACTATAGCCTTGTATGTTTTATTTAAATTTTTGTTAAAAATTTTTTTTCCCTTGAAAATTTATTAATAAACGCCTAAGGCTATAGCCTTGTATGTTTTATTTAAATTTTAGTTAAAAAATTTTTTCCCTTGAAAATTTATTAATAAACGCCTAAGACTATAGCCTTGTATGTTTTATTTAAATTTTAGTTAAAAATTTTTTTCTCTTGAAAATTTATTAATAAACGCCTAAGACTATAGCCTTGTATGTTTTATTTAAATTTTAGTTAAAAATTTTTTTCTCTTGAAAATTTATTAATAAACGCCTAAGGCTATAGCCTTGTATGTTTTATTTAAATTTTAGTTAAAAATTTTTTTCTCTTAAAAATTTATTAATAAACGCCTAAGGCTATAGCCTTGTATGTTTTATTTAAATTTTAGTTATAAATTTTTTTCCCTTGAAAATTTATTAATAAACGCCTAAGGCTATAGCCTTGTATGTTTTATTAAAATTTTAGTTGAAAATTTTTTTCTCTTGAAAATTTATTAATAAACGCCTAAGGCTATAGCCTTGTATGTTTTACTTAAATTTTAGTTGAAAATTTTTTTCTCTTGAAAATTTATTAATAAACGCCTAAGGCTATAGCCTTGTATGTTTTACTTAAATTTTAGTTGAAAATTTTTTTCTCTTGAAAATTTATTAATAAACGCCTAAGACTATAGCCTTGTATGTTTTATTAAAATTTTAGTTAAAAATTTTTTTCTCTTGAAAATTTATTAATAAACGCCTAAGACTATAGCCTTGTATGTTTTATTTAAATTTTAGTTAAAAATTTTTTTCTCTTGAAAATTTATTAATAAACGCCTAAGGCTATAGCCTTGTATGTTTTATTTAAATTTTAGTTAAAAATTTTTTTCCCTTGATAATTTATTAATAAACGCCTAAGGCTATAGCCTTGTATGTTTTATTAAAATTTTAGTTGAAAATTTTTTTCTCTTGAAAATTTATTAATAAACGCCTAAGGCTATAGCCTTGTATGTTTTACTTAAATTTTAGTTGAAAATTTTTTTCTCTTGAAAATTTATTAATAAACGCCTAAGACTATAGCCTTGTATGTTTTATTTAAATTTTAGTTAAAAAATTTTTTCTCTTGAAAATTTATTAATAAACGCCTAAGACTATAGCCTTGTATGTTTTATTTAAATTTTAGTTAAAAATTTTTTTCTCTTGAAAATTTATTAATAAACGCCTAAGGCTATAGCCTTGTATGTTTTATTTAAATTTTAGTTAAAAATTTTTTTCTCTTAAAAATTTATTAATAAACGCCTAAGGCTATAGCCTTGTATGTTTTATTTAAATTTTAGTTATAAATTTTTTTCCCTTGAAAATTTATTAATAAACGCCTAAGACTATAGCCTTGTATGTTTTATTTAAATTTTAATTAAAAATTTTTTTTCCCTTGAAAATTTATTAATAAACGTCTAAGACTATAGCCTTGTATGTTTTATTTAAATTTTAGTTATAAATTTTTTTTCCCTTCAAAATTTATTAATAAACGCCTAAGACTATAGCCTTGTATGTTTTATTTAAATTTTAGTTATAAATTTTTTTCCCTTAGAAATTTATTAATAAACGCCTAAGGCTATAGCCTTGTATGTTTTATTTAAATTTTAGTTGAAAATTTTTTTCCCTTGAAAATTTATTAATAAACGCCTAAGGCTATAGCCTTGTATGTTTTATTTAAATTTTAGTTGAAAATTTTTTTCCCTTGAAAATTTATTAATAAACGCCTAAGGCTATAGCCTTGTATGTTTTATTTAAATTTTAGTTGAAAATTTTTTTCCCTTGAAAATTTATTAATAAACGCCTAAGGCTATAGCCTTGTATGTTTTATTTAAATTTTAGTTAAAAATTTTTTTCTCTTGAAAATTTATTAATAAACGCCTAAGGCTATAGCCTTGTATGTTTTATTTAAATTTTAGTTAAAAAATTTTTTCCCTTGAAAATTTATTAATAAACGCCTAAGGCTATAGCCTTGTATGTTTTATTTAAATTTTAGTTGAAAATTTTTTTCCCTTGAAAATTTATTAATAAACGCCTAAGGCTATAGCCTTGTATGTTTTATTTAAATTTTAGTTGAAAATTTTTTTCCCTTGAAAATTTATTAATAAACGCCTAAGGCCATAGCCTTGTATGTTTTATTTAAATTTTAGTTGAAAATTTTTTTCTCTTGAAAATTTATTAATAAACGCCTAAGACTATAGGCTTGTATGTTTTATTTAAATTTTAGTTGAAAATTTTTTTCCCTTGAAAATTTTTTTCCCTTGAAAATTTATTAATAAACGCCTAAGGCTATAGCCTTGTTTTTTTTATTTAAATTTTAGTTGAAAATTTTTTTCCCTTGAAAATTTATTAATAAACGCCTAAGGCTATAGCCTTGTATGTTTTATTTAAATTTTAGTTGAAAATTTTTTTCCCTTGAAAATTTATTAATAAACGCCTAAGGCTATAGCCTTGTATGTTTTATTTAAATTTTAGTTGAAAATTTTTTTCCCTTGAAAATTTATTAATAAACGCCTAAGGCTATAGCCTTGTATGTTTTATTTAAATTTTAGTTGAAAATTTTTTTCTCTTGAAAATTTATTAATAAACGCCTAAGACTATAGCCTTGTATGTTTTATTTAAATTTTAGTTATAAATTTTTTTCCCTTAGAAATTTATTAATAAACGTCTAAGACTATAGCCTTGTATGTTTTATTTAAATTTTAGTTATAAATTTTTTTTCCCTTCATAATTTATTAATAAACGCCTAAGACTATAGCCTTGTATGTTTTATTCAAATTTTAGTTATAAATTTTTTTCCCTTAGAAATTTATTAATAAACGCCTAAGGCTATAGCCTTGTATGTTTTATTTAAATTTTAGTTGAAAATTTTTTTCCCTTGAAAATTTATTAATAAACGCCTAAGGCTATAGCCTTGTATGTTTTATTTAAATTTTAGTTGAAAATTTTTTTCCCTTGAAAATTTATTAATAAACGCCTAAGGCTATAGCCTTGTATGTTTTATTTAAATTTTAGTTGAAAATTTTTTTCCCTTGAAAATTTATTAATAATCGCCAAAGGCTATAGCCTTGTATGTTTTATTAAAATTTTAGTTGAAAAAATTTTTTCTCTTGAAAATTTATTAATAAACGCCTAAGACTATAGCCTTGTATGTTTTATTTAAATTTTAGTTAAAAATATTTTTCTCTTGAAAATTTATTAATAAACGCCTAAGACTATAGCCTTGTATGTTTTATTTAAATTTTAGTTATAAATTTTTTTCCCTTAGAAATTTATTAATAAACGCCTAAGGCTATAGCCTTGTATGTTTTATTTAAATTTTAGTTAAAAATATTTTTCTCTTGAAAATTTATTAATAAACGCCTAAGGCTATAGCCTTGTATGTTTTATTTAAATTTTAGTTATAAATTTTTTTTCCCTTCATAACTTATTAATAAACGCCTAAGACTATAGCCTTGTATGTTTTATTTAAATTTTAGTTATAAATTTTTTTCCCTTAGAAATTTATTAATAAACGCCTAAGGCTATAGCCTTGTATGTTTTATTTAAATTTTAGTTAAAAATATTTTTCTCTTGAAAATTTATTAATAAACGCCTAAGGCTATAGCCTTGTATGTTTTATTTAAATTTTAGTTAATAAATTTTTTTCCCTTGAAAATTTATTAATAAACGCCTAAGGCTATAGCCTTGTATGTTTTATTAAAATTTTAGTTGAAAAAATTATTTCTCTTGAAAATTTATTAATAAACGCCTAAGGCTATAGCCTTGTATGTTTTATTTAAATTTTAGTTAATAAATTTATTTCCCTTGAAAATTTATTAATAAACGTCTAAGACTATAGCCTTGTATGTTTTATTTAAATTTTAGTTATAAATTTTTTTCTCTTGAAAATTTATTAATAAACGCCTAAGACTATAGCCTTGTATGTTTATTTAAATTTTAGTTTAAAAATTTTTTTCTCTTGAAAATTTATTAATAAACGCCTAAGGCTATAGCCTTGTATGTTTTATTTAAATTTTAGTTATAAATTTTTTTCTCTTGAAAATTTATTAATAAACGCCTAAGGCTATAGCCTTGTATGTTTTATTAAAATTTTAGTTGAAAAAATTTTTTCTCTTGAAAATTTATTAATAAACGCCTAAGACTATAGCCTTGTATGTTTTATTTAAATTTTAGTTAAAAATTTTTTTCCCTTGAAAATTTATTAATAAACGTCAAAGACTATAGCCTTGTATGTTTTATTTAAATTTTAGTTAAAAAAATTTTTTCTCTTGAAAATTTATTAATAAACGCCTAAGACTATAGCCTTGTATGTTTTATTTAAATTTTAGTTAAAAAATTTTTTCTCTTAGAAATTTATTAATAAACGCCTAAGGCTATAGCCTTGTATGTTTTATTTAAATTTTAGTTATAAATTTTTTTCTCTTGAAAATTTATTGCCTAAGGCTATAGCCTTGTATGTTTTATTAAAATTTTAGTTGAAAAAATTTTTTCTCTTGAAAATTTATTAATAAACGCCTAAGACTATAGCCTTGTATGTTTTATTTAAATTTTAGTTAAAAATTTTTTTCCCTTGAAAATTTATTAATAAACGTCAAAGACTATAGCCTTGTATGTTTTATTTAAATTTTAGTTAAAAAATTTTTTCTCTTAGAAATTTATTAATAAACGCCTAAGGCTATAGCCCTGTATGTTTTATTTAAATTTTAGTTAAAAAATTTTTTTCTATTGAAAATTTATTAATAAACGCCTAAGACTATAGCCTTGTATGTTTATTTAAATTTTAGTTAAAAAATTTTTTTCTCTTGAAAATTTATTAATAAACGCCTAAGACTATAGCCTTGTATGTTTTATTTAAATTTTAGTTAAAAAAATTTTTTCTCTTAGAAATTTATTAATAAACGCCTAAGGCTATAGGCTTGTATGTTTTATTAAAATTTTAGTTGAAAAAATTTTTTCTCTTGAAAATTTATTAATAAACGCCTAAGACTATAGCCTTGTATGTTTTATTTAAATTTTAGTTTAAAAATTTTTTTCTCTTGAAAATTTATTAATAAACGCCTAAGACTATAGCCTTGTATGTTTATTTAAATTTTAGTTTAAAAATTTTTTTCTCTTGAAAATTTATTAATAAACGCCTAAGGCTATAGCCTTGTATGTTTTATTTAAATTTTAGTTATAAATTTTTTTCTCTTGAAAATTTATTAATAAACGCCTAAGGCTATAGCCTTGTATGTTTTATTTAAATTTTAGTTATAAATTTTTTTCTCTTGAAAATTTATTAATAAACGCCTAAGGCTATAGCCTTGTATGTTTTATTTAAATTTTAGTTAATAAATTTTTTCTCTTGAAAATTTATTAATAAACGCCTAAGACTATAGCCTTGTATGTTTTATTTAAATTTTAGTGAAAAAATTTTTTTCTCTTGAAAATTTATTAATAAACGCCTAAGACTATAGCCTTGTATGTTTTATTTAAATTTTAGTTTAAAAAATTTTTTCTCTTGAAAATTTATTAATAAACGCCTAAGGCTATAGCCTTGTATGTTTTATTAAAATTTTAGTTGAAAAAATTTTTTCTCTTGAAAATTTATTAATAAACGCCTAAGACTATAGCCTTGTATGTTTTATTTAAATTTTAGTGAAAAAATTTTTTTCTCTTGAAAATTTATTAATAAACGCCTAAGACTATAGCCTTGTATGTTTTATTTAAATTTTAGTTATAAATTTTTTTCCCTTGAAAATTTATTAATAAACGTCAAAGACTATAGCCTTGTATGTTTTATTTAAATTTTAGTTGAAAAAATTTTTTCTCTTCAAAATTTATTAATAAACGCCTAAGACTATAGCCTTGTATGTTTTATTTAAATTTTAGTTATAAATTTTTTTCCCTTGAAAATTTATTAATAAACGCCTAAGGCTATAGCCTTGTATGTTTTATTTAAATTTTAGTTAATAAATTTTTTTCCCTTGAAAATTTATTAATAAACGTCTAAGACTATAGCCTTGTATGTTTTATTTAAATTTTAGTTATAAATTTTTTTCTCTTGAAAATTTATTAATAAACGCCTAAGACTATAGCCTTGTATGTTTATTTAAATTTTAGTTTAAAAATTTTTTTCTCTTGAAAATTTATTAATAAACGCCTAAGACTATAGCCTTGTATGTTTTATTAAAATTTTAGTTGAAAAAATTTTTTCTCTTGAAAATTTATTAATAAACGCCTAAGGCTATAGCCTTGTATGTTTTATTTAAATTTTAGTTAAAAAAATTTTTTCTCTTGAAAATTTATTAATAAACGCCTAAGACTATAGCCTTGTATGTTTATTTAAATTTTAGTTTAAAAATTTTTTTCTCTTGAAAATTTATTAATAAACGCCTAAGGCTATAGCCTTGTATGTTTTATTTAAATTTTAGTTATAAATTTTTTTCTCTTGAAAATTTATTAATAAACGCCTAAGGCTATAGCCTTGTATGTTTTATTAAAATTTTAGTGAAAAAATTTTTTTCTCTTGAAAATTTATTAATAAACGCCTAAGGCTATAGCCTTGTATGTTTTATTTAAATTTTAGTTAATAAATTTTTTTCCCTTGAAAATTTATTAATAAACGTCTAAGACTATAGCCTTGTATGTTTTATTTAAATTTTAGTTATAAATTTTTTTCTCTTGAAAATTTATTAATAAACGCCTAAGACTATAGCCTTGTATGTTTATTTAAATTTTAGTTTAAAAATTTTTTTCTCTTGAAAATTTATTAATAAACGCCTAAGACTATAGCCTTGTATGTTTATTTAAATTTTAGTTTAAAAATTTTTTTCTCTTGAAAATTTATTAATAAACGCCTAAGGCTATAGCCTTGTATGTTTTATTTAAATTTTAGTTATAAATTTTTTTCTCTTGAAAATTTATTAATAAACGCCTAAGGCTATAGCCTTGTATGTTTTATTAAAATTTTAGTTGAAAAAATTTTTTCTCTTGAAAATTTATTAATAAACGCCTAAGGCTATAGCCTTGTATGTTTTATTTAAATTTTAGTTAAAAAAATTTTTTCTCTTGAAAATTTATTAATAAACGCCTAAGACTATAGCCTTGTATGTTTTATTTAAATTTTAGTTAAAAAATTTTTTCTCTTAGAAATTTATTAATAAACGCCTAAGGCTATAGCCCTGTATGTTTTATTTAAATTTTAGTTAAAAAATTTTTTTCTATTGAAAATTTATTAATAAACGCCTAAGACTATAGCCTTGTATGTTTATTTAAATTTTAGTTAAAAAATTTTTTTCTCTTGAAAATTTATTAATAAACGCCTAAGACTATAGCCTTGTATGTTTTATTTAAATTTTAGTGAAAAAATTTTTTTCTCTTGAAAATTTATTAATAAACGCCTAAGACTATAGCCTTGTATGTTTTATTAAAATTTTAGTTAAAAAAATTTTTTCTCTTGAAAATTTATTAATAAACGCCTAAGACTATAGCCTTGTATGTTTTATTTAAATTTTAGTGAAAAAATTTTTTCTCTTAGAAATTTATTAATAAACGCCTAAGGCTATAGCCTTGTATGTTTTATTTAAATTTTAGTTAAAAAAATTTTTTCTCTTGAAAATTTATTAATAAACGCCTAAGGCTATAGCCTTGTATGTTTTATTAAAATTTTAGTTGAAAAAATTTTTTCTCTTGAAAATTTATTAATAAACGCCTAAGGCTATAGCCTTGTATGTTTTATTTAAATTTTAGTGAAAAAATTTTTTTCCCTTGAAAATTTATTAATAAACGTCAAAGACTATAGCCTTGTATGTTTTATTTAAATTTTAGTTAAAAAAATTTTTTCTCTTGAAAATTTATTAATAAACGCCTAAGACTATAGCCTTGTATGTTTTATTTAAATTTTAGTTATAAATTTTTTTCTCTTGAAAATTTATTAATAAACGCCTAAGACTATAGCCTTGTATGTTTTATTAAAATTTTAGTTGAAAAAATTTTTTCTCTTGAAAATTTATTAATAAACGCCTAAGGCTATAGCCTTGTATGTTTTATTTAAATTTTAGTGAAAAAATTTTTTTCTCTTGAAAATTTATTAATAAACGCCTAAGACTATAGCCTTGTATGTTTTATTTAAATTTTAGTTATAAATTTTTTTCCCTTGAAAATTTATTAATAAACGTCTAAGACTATAGCCTTGTATGTTTTATTTAAATTTTAGTTAAAAAATTTTTTTCTCTTGAAAATTTATTAATAAACGCCTAAGGCTATAGCCTTGTATGTTTTATTAAAATTTTAGTTGAAAAAATTTTTTCTCTTGAAAATTTATTAATAAACGCCTAAGGCTATAGCCTTGTATGTTTTATTTAAATTTTAGTGAAAAAATTTTTTTCTCTTGAAAATTTATTAATAAACGCCTAAGACTATAGCCTTGTATGTTTTATTTAAATTTTAGTTATAAATTTTTTTCCCTTGAAAATTTATTAATAAACGTCTAAGACTATAGCCTTGTATGTTTTATTTAAATTTTAGTTATAAATTTTTTTCTCTTGAAAATTTATTAATAAACGCCTAAGACTATAGCCTTGTATGTTTTATTAAAATTTTAGTTGAAAAAATTTTTTCTCTTGAAAATTTATTAATAAACGCCTAAGGCTATAGCCTTGTATGTTTTATTTAAATTTTAGTGAAAAAATTTTTTTCTCTTGAAAATTTATTAATAAACGCCTAAGACTATAGCCTTGTATGTTTTATTTAAATTTTAGTTATAAATTTTTTTCCCTTGAAAATTTATTAATAAACGTCTAAGACTATAGCCTTGTATGTTTTATTTAAATTTTAGTTAAAAAATTTTTTTCTCTTGAAAATTTATTAATAAACGCCTAAGGCTATAGCCTTGTATGTTTTATTTAAATTTTAGTTAAAAAATTTTTTTCTCTTGAAAATTTATTAATAAACGCCTAAGGCTATAGCCTTGTATGTTTTATTTAAATTTTAGTTTATAAATTTTTTTCCCTTGTAAATTTATTAATAAACGTCTAAGACTATAGCCTTGTATGTTTTATTTAAATTTTAGTTATAAATTTTTTTCCCTTGAAAATTTATTAATAAACGCCTAAGGCTATAGCCCTGTATGTTTTATTTAAATTTTAGTTAAAAAATTTTTTTCTCTTGAAAATTTATTAATAAACGCCTAAGACTATAGCCTTGTATGTTTTATTTAAATTTTAGTTATAAATTTTTTTCCCTTGAAAATTTATTAATAAACGTCTAAGACTATAGCCTTGTATGTTTTATTTAAATTTTAGTTAAAAAATTTTTTTCTCTTGAAAATTTATTAATAAACGCCTAAGGCTATAGCCTTGTATGTTTTATTAAAATTTTAGTTGAAAAAATTTTTTCTCTTGAAAATTTATTAATAAACGTCTAAGACTATAGCCTTGTATGTTTTATTTAAATTTTAGTAAAAAAATTTTTTTCTCTTGAAAATTTATTAATAAACGCCCAAGACTATAGCCTTGTATGTTTTATTTAAATTTTAGTTATAAATTTTTTTCCCTTGAAAATTTATTAATAAACGTCAAAGACTATAGCCTTGTATGTTTTATTTAAATTTTAGTTGAAAAAATTTTTTCTCTTCAAAATTTATTAATAAACGCCTAAGACTATAGCCTTGTATGTTTTATTTAAATTTTAGTTATAAATTTTTTTCTCTTGAAAATTTATTAATAAACGCCTAAGACTATAGCCTTGTATGTTTTATTAAAATTTTAGTTGAAAAAATTTTTTCTCTTGAAAATTTATTAATAAACGCCTAAGACTATAGCCTTGTATGTTTTATTTAAATTTTAGTGAAAAAATTTTTTTCTCTTGAAAATTTATTAATAAACGCCTAAGACTATAGCCTTGTATGTTTTATTTAAATTTTAGTTATAAATTTTTTTCCCTTGAAAATTTATTAATAAACGTCAAAGACTATAGCCTTGTATGTTTTATTTAAATTTTAGTTGAAAAAATTTTTTCTCTTCAAAATTTATTAATAAACGCCTAAGACTATAGCCTTGTATGTTTTATTTAAATTTTAGTTATAAATTTTTTTCTCTTGAAAATTTATTAATAAACGCCTAAGACTATAGCCTTGTATGTTTATTTAAATTTTAGTTTAAAAATTTTTTTCTCTTGAAAATTTATTAATAAACGCCTAAGACTATAGCCTTGTATGTTTATTTAAATTTTAGTTTAAAAATTTTTTTCTCTTGAAAATTTATTAATAAACGCCTAAGGCTATAGCCTTGTATGTTTTATTTAAATTTTAGTTATAAATTTTTTTCTCTTGAAAATTTATTAATAAACGCCTAAGGCTATAGCCTTGTATGTTTTATTAAAATTTTAGTTGAAAAAATTTTTTCTCTTGAAAATTTATTAATAAACGCCTAAGGCTATAGCCTTGTATGTTTTATTTAAATTTTAGTTAAAAAAATTTTTTCTCTTGAAAATTTATTAATAAACGCCTAAGACTATAGCCTTGTATGTTTTATTTAAATTTTAGTTAAAAAATTTTTTCTCTTAGAAATTTATTAATAAACGCCTAAGGCTATAGCCCTGTATGTTTTATTTAAATTTTAGTTAAAAAATTTTTTTCTATTGAAAATTTATTAATAAACGCCTTGTATGTTTATTTAAATTTTAGTTAAAAAATTTTTTTCTCTTGAAAATTTATTAATAAACGCCTAAGACTATAGCCTTGTATGTTTTATTTAAATTTTAGTTAAAAAAATTTTTTCTCTTAGAAATTTATTAATAAACGCCTAAGGCTATAGGCTTGTATGTTTTATTAAAATTTTAGTTGAAAAAATTTTTTCTCTTGAAAATTTATTAATAAACGCCTAAGGCTATAGCCTTGTATGTTTTATTTAAATTTTAGTGAAAAAATTTTTTTCTCTTGAAAATTTATTAATAAACGCCTAAGACTATAGCCTTGTATGTTTTATTTAAATTTTAGTTATAAAATTTTTTCCCTTGAAAATTTATTAATAAACGTCAAAGACTATAGCCTTGTATGTTTAATTTAAATTTTAGTTGAAAAAATTTTTTCTCTTCAAAATTTATTAATAAACGCCTAAGACTATAGCCTTGTATGTTTTATTTAAATTTTAGTTATAAATTTTTTTCCCTTGAAAATTTATTAATAAACGCCTAAGACTATAGCCTTGTATGTTTTATTAAAATTTTAGTGAAAAAATTTTTTTCTCTTGAAAATTTATTAATAAACGCCTAAGGCTATAGCCTTGTATGTTTTATTTAAATTTTAGTTAATAAATTTTTTTCCCTTGAAAATTTATTAATAAACGTCTAAGACTATAGCCTTGTATGTTTTATTTAAATTTTAGTTATAAATTTTTTTCTCTTGAAAATTTATTAATAAACGCCTAAGACTATAACCTTGTATGTTTATTTAAATTTTAGTTTAAAAATTTTTTTCTCTTGAAAATTTATTAATAAACGCCTAAGGCTATAGCCTTGTATGTTTTATTTAAATTTTAGTTATAAATTTTTTTCTCTTGAAAATTTATTAATAAACGCCTAAGGCTATAGCCTTGTATGTTTTATTAAAATTTTAGTTGAAAAAATTTTTTCTCTTGAAAATTTATTAATAAACGCCTAAGGCTATAGCCTTGTATGTTTTATTTAAATTTTAGTTAAAAATTTTTTTCCCTTGAAAATTTATTAATAAACGTCAAAGACTATAGCCTTGTATGTTTTATTTAAATTTTAGTTAAAAAAATTTTTTCTCTTGAAAATTTATTAATAAACGCCTAAGACTATAGCCTTGTATGTTTTATTTAAATTTTAGTTATAAATTTTTTTCTCTTGAAAATTTATTAATAAACGCCTAAGACTATAGCCTTGTATGTTTTATTAAAATTTTAGTTGAAAAAATTTTTTCTCTTGAAAATTTATTAATAAACGCCTAAGGCTATAGCCTTGTATGTTTTATTTAAATTTTAGTGAAAAAATTTTTTTCTCTTGAAAATTTATTAATAAACGCCTAAGACTATAGCCTTGTATGTTTTATTTAAATTTTAGTTATAAATTTTTTTCCCTTGAAAATTTATTAATAAACGTCTAAGACTATAGCCTTGTATGTTTTATTTAAATTTTAGTTAAAAAAATTTTTTCTCTTGAAAATTTATTAATAAACGCCTAAGGCTATAGCCTTGTATGTTTTATTAAAATTTTAGTTGAAAAAATTTTTTCTCTTGAAAATTTATTAATAAACGCCTAAGACTATAGCCTTGTATGTTTTATTTAAATTTTAGTTATAAATTTTTTTCTCTTGAAAATTTATTAATAAACGCCTAAGACTATAGCCTTGTATGTTTTATTTAAATTTTAGTTATAAATTTTTTTCCCTTGAAAATTTATTAATAAACGTCTAAGACTATAGCCTTGTATGTTTTATTTAAATTTTAGTTAAAAAAATTTTTTCTCTTGAAAATTTATTAATAAACGCCTAAGGCTATAGCCTTGTATGTTTTATTAAAATTTTAGTTGAAAAAATTTTTTCTCTTGAAAATTTATTAATAAACGCCTAAGGCTATAGCCTTGTATGTTTTATTTAAATTTTAGTGAAAAAATTTTTTTCCCTTGAAAATTTATTAATAAACGTCAAAGACTATAGCCTTGTATGTTTTATTTAAATTTTAGTTAAAAAAATTTTTTCTCTTGAAAATTTATTAATAAACGCCTAAGACTATAGCCTTGTATGTTTTATTTAAATTTTAGTTATAAATTTTTTTCTCTTGAAAATTTATTAATAAACGCCTAAGACTATAGCCTTGTATGTTTTATTAAAATTTTAGTTGAAAAAATTTTTTCTCTTGAAAATTTATTAATAAACGCCTAAGGCTATAGCCTTGTATGTTTTATTTAAATTTTAGTGAAAAAATTTTTTTCTCTTGAAAATTTATTAATAAACGCCTAAGACTATAGCCTTGTATGTTTTATTTAAATTTTAGTTATAAATTTTTTTCCCTTGAAAATTTATTAATAAACGTCTAAGACTATAGCCTTGTATGTTTTATTTAAATTTTAGTTAAAAAATTTTTTTCTCTTGAAAATTTATTAATAAACGCCTAAGGCTATAGCCTTGTATGTTTTATTAAAATTTTAGTTGAAAAAATTTTTTCTCTTGAAAATTTATTAATAAACGCCTAAGGCTATAGCCTTGTATGTTTTATTTAAATTTTAGTGAAAAAATTTTTTTCTCTTGAAAATTTATTAATAAACGCCTAAGGCTATAGCCTTGTATGTTTTATTTAAATTTTAGTGAAAAAATTTTTTTCTCTTGAAAATTTATTAATAAACGCCTAAGACTATAGCCTTGTATGTTTTATTTAAATTTTAGTTATAAATTTTTTTCCCTTGAAAATTTATTAATAAACGTCTAAGACTATAGCCTTGTATGTTTTATTTAAATTTTAGTTATAAATTTTTTTCTCTTGAAAATTTATTAATAAAAGCCTAAGACTATAGCCTTGTATGTTTTATTAAAATTTTAGTTGGAAAAATTTTTTCTCTTGAAAATTTATTAATAAACGCCTAAGGCTATAGCCTTGTATGTTTTATTTAAATTTTAGTGAAAAAATTTTTTTCTCTTGAAAATTTATTAATAAACGCCTAAGACTATAGCCTTGTATGTTTTATTTAAATTTTAGTTATAAATTTTTTTCCCTTGAAAATTTATTAATAAACGTCTAAGACTATAGCCTTGTATGTTTTATTTAAATTTTAGTTAAAAAATTTTTTTCTCTTGAAAATTTATTAATAAACGCCTAAGGCTATAGCCTTGTATGTTTTATTTAAATTTTAGTTTATAAATTTTTTTCCCTTGAAAATTTATTAATAAACGTCTAAGACTATAGCCTTGTATGTTTTATTTAAATTTTAGTGAAAAAATTTTTTTCTCTTGAAAATTTATTAATAAACGTCAAAGACTATAGCCTTGTATGTTTTATTTAAATTTTAGTTAAAAAAATTTTTTCTCTTGAAAATTTATTAATAAACGCCTAAGACTATAGCCTTGTATGTTTTATTTAAATTTTAGTTATAAATTTTTTTCTCTTGAAAATTTATTAATAAACGCCTAAGACTATAGCCTTGTATGTTTTATTAAAATTTTAGTTGAAAAAATTTTTTCTCTTGAAAATTTATTAATAAACGCCTAAGGCTATAGCCTTGTATGTTTTATTTAAATTTTAGTGAAAAAATTTTTTTCTCTTGAAAATTTATTAATAAACGCCTAAGACTATAGCCTTGTATGTTTTATTTAAATTTTAGTTATAAATTTTTTTCCCTTGAAAATTTATTAATAAACGTCTAAGACTATAGCCTTGTATGTTTTATTTAAATTTTAGTTAAAAAATTTTTTTCTCTTGAAAATTTATTAATAAACGCCTAAGGCTATAGCCTTGTATGTTTTATTAAAATTTTAGTTGAAAAAATTTTTTCTCTTGAAAATTTATTAATAAACGCCTAAGGCTATAGCCTTGTATGTTTTATTTAAATTTTAGTGAAAAAATTTTTTTCTCTTGAAAATTTATTAATAAACGCCTAAGACTATAGCCTTGTATGTTTTATTTAAATTTTAGTTATAAATTTTTTTCCCTTGAAAATTTATTAATAAACGTCTAAGACTATAGCCTTGTATGTTTTATTTAAATTTTAGTTATAAATTTTTTTCTCTTGAAAATTTATTAATAAAAGCCTAAGACTATAGCCTTGTATGTTTTATTAAAATTTTAGTTGGAAAAATTTTTTCTCTTGAAAATTTATTAATAAACGCCTAAGGCTATAGCCTTGTATGTTTTATTTAAATTTTAGTTAAAAAATTTTTTTCTCTTGAAAATTTATTAATAAACGCCTAAGGCTATAGCCTTGTATGTTTTATTTAAATTTTAGTTTATAAATTTTTTTCCCTTGAAAATTTATTAATAAACGTCTAAGACTATAGCCTTGTATGTTTTATTTAAATTTTAGTTATAAATTTTTTTCCCTTGAAAATTTATTAATAAACGCCTAAGGCTATAGCCCTGTATGTTTTATTTAAATTTTAGTTAAAAAATTTTTTTCTCTTGAAAATTTATTAATAAACGCCTAAGACTATAGCCTTGTATGTTTTATTTAAATTTTAGTTATAAATTTTTTTCCCTTGAAAATTTATTAATAAACGCCTAAGACTATAGCCTTGTATGTTTTATTTAAATTTTAGTTATAAATTTTTTTCCCTTGAAAATTTATTAATAAACGTCTAAGACTATAGCCTTGTATGTTTTATTTAAATTTTAGTTATAAATTTTTTTCCCTTGAAAATTTATTAATAAACGTCTAAGACTATAGCCTTGTATGTTTTATTTAAATTTTAGTTAAAAAATTTTTTTCTCTTGAAAATTTATTAATAAACGCCTAAGGCTATAGCCTTGTATGTTTTATTAAAATTTTAGTTGAAAAAATTTTTTCTCTTGAAAATTTATTAATAAACGCCTAAGGCTATAGCCTTGTATGTTTTATTTAAATTTTAGTGAAAAAATTTTTTTCTCTTGAAAATTTATTAATAAACGCCTAAGACTATAGCCTTGTATGTTTTATTTAAATTTTAGTTATAAATTTTTTTCCCTTGAAAATTTATTAATAAACGTCTAAGACTATAGCCTTGTATGTTTTATTTAAATTTTAGTTATAAATTTTTTTCTCTTGAAAATTTATTAATAAACGCCTAAGACTATAGCCTTGTATGTTTTATTAAAATTTTAGTTGAAAAAATTTTTTCTCTTGAAAATTTATTAATAAACGCCTAAGGCTATAGCCTTGTATGTTTTATTTAAATTTTAGTGAAAAAATTTTTTTCCCTTGAAAATTTATTAATAAACGTCAAAGACTATAGCCTTGTATGTTTTATTTAAATTTTAGTTAAAAAAATTTTTTCTCTTGAAAATTTATTAATAAACGCCTAAGACTATAGCCTTGTATGTTTTATTTAAATTTTAGTTATAAATTTTTTTCTCTTGAAAATTTATTAATAAACGCCTAAGGCTATAGCCTTGTATGTTTTATTTAAATTTTAGTGAAAAAATTTTTTTCTCTTGAAAATTTATTAATAAACGCCTAAGACTATAGCCTTGTATGTTTTATTTAAATTTTAGTTATAAATTTTTTTCCCTTGAAAATTTATTAATAAACGTCTAAGACTATAGCCTTGTATGTTTTATTTAAATTTTAGTTATAAATTTTTTTCTCTTGAAAATTTATTAATAAACGCCTAAGACTATAGCCTTGTATGTTTTATTAAAATTTTAGTTGAAAAAATTTTTTCTCTTGAAAATTTATTAATAAACGCCTAAGACTATAGCCTTGTATGTTTTATTTAAATTTTAGTTATAAATTTTTTTCTCTTGAAAATTTATTAATAAACGCCTAAGACTATAGCCTTGTATGTTTTATTAAAATTTTAGTTGAAAAAATTTTTTCTCTTGAAAATTTATTAATAAACGCCTAAGGCTATAGCCTTGTATGTTTTATTAAAATTTTAGTTGAAAAAATTTTTTCTCTTGAAAATTTATTAATAAACGCCTAAGGCTATAGCCTTGTATGTTTTATTTAAATTTTAGTGAAAAAATTTTTTTCTCTTGAAAATTTATTAATAAACGCCTAAGACTATAGCCTTGTATGTTTTATTTAAATTTTAGTTATAAATTTTTTTCCCTTGAAAATTTATTAATAAACGTCTAAGACTATAGCCTTGTATGTTTTATTTAAATTTTAGTTATAAATTTTTTTCTCTTGAAAATTTATTAATAAACGCCTAAGACTATAGCCTTGTATGTTTTTTTAAAATTTTAGTTGAAAAAATTTTTTCTCTTGAAAATTTATTAATAAACGCCTAAGGCTATAGCCTTGTATGTTTTATTTAAATTTTAGTGAAAAAATTTTTTTCTCTTGAAAATTTATTAATAAACGCCTAAGACTATAGCCTTGTATGTTTTATTTAAATTTTAGTTATAAATTTTTTCTCTTGAAAATTTATTAATAAACGTCTAAGACTATAGCCTTGTATGTTTTATTTAAATTTTAGTTTAAAAATTTTTTTCTCTTGAAAATTTATTAATAAACGCCTAAGGCTATAGCCTTGTATGTTTTATTTAAATTTTAGTTAAAAAATTTTTTTCTCTTGAAAATTTATTAATAAACGCCTAAGGCTATAGCCTTGTATGTTTTATTTAAATTTTAGTTTATAAATTTTTTTCCCTTGAAAATTTATTAATAAACGTCTAAGACTATAGCCTTGTATGTTTTATTTAAATTTTAGTTATAAATTTTTTTCCCTTGAAAATTTATTAATAAACGCCTAAGGCTATAGCCCTGTATGTTTTATTTAAATTTTAGTTAAAAAATTTTTTTCTCTTGAAAATTTATTAATAAACGCCTAAGACTATAGCCTTGTATGTTTTATTTAAATTTTAGTTATAAATTTTTTTCCCTTGAAAATTTATTAATAAACGTCTAAGACTATAGCCTTGTATGTTTTATTTAAATTTTAGTTAAAAAATTTTTTTCTCTTGAAAATTTATTAATAAACGCCTAAGGCTATAGCCTTGTATGTTTTATTAAAATTTTAGTTGAAAAAATTTTTTCTCTTGAAAATTTATTAATAAACGCCTAAGGCTATAGCCTTGTATGTTTTATTTAAATTTTAGTGAAAAAATTTTTTTCTCTTGAAAATTTATTAATAAACGCCTAAGACTATAGCCTTGTATGTTTTATTTAAATTTTAGTTATAAATTTTTTTCCCTTGAAAATTTATTAATAAACGTCTAAGACTATAGCCTTGTATGTTTTATTTAAATTTTAGTTATAAATTTTTTTCTCTTGAAAATTTATTAATAAACGCCTAAGACTATAGCCTTGTATGTTTTATTAAAATTTTAGTTGAAAAAATTTTTTCTCTTGAAAATTTATTAATAAACGCCTAAGGCTATAGCCTTGTATGTTTTATTTAAATTTTAGTTAAAAAATTTTTTTCTCTTGAAAATTTATTAATAAACGCCTAAGGCTATAGCCTTGTATGTTTTATTTAAATTTTAGTGAAAAAATTTTTTTCTCTTGAAAATTTATTAATAAACGCCTAAGACTATAGCCTTGTATGTTTTATTTAAATTTTAGTTATAAATTTTTTTCCCTTGAAAATTTATTAATAAACGTCTAAGACTATAGCCTTGTATGTTTTATTTAAATTTTAGTTAAAAAATTTTTTTCTCTTGAAAATTTATTAATAAACGCCTAAGGCTATAGCCTTGTATGTTTTATTTAAATTTTAGTTAAAAAATTTTTTTCTCTTGAAAATTTATTAATAAACGCCTAAGGCTATAGCCTTGTATGTTTTATTTAAATTTTAGTTTATAAATTTTTTTCCCTTGAAAATTTATTAATAAACGTCTAAGACTATAGCCTTGTATGTTTTATTTAAATTTTAGTTATAAATTTTTTTCCCTTGAAAATTTATTAATAAACGTCTAAGACTATAGCCTTGTATGTTTATTTAAATTTTAGTTAAAAAATTTTTTTCTCTTAAAAATTTATTAATAAACGCCTAAGGCTATAGCCTTGTATGTTTTATTTAAATTTTAGTTAATAAATTTTTTTTCCTTGAAAATTTATTAATAAACGTCTAAGATTATAGCCTTGTATGTTTTATTTAAATTTTAGTTATAAATTTTTTTCCCTTGAAAATTTATTAATAAACGCCTAAGGCTATAGCCCTGTATGTTTTATTTAAATTTTAGTTAAAAAATTTTTTTCTCTTGAAAATTTATTAATAAACGCCTAAGACTATAGCCTTGTATGTTTTATTTAAATTTTAGTTATAAATTTTTTTCCCTTGAAAATTTATTAATAAACGTCAAAGACTATAGCCTTGTATGTTTTATTTAAATTTTAGTTAAAAAAATTTTTTCTCTTGAAAATTTATTAATAAACGCCTAAGACTATAGCCTTGTATGTTTATTTAAATTTTAGTTAAAAAATTTTTTCTCTTGAAAATTTATTAATAAACGCCTAAGGCTATAGCCTTGTATGTTTTATTTAAATTTTAGTTAATAAATTTTTTTCCCTTGAAAATTTATTAATAAACGCCTAAGGCTATAGCCTTGTATGTTTTATTTAAATTTTAGTTAAAAAATTTTTTTCTCTTGAAAATTTATTAATAAACGCCTAAGACTATAGCCTTGTATGTTTTATTTAAATTTTAGTTATAAATTTTTTTCCCTTGAAAATTTATTAATAAACGTCTAAGACTATAGCCTTGTATGTTTTATTTAAATTTTAGTTTAAAAATTTTTTTCTCTTAGAAATTTATTAATAAACGTCTAAGACTATAGCCCTGTATGTTTTATTTAAATTTTAGTTATAAATTTTTTTCCCTTGAAAATTTATTAATAAACGCCTAAGACTATAGCCTTGTATGTTTTATTTAAATTTTAGTTATAAATTTTTTTCCCTTGAAAATTTATTAATAAACGCCTAAGGCTATAGCCCTGTATGTTTTATTTAAATTTTAGTTAAAAAATTTTTTTCTCTTGAAAATTTATTAATAAACGCCTAAGACTATAGCCTTGTATGTTTTATTTAAATTTTAGTTATAAATTTTTTTCCCTTGAAAATTTATTAATAAACGCCTAAGACTATAGCCTTGTATGTTTTATTTAAATTTTAGTTTAAAAATTTTTTTCTCTTAGAAATTTATTAATAAACGCCTAAGGCTATAGCCCTGTATGTTTTATTTAAATTTTAGTTAAAAAATTTTTTTCTCTTGAAAATTTATTAATAAACGCCTAAGACTATAGCCTTGTATGTTTTATTTAAATTTTAGTTATAAATTTTTTTCCCTTGAAAATTTATTAATAAACGCCTAAGGCTATAGCCTTGTATGTTTTATTTAAATTTTAGTTATAAATTTTTTTCTCTTGAAAATTTATTAATAAACGCCTAAGGCTAAAGCCTTGTATGTTTTATTTAAATTTTAGTTATAAATTTTTTTCCCTTGAAAATTTATTAATAAACGCCTAAGGCTATAGCCTTGTATGTTTTATTTAAATTTTAGTTATAAATTTTTTTCCCTTGAAAATTTATTAATAAACGCCTAAGACTATAGCCTTGTATGTTTTATTTAAATTTTAGTTAAAAAATTTTTTTCTCTTGAAAATTTATTAATAAACGTCTAAGGCTATAGCGTTGTATGTTTTATTTAAATTTTAGTTATAAATTTTTTTCCCTTGAAAATTTATTAATAAACGCCTAAGACTATAGCCTTGTATGTTTTATTTAAATTTTAGTTATAAATTTTTTTCCCTTGAAAATTTATTAATAAACGCCTAAGGCTATAGCCTTGTATGTTTCATTTAAATTTTAGTTATAAATTTTTTTCCCTTGAAAATTTATTAATAAACGCCTAAGGCTATAGCCTTGTATGTTTTATTTAAATTTTAGTTAAAAAATTTTTTCCCTTGAAAATTTATTAATAAACGCCTAAGGCTATAGCCTTGTATGTTTTATTTAAATTTTAGTTATAAATTTTTTTCTCTTGAAAATTTATTAATAAACGTCTAAGGCTATAGCCTTGTATGTTTTATTTAAATTTTAGTTATAAATTTTTTTCCCTTGAAAATTTATTAATAAACGCCTAAGACTATAGCCTTGTATGTTTTATTTAAATTTTAGTTATAAATTTTTTTCCCTTGAAAATTTATTAATAAACGCCTAAGGCTATAGCCTTGTATGTTTTATTTAAATTTTAGTTATAAAATTTTTTCCCTTGAAAATTTATTAATAAACGTCAAAGACTATAGCCTTGTATGTTTAATTTAAATTTTAGTTGAAAAAATTTTTTCTCTTCAAAATTTATTAATAAACGCCTAAGACTATAGCCTTGTATGTTTTATTTAAATTTTAGTTATAAATTTTTTTCCCTTGAAAATTTATTAATAAACGCCTAAGACTATAGCCTTGTATGTTTTATTAAAATTTTAGTGAAAAAATTTTTTTCTCTTGAAAATTTATTAATAAACGCCTAAGGCTATAGCCTTGTATGTTTTATTTAAATTTTAGTTAATAAATTTTTTTCCCTTGAAAATTTATTAATAAACGTCTAAGACTATAGCCTTGTATGTTTTATTTAAATTTTAGTTATAAATTTTTTTCTCTTGAAAATTTATTAATAAACGCCTAAGACTATAACCTTGTATGTTTATTTAAATTTTAGTTTAAAAATTTTTTTCTCTTGAAAATTTATTAATAAACGCCTAAGGCTATAGCCTTGTATGTTTTATTTAAATTTTAGTTATAAATTTTTTTCTCTTGAAAATTTATTAATAAACGCCTAAGGCTATAGCCTTGTATGTTTTATTAAAATTTTAGTTGAAAAAATTTTTTCTCTTGAAAATTTATTAATAAACGCCTAAGGCTATAGCCTTGTATGTTTTATTTAAATTTTAGTTAAAAATTTTTTTCCCTTGAAAATTTATTAATAAACGTCAAAGACTATAGCCTTGTATGTTTTATTTAAATTTTAGTTAAAAAAATTTTTTCTCTTGAAAATTTATTAATAAACGCCTAAGACTATAGCCTTGTATGTTTTATTTAAATTTTAGTTATAAATTTTTTTCTCTTGAAAATTTATTAATAAACGCCTAAGACTATAGCCTTGTATGTTTTATTAAAATTTTAGTTGAAAAAATTTTTTCTCTTGAAAATTTATTAATAAACGCCTAAGGCTATAGCCTTGTATGTTTTATTTAAATTTTAGTGAAAAAATTTTTTTCTCTTGAAAATTTATTAATAAACGCCTAAGACTATAGCCTTGTATGTTTTATTTAAATTTTAGTTATAAATTTTTTTCCCTTGAAAATTTATTAATAAACGTCTAAGACTATAGCCTTGTATGTTTTATTTAAATTTTAGTTAAAAAAATTTTTTCTCTTGAAAATTTATTAATAAACGCCTAAGGCTATAGCCTTGTATGTTTTATTAAAATTTTAGTTGAAAAAATTTTTTCTCTTGAAAATTTATTAATAAACGCCTAAGACTATAGCCTTGTATGTTTTATTTAAATTTTAGTTATAAATTTTTTTCTCTTGAAAATTTATTAATAAACGCCTAAGACTATAGCCTTGTATGTTTTATTTAAATTTTAGTTATAAATTTTTTTCCCTTGAAAATTTATTAATAAACGTCTAAGACTATAGCCTTGTATGTTTTATTTAAATTTTAGTTAAAAAAATTTTTTCTCTTGAAAATTTATTAATAAACGCCTAAGGCTATAGCCTTGTATGTTTTATTAAAATTTTAGTTGAAAAAATTTTTTCTCTTGAAAATTTATTAATAAACGCCTAAGGCTATAGCCTTGTATGTTTTATTTAAATTTTAGTGAAAAAATTTTTTTCCCTTGAAAATTTATTAATAAACGTCAAAGACTATAGCCTTGTATGTTTTATTTAAATTTTAGTTAAAAAAATTTTTTCTCTTGAAAATTTATTAATAAACGCCTAAGACTATAGCCTTGTATGTTTTATTTAAATTTTAGTTATAAATTTTTTTCTCTTGAAAATTTATTAATAAACGCCTAAGACTATAGCCTTGTATGTTTTATTAAAATTTTAGTTGAAAAAATTTTTTCTCTTGAAAATTTATTAATAAACGCCTAAGGCTATAGCCTTGTATGTTTTATTTAAATTTTAGTGAAAAAATTTTTTTCTCTTGAAAATTTATTAATAAACGCCTAAGACTATAGCCTTGTATGTTTTATTTAAATTTTAGTTATAAATTTTTTTCCCTTGAAAATTTATTAATAAACGTCTAAGACTATAGCCTTGTATGTTTTATTTAAATTTTAGTTAAAAAATTTTTTTCTCTTGAAAATTTATTAATAAACGCCTAAGGCTATAGCCTTGTATGTTTTATTAAAATTTTAGTTGAAAAAATTTTTTCTCTTGAAAATTTATTAATAAACGCCTAAGGCTATAGCCTTGTATGTTTTATTTAAATTTTAGTGAAAAAATTTTTTTCTCTTGAAAATTTATTAATAAACGCCTAAGGCTATAGCCTTGTATGTTTTATTTAAATTTTAGTGAAAAAATTTTTTTCTCTTGAAAATTTATTAATAAACGCCTAAGACTATAGCCTTGTATGTTTTATTTAAATTTTAGTTATAAATTTTTTTCCCTTGAAAATTTATTAATAAACGTCTAAGACTATAGCCTTGTATGTTTTATTTAAATTTTAGTTATAAATTTTTTTCTCTTGAAAATTTATTAATAAAAGCCTAAGACTATAGCCTTGTATGTTTTATTAAAATTTTAGTTGGAAAAATTTTTTCTCTTGAAAATTTATTAATAAACGCCTAAGGCTATAGCCTTGTATGTTTTATTTAAATTTTAGTGAAAAAATTTTTTTCTCTTGAAAATTTATTAATAAACGCCTAAGACTATAGCCTTGTATGTTTTATTTAAATTTTAGTTATAAATTTTTTTCCCTTGAAAATTTATTAATAAACGTCTAAGACTATAGCCTTGTATGTTTTATTTAAATTTTAGTTTATAAATTTTTTTCCCTTGAAAATTTATTAATAAACGTCTAAGACTATAGCCTTGTATGTTTTATTTAAATTTTAGTGAAAAAATTTTTTTCTCTTGAAAATTTATTAATAAACGTCTAAGACTATAGCCTTGTATGTTTTATTTAAATTTTAGTTATAAATTTTTTTCTCTTGAAAATTTATTAATAAAAGCCTAAGACTATAGCCTTGTATGTTTTATTAAAATTTTAGTTGGAAAAATTTTTTCTCTTGAAAATTTATTAATAAACGCCTAAGGCTATAGCCTTGTATGTTTTATTTAAATTTTAGTGAAAAAATTTTTTTCTCTTGAAAATTTATTAATAAACGCCTAAGACTATAGCCTTGTATGTTTTATTTAAATTTTAGTTTATAAATTTTTTTCCCTTGAAAATTTATTAATAAACGTCTAAGACTATAGCCTTGTATGTTTTATTTAAATTTTAGTGAAAAAATTTTTTTCTCTTGAAAATTTATTAATAAACGTCAAAGACTATAGCCTTGTATGTTTTATTTAAATTTTAGTTAAAAAAATTTTTTCTCTTGAAAATTTATTAATAAACGCCTAAGACTATAGCCTTGTATGTTTTATTTAAATTTTAGTTATAAATTTTTTTCTCTTGAAAATTTATTAATAAACGCCTAAGACTATAGCCTTGTATGTTTTATTAAAATTTTAGTTGAAAAAATTTTTTCTCTTGAAAATTTATTAATAAACGCCTAAGGCTATAGCCTTGTATGTTTTATTTAAATTTTAGTGAAAAAATTTTTTTCTCTTGAAAATTTATTAATAAACGCCTAAGACTATAGCCTTGTATGTTTTATTTAAATTTTAGTTATAAATTTTTTTCCCTTGAAAATTTATTAATAAACGTCTAAGACTATAGCCTTGTATGTTTTATTTAAATTTTAGTTAAAAAATTTTTTTCTCTTGAAAATTTATTAATAAACGCCTAAGGCTATAGCCTTGTATGTTTTATTAAAATTTTAGTTGAAAAAATTTTTTCTCTTGAAAATTTATTAATAAACGCCTAAGGCTATAGCCTTGTATGTTTTATTTAAATTTTAGTGAAAAAATTTTTTTCTCTTGAAAATTTATTAATAAACGCCTAAGACTATAGCCTTGTATGTTTTATTTAAATTTTAGTTATAAATTTTTTTCCCTTGAAAATTTATTAATAAACGTCTAAGACTATAGCCTTGTATGTTTTATTTAAATTTTAGTTATAAATTTTTTTCTCTTGAAAATTTATTAATAAAAGCCTAAGACTATAGCCTTGTATGTTTTATTAAAATTTTAGTTGGAAAAATTTTTTCTCTTGAAAATTTATTAATAAACGCCTAAGGCTATAGCCTTGTATGTTTTATTTAAATTTTAGTTAAAAAATTTTTTTCTCTTGAAAATTTATTAATAAACGCCTAAGGCTATAGCCTTGTATGTTTTATTTAAATTTTAGTTTATAAATTTTTTTCCCTTGAAAATTTATTAATAAACGTCTAAGACTATAGCCTTGTATGTTTTATTTAAATTTTAGTTATAAATTTTTTTCCCTTGAAAATTTATTAATAAACGCCTAAGGCTATAGCCCTGTATGTTTTATTTAAATTTTAGTTAAAAAATTTTTTTCTCTTGAAAATTTATTAATAAACGCCTAAGACTATAGCCTTGTATGTTTTATTTAAATTTTAGTTATAAATTTTTTTCCCTTGAAAATTTATTAATAAACGCCTAAGACTATAGCCTTGTATGTTTTATTTAAATTTTAGTTATAAATTTTTTTCCCTTGAAAATTTATTAATAAACGTCTAAGACTATAGCCTTGTATGTTTTATTTAAATTTTAGTTATAAATTTTTTTCCCTTGAAAATTTATTAATAAACGTCTAAGACTATAGCCTTGTATGTTTTATTTAAATTTTAGTTAAAAAATTTTTTTCTCTTGAAAATTTATTAATAAACGCCTAAGGCTATAGCCTTGTATGTTTTATTAAAATTTTAGTTGAAAAAATTTTTTCTCTTGAAAATTTATTAATAAACGCCTAAGGCTATAGCCTTGTATGTTTTATTTAAATTTTAGTGAAAAAATTTTTTTCTCTTGAAAATTTATTAATAAACGCCTAAGACTATAGCCTTGTATGTTTTATTTAAATTTTAGTTATAAATTTTTTTCCCTTGAAAATTTATTAATAAACGTCTAAGACTATAGCCTTGTATGTTTTATTTAAATTTTAGTTATAAATTTTTTTCTCTTGAAAATTTATTAATAAACGCCTAAGACTATAGCCTTGTATGTTTTATTAAAATTTTAGTTGAAAAAATTTTTTCTCTTGAAAATTTATTAATAAACGCCTAAGGCTATAGCCTTGTATGTTTTATTTAAATTTTAGTGAAAAAATTTTTTTCCCTTGAAAATTTATTAATAAACGTCAAAGACTATAGCCTTGTATGTTTTATTTAAATTTTAGTTAAAAAAATTTTTTCTCTTGAAAATTTATTAATAAACGCCTAAGACTATAGCCTTGTATGTTTTATTTAAATTTTAGTTATAAATTTTTTTCTCTTGAAAATTTATTAATAAACGCCTAAGGCTATAGCCTTGTATGTTTTATTTAAATTTTAGTGAAAAAATTTTTTTCTCTTGAAAATTTATTAATAAACGCCTAAGACTATAGCCTTGTATGTTTTATTTAAATTTTAGTTATAAATTTTTTTCCCTTGAAAATTTATTAATAAACGTCTAAGACTATAGCCTTGTATGTTTTATTTAAATTTTAGTTATAAATTTTTTTCTCTTGAAAATTTATTAATAAACGCCTAAGACTATAGCCTTGTATGTTTTATTAAAATTTTAGTTGAAAAAATTTTTTCTCTTGAAAATTTATTAATAAACGCCTAAGACTATAGCCTTGTATGTTTTATTTAAATTTTAGTTATAAATTTTTTTCTCTTGAAAATTTATTAATAAACGCCTAAGACTATAGCCTTGTATGTTTTATTAAAATTTTAGTTGAAAAAATTTTTTCTCTTGAAAATTTATTAATAAACGCCTAAGGCTATAGCCTTGTATGTTTTATTAAAATTTTAGTTGAAAAAATTTTTTCTCTTGAAAATTTATTAATAAACGCCTAAGGCTATAGCCTTGTATGTTTTATTTAAATTTTAGTGAAAAAATTTTTTTCTCTTGAAAATTTATTAATAAACGCCTAAGACTATAGCCTTGTATGTTTTATTTAAATTTTAGTTATAAATTTTTTTCCCTTGAAAATTTATTAATAAACGTCTAAGACTATAGCCTTGTATGTTTTATTTAAATTTTAGTTATAAATTTTTTTCTCTTGAAAATTTATTAATAAACGCCTAAGACTATAGCCTTGTATGTTTTTTTAAAATTTTAGTTGAAAAAATTTTTTCTCTTGAAAATTTATTAATAAACGCCTAAGGCTATAGCCTTGTATGTTTTATTTAAATTTTAGTGAAAAAATTTTTTTCTCTTGAAAATTTATTAATAAACGCCTAAGACTATAGCCTTGTATGTTTTATTTAAATTTTAGTTATAAATTTTTTTCCCTTGAAAATTTATTAATAAACGTCTAAGACTATAGCCTTGTATGTTTTATTTAAATTTTAGTTTAAAAATTTTTTTCTCTTGAAAATTTATTAATAAACGCCTAAGGCTATAGCCTTGTATGTTTTATTTAAATTTTAGTTAAAAAATTTTTTTCTCTTGAAAATTTATTAATAAACGCCTAAGGCTATAGCCTTGTATGTTTTATTTAAATTTTAGTTTATAAATTTTTTTCCCTTGAAAATTTATTAATAAACGTCTAAGACTATAGCCTTGTATGTTTTATTTAAATTTTAGTTATAAATTTTTTTCCCTTGAAAATTTATTAATAAACGCCTAAGGCTATAGCCCTGTATGTTTTATTTAAATTTTAGTTAAAAAATTTTTTTCTCTTGAAAATTTATTAATAAACGCCTAAGACTATAGCCTTGTATGTTTTATTTAAATTTTAGTTATAAATTTTTTTCCCTTGAAAATTTATTAATAAACGTCTAAGACTATAGCCTTGTATGTTTTATTTAAATTTTAGTTAAAAAATTTTTTTCTCTTGAAAATTTATTAATAAACGCCTAAGGCTATAGCCTTGTATGTTTTATTAAAATTTTAGTTGAAAAAATTTTTTCTCTTGAAAATTTATTAATAAACGCCTAAGGCTATAGCCTTGTATGTTTTATTTAAATTTTAGTGAAAAAATTTTTTTCTCTTGAAAATTTATTAATAAACGCCTAAGACTATAGCCTTGTATGTTTTATTTAAATTTTAGTTATAAATTTTTTTCCCTTGAAAATTTATTAATAAACGTCTAAGACTATAGCCTTGTATGTTTTATTTAAATTTTAGTTATAAATTTTTTTCTCTTGAAAATTTATTAATAAACGCCTAAGACTATAGCCTTGTATGTTTTATTAAAATTTTAGTTGAAAAAATTTTTTCTCTTGAAAATTTATTAATAAACGCCTAAGGCTATAGCCTTGTATGTTTTATTTAAATTTTAGTTAAAAAATTTTTTTCTCTTGAAAATTTATTAATAAACGCCTAAGGCTATAGCCTTGTATGTTTTATTTAAATTTTAGTGAAAAAATTTTTTTCTCTTGAAAATTTATTAATAAACGCCTAAGACTATAGCCTTGTATGTTTTATTTAAATTTTAGTTATAAATTTTTTTCCCTTGAAAATTTATTAATAAACGTCTAAGACTATAGCCTTGTATGTTTTATTTAAATTTTAGTTAAAAAATTTTTTTCTCTTGAAAATTTATTAATAAACGCCTAAGGCTATAGCCTTGTATGTTTTATTTAAATTTTAGTTAAAAAATTTTTTTCTCTTGAAAATTTATTAATAAACGCCTAAGGCTATAGCCTTGTATGTTTTATTTAAATTTTAGTTTATAAATTTTTTTCCCTTGAAAATTTATTAATAAACGTCTAAGACTATAGCCTTGTATGTTTTATTTAAATTTTAGTTATAAATTTTTTTCCCTTGAAAATTTATTAATAAACGTCTAAGACTATAGCCTTGTATGTTTATTTAAATTTTAGTTAAAAAATTTTTTTCTCTTAAAAATTTATTAATAAACGCCTAAGGCTATAGCCTTGTATGTTTTATTTAAATTTTAGTTAATAAATTTTTTTTCCTTGAAAATTTATTAATAAACGTCTAAGATTATAGCCTTGTATGTTTTATTTAAATTTTAGTTATAAATTTTTTTCCCTTGAAAATTTATTAATAAACGCCTAAGGCTATAGCCCTGTATGTTTTATTTAAATTTTAGTTAAAAAATTTTTTTCTCTTGAAAATTTATTAATAAACGCCTAAGACTATAGCCTTGTATGTTTTATTTAAATTTTAGTTATAAATTTTTTTCCCTTGAAAATTTATTAATAAACGTCAAAGACTATAGCCTTGTATGTTTTATTTAAATTTTAGTTAAAAAAATTTTTTCTCTTGAAAATTTATTAATAAACGCCTAAGACTATAGCCTTGTATGTTTATTTAAATTTTAGTTAAAAAATTTTTTCTCTTGAAAATTTATTAATAAACGCCTAAGGCTATAGCCTTGTATGTTTTATTTAAATTTTAGTTAATAAATTTTTTTCCCTTGAAAATTTATTAATAAACGCCTAAGGCTATAGCCTTGTATGTTTTATTTAAATTTTAGTTAAAAAATTTTTTTCTCTTGAAAATTTATTAATAAACGCCTAAGACTATAGCCTTGTATGTTTTATTTAAATTTTAGTTATAAATTTTTTTCCCTTGAAAATTTATTAATAAACGTCTAAGACTATAGCCTTGTATGTTTTATTTAAATTTTAGTTTAAAAATTTTTTTCTCTTAGAAATTTATTAATAAACGTCTAAGACTATAGCCCTGTATGTTTTATTTAAATTTTAGTTATAAATTTTTTTCCCTTGAAAATTTATTAATAAACGCCTAAGACTATAGCCTTGTATGTTTTATTTAAATTTTAGTTATAAATTTTTTTCCCTTGAAAATTTATTAATAAACGCCTAAGGCTATAGCCCTGTATGTTTTATTTAAATTTTAGTTAAAAAATTTTTTTCTCTTGAAAATTTATTAATAAACGCCTAAGACTATAGCCTTGTATGTTTTATTTAAATTTTAGTTATAAATTTTTTTCCCTTGAAAATTTATTAATAAACGCCTAAGACTATAGCCTTGTATGTTTTATTTAAATTTTAGTTTAAAAATTTTTTTCTCTTAGAAATTTATTAATAAACGCCTAAGGCTATAGCCCTGTATGTTTTATTTAAATTTTAGTTAAAAAATTTTTTTCTCTTGAAAATTTATTAATAAACGCCTAAGACTATAGCCTTGTATGTTTTATTTAAATTTTAGTTATAAATTTTTTTCCCTTGAAAATTTATTAATAAACGCCTAAGGCTATAGCCTTGTATGTTTTATTTAAATTTTAGTTATAAATTTTTTTCTCTTGAAAATTTATTAATAAACGCCTAAGGCTAAAGCCTTGTATGTTTTATTTAAATTTTAGTTATAAATTTTTTTCCCTTGAAAATTTATTAATAAACGCCTAAGGCTATAGCCTTGTATGTTTTATTTAAATTTTAGTTATAAATTTTTTTCCCTTGAAAATTTATTAATAAACGCCTAAGACTATAGCCTTGTATGTTTTATTTAAATTTTAGTTAAAAAATTTTTTTCTCTTGAAAATTTATTAATAAACGTCTAAGGCTATAGCGTTGTATGTTTTATTTAAATTTTAGTTATAAATTTTTTTCCCTTGAAAATTTATTAATAAACGCCTAAGACTATAGCCTTGTATGTTTTATTTAAATTTTAGTTATAAATTTTTTTCCCTTGAAAATTTATTAATAAACGCCTAAGGCTATAGCCTTGTATGTTTCATTTAAATTTTAGTTATAAATTTTTTTCCCTTGAAAATTTATTAATAAACGCCTAAGGCTATAGCCTTGTATGTTTTATTTAAATTTTAGTTAAAAAATTTTTTCCCTTGAAAATTTATTAATAAACGCCTAAGGCTATAGCCTTGTATGTTTTATTTAAATTTTAGTTATAAATTTTTTTCTCTTGAAAATTTATTAATAAACGTCTAAGGCTATAGCCTTGTATGTTTTATTTAAATTTTAGTTATAAATTTTTTTCCCTTGAAAATTTATTAATAAACGCCTAAGACTATAGCCTTGTATGTTTTATTTAAATTTTAGTTATAAATTTTTTTCCCTTGAAAATTTATTAATAAACGCCTAAGGCTATAGCCTTGTATGTTTTATTTAAATTTTAGTTATAAATTTTTTTCCCTTGAAAATTTATTAATAAACGCCTAAGGCTATAGCCTTGTATGTTTTATTTAAATTTTAGTTATAAATTTTTTTCCCTTGAAAATTTATTAATAAACGCCTAAGGCTATAGCCTTGTATGTTTTATTTAAATTTTAGTTATAAATTTTTTTCCCTTGAAAATTTATTAATAAACGCCTAAGACTATAGCCTTGTATGTTTTATTTAAATTTTAGTTATAAATTTTTTTCTCTTGAAAATTTATTAATAAACGCCTAAGGCTATAGCCTTGTATGTTTTATTTAAATTTTAGTTAAAAAATTTTTTTCTCTTGAAAATTTATTAATAAACGTCTAAGGCTATAGCCTTGTATGTTTTATTTAAATTTTAGTTATAAATTTTTTTCCCTTGAAAATTTATTAATAAACGCCTAAGACTATAGCCTTGTATGTTTTATTTAAATTTTAGTTATAAATTTTTTTCTCTTGAAAATTTATTAATAAACGCCTAAGGCTATAGCCTTGTATGTTTTATTTAAATTTTAGTTAAAAAATTTTTTTCTCTTGAAAATTTATTAATAAACGTCTAAGGCTATAGCCTTGTATGTTTTATTTAAATTTTAGTTAAAAAATTTTTTTCTCTTGAAAATTTATTAATAAACGCCTAAGGCTATAGCCTTGTATGTTTTATTTAAATTTTAGTTAAAAAATTTTTTTCCCTTGAAAATTTATTAATAAACGCCTAAGACTATAGCCTTGTATGTTTTATTTAAATTTTAGTTATAATTTTTTTTCTCTTGAAAATTTATTAATAAACGCCTAAGGCTATAGCCTTGTATGTTTTATTTAAATTTTAGTTAAAAAATTTTTTTCTCTTGAAAATTTATTAATAAACGTCTAAGGCTATAGCCTTGTATGTTTTATTTAAATTTTAGTTATAAATTTTTTTCCCTTGAAAATTTATTAATAAACGCCTAAGACTATAGCCTTGTATGTTTTATTTAAATTTTAGTTATAAATTTTTTTCCCTTGAAAATTTATTAATAAACGCCTAAGGCTATAGCCTTGTATGTTTTATTTAAATTTTAGTTATAAATTTTTTTCCCTTGAAAATTTATTAATAAACGCCTAAGGCTATAGCCTTGTATGTTTTATTTAAATTTTAGTTATAAATTTTTTTCCCTTGAAAATTTATTAATAAACGCCTAAGGCTATAGCCTTGTATGTTTTATTTAAATTTTAGTTATAAATTTTTTTCCCTTGAAAATTTATTAATAAACGCCTAAGGCTATAGCCTTGTATGTTTTATTTAAATTTTAGTTAATAAATTTTTTTCTCTTGAAAATTTATTAATAAACGCCTAAGACTATAGCCTTGTATGTTTTATTTAAATTTTAGTTAAAAAATTTTTTCTCTTGAAAATTTATTAATAAACGCCTAAGGCTATAGCCTTGTATGTTTTATTTAAATTTTAGTTATAAATTTTTTTCCCTTAAAAATTTATTAATAAAAGCCTAAGGCTATAGCCTTGTATGTTTTATTTAAATTTTAGTTATAAATTTTTTTCCCTTGAAAATTTATTAATAAACGCCTAAGACTATAGCCTTATATGTTTTATTTAAATTTTAGTTATAAATTTTTTTCCCTTGAAAATTTATTAATAAACGCCTAAGGCTATAGCCTTGTATGTTTTATTTAAATTTTAGTTAATAAATTTTTTTCTCTTGAAAATTTATTAATAAACGCCTAAGACTATAGCCTTGTATGTTTTATTTAAATTTTAGTTATAAATTTTTTTCCCTTGAAAATTTATTAATAAACGCTTAAGGCTATAGCCTTGTATGTTTTATTTAAATTTTAGTTATAAATTTTTTTCCCTTGAAAATTTATTAATAAACGCCTAAGGCTATAGCCTTGTATGTTTTATTTAAATTTTAGTTATAAATTTTTTTCTCTTGAAAATTTATTAATAAACGCCTAAGGCTATAGCCTTGTATGTTTTATTTAAATTTTAGTTATAAATTTTTTTCCCTTGAAAATTTATTAATAAACGCCTAAGGCTATAGCCTTGTATGTTTTATTTAAATTTTAGTTAATAAATTTTTTTCTCTTGAAAATTTATTAATAAACGCCTAAGACTATAGCCTTGTATGTTTTATTTAAATTTTAGTTAAAAAATTTTTTCTCTTGAAAATTTATTAATAAACGCCTAAGGCTATAGCCTTGTATGTTTTATTTAAATTTTAGTTATAAATTTTTTTCTCTTGAAAATTTATTAATAAACGCCTAAGGCTATAGCCTTGTATGTTTTATTTAAATTTTAGTTATAAATTTTTTTCTCTTGAAAATTTATTGAAAACGCCTAAGGCTAAAGCCTTGTATGTTTTATTTAAATTTTAGTTTTAAATTTTTTTCCCTTGAAAATTTATTAATAAACGCCTAAGGCTATAGCCTTGTATGTTTTATTTAAATTTTAGTTATAAATTTTTTTCCCTTGAAAATTTATTAATAAACGCCTAAGGCTATAGCCTTGTATGTTTTATTTAAATTTTAGTTATAAATTTTTTCTCTTGAAACATTATTAATAAACGCCTAAGGCTATAGCCTTGTATGTTTTATTTAAATTTTAGTTATAAATTTTTTTCTCTTGAAAATTTATTAATAAACGCCTAAGGCTAAAGCCTTGTATGTTTTATTTAAATTTTAGTTATAAATTTTTTTCTCCTGAAAATTTATTAATAAACGCCTAAGGCTAAAGCCTTGTATGTTTTATTTAAATTTTAGTTATAAATTTTTTTCCCTTGAAAATTTATTAATAAACGCCTAAGGCTATAGCCTTGTATGTTTTATTTAAATTTTAGTTATAAATTTTTTTCCCTTGAAAATTTATTAATAAACGCCTAAGGCTATAGCCTTGTATGTTTTATTTAAATTTTAGTTATAAATTTTTTCTCTTGAAACATTATTAATAAACGCCTAAGGCTATAGCCTTGTATGTTTTATTTAAATTTTAGTTATAAATTTTTTTCTCTTGAAAATTTATTAATAAACGCCTAAGGCTATAGCCTTGTATGTTTTATTTAAATTTTAGTTATAAATTTTTTTCTCTTGAAAATTTATTAATAAACGCCTAAGACTATAGCCTTGTATGTTTTATTTAAATTTTAGTTATAAATTTTTTTCTCTTGAAAATTTATTAATAAACGCCTAAGGCTATAGCCTTGTATGTTTTATTTAAATTTTAGTTATAAATTTTTTCTCTTGAAACATTATTAATAAACGCCTAAGGCTATAGCCTTGTATGTTTTATTTAAATTTTAGTTATAAATTTTTTTCCCTTGAAAATTTATTAATAAACGCCTAAGGCTATAGCCTTGTATGTTTTATTTAAATTTTAGTTATAAATTTTTTTCTCTTGAAAATTTATTAATAAACGCCTAAGGCTAAAGCCTTGTATGTTTTATTTAAATTTTAGTTATAAATTTTTTTCCCTTGAAAATTTATTAATAAACGCCTAAGGCTATAGCCTTGTATGTTTTATTTAAATTTTAGTTATAAATTTTTTTCCCTTGAAAATTTATTAATAAACGCCTAAGGCTATAGCCTTGTATGTTTTATTTAAATTTTAGTTATAAATTTTTTCTCTTGAAACATTATTAATAAACGCCTAAGGCTATAGCCTTGTATGTTTTATTTAAATTTTAGTTATAAATTTTTTTCCCTTGAAAATTTATTAATAAACGCCTAAGGCTATAGCCTTGTATGTTTTATTTAAATTTTAGTTATAAATTTTTTCTCTTGAAACATTATTAATAAACGCCTAAGGCTATAGCCTTGTATGTTTTATTTAAATTTTAGTTACAAATTTTTTTCCCTTGAAAATTTATTAATAAACGCCTAAGGCTATAGCCTTGTATGTTTTATTTAAATTTTAGTTATAAATTTTTTTCTCTTGAAAATTTATTAATAAACGCCTAAAGCTAAAGCCTTGTATGTTTTATTTAAATTTTAGTTATAAATTTTTTTCTCCTGAAAATTTATTAATAAACGCCTAAGGCTAAAGCCTTGTATGTTTTATTTAAATTTTAGTTATAAATTTTTTTCCCTTGAAAATTTATTAATAAACGCCTAAGGCTATAGCCTTGTATGTTTTATTTAAATTTTAGTTATAAATTTTTTTCCCTTGAAAATTTATTAATAAACGCCTAAGGCTATAGCCTTGTATGTTTTATTTAAATTTTAGTTATAAATTTTTTCTCTTGAAACATTATTAATAAACGCCTAAGGCTATAGCCTTGTATGTTTTATTTAAATTTTAGTTATAATTTTTTTTCTCTTGAAAATTTATTAATAAACGCCTAAGGCTATAGCCTTGTATGTTTTATTTAAATTTTAGTTATAAATTTTTTTCTCTTGAAAATTTATTATAAACGCCTAAGACTATAGCCTTGTATGTTTTATTTAAATTTTAGTTATAAATTTTTTTCTCTTGAAAATTTATTAATAAACGCCTAAGGCTATAGCCTTGTATGTTTTATTTAAATTTTAGTTATAAATTTTTTCTCTTGAAACATTATTAATAAACGCCTAAGGCTATAGCCTTGTATGTTTTATTTAAATTTTAGTTATAAATTTTTTTCCCTTGAAAATTTATTAATAAACGCCTAAGACTATAGCCTAGTATGTTTTATTTAAATTTTAGTTATAAATTTTTTTCCCTTGAAAATTTATTAATAAACGCCTAAGGCTATAGCCTTGTATGTTTTATTTAAATTTTAGTTATAAATTTTTTCTCTTGAAACATTATTAATAAACGCCTAAGGCTATAGCCTTGTATGTTTTATTTAAATTTTAGTTATAAATTTTTTTCCCTTGAAAATTTATTAATAAACGCCTAAGGCTATAGCCTTGTATGTTTTACTTAAATTTTAGTTAAAAAAATTTTTTCTCTTGAAAATTTATTAATAAACGCCTAAGGCTATAGCCTTGTATGTTTTATTTAAATTTTAGTTAAAAAATTTTTTCTGTTGAAAATTTATTAATAAACGCCTTGTATGTTTTATTTAAATTTTAGTTAAAAATTTTTTTCCCTTGAAAATTTATTAATAAACGCCTACGACTATAGCCTTGTATGTTTTATTTAAATTTTAGTTAAAAAATTTTTTCCCTTGAAAATTTATTAATAAACGCCTAAGGCTATAGCCTTGTATGTTTCATTTAAATTTTAGTTAATAAATTTTTTTCCCTTGAAAATTTATTAATAAACGCCTAAGCCTTGTATGTTTTATTTAAATTTTAGTTAATAAATTTTTTTATCTTGAAAATTTATTAATAAACGCCTAAGCCTTGTATGTTTTATTTAAATTTTAGTTAAAAAAATTTTTCTCTTGAAAACTTATTAATAAACGCCTAAGGCTATAGCCTTGTATGTTTCATTTAAATTTTAGTTAAAAAAAATTTTTCTCTTAGAAATTTATTAATAAACGCCTAAGGCTATAGCCTTGTATGTTTTATTTAAATTTTAGTTAAAAAATTTTTTCTCTTGAAAACTTATTAATAAACGCCTAAGGCTATAGCCTTGTATGTTTTATTTAAATTTTAGTTAAAAAAATTTTTTCTCTTAGAAATTTATTAATAAACGCCTAAGGCTATAGCCTTGTATGTTTTATTTAAATTTTAGTTAAAAAATTTTTTCTGTTGAAAATTTATTAATAAACGCCTTGTATGTTTTATTTAAATTTTAGTTAAAAAATTTTTTCTCTTGAAAATTTATTAATAAACGCCTAAGACTATAGCCTTGTATGTTTTATTTAAATTTTAGTTAAAAAAATTTTTTCTCTTATAAATTAATTATAAACGCCTAAGGCTATAGCCTTGTATGTTTTATTTAAATTTTAGTTAAAAAATTTTTTCTCTTGAAAACTTATTAATAAACGCCTAAGACTATAGCCTTGTATGTTTTATTTAAATTTTAGTTAAAAAATTTTTTTCTCTTGAAAATTTATTAATAAACGCCTAAGGCTATAGCCTTGTATGTTTTATTTAAATTTTAGTTAAAAAATTTTTTCTCTTGAAAACTTATTAATAAACGCCTAAGGCTATAGCCTTGTATGTTTTATTTAAATTTTAGTTAAAAAAATTTTTTCTCTTGAAAATTTATTAATAAACGCCTAAGGCTATAGCCTTGTATGTTTTATTTAAATTTTAGTTAAAAAATTTTTTCTGTTGAAAATTTATTAATAAACGCCTTGTATGTTTTATTTAAATTTTAGTTAAAAATTTTTTTCCCTTGAAAATTTATTAATAAACGCCTACGACTATAGCCTTGTATGTTTTATTTAAATTTTAGTTAAAAAATTTTTTCCCTTGAAAATTTATTAATAAACGCCTAAGGCTATAGCCTTGTATGTTTCATTTAAATTTTAGTTAATAAATTTTTTTCCCTTGAAAATTTATTAATAAACGCCTAAGCCTTGTATGTTTTATTTAAATTTTAGTTAATAAATTTTTTTATCTTGAAAATTTATTAATAAACGCCTAAGCCTTGTATGTTTTATTTAAATTTTAGTTAAAAAATTTTTTCTCTTGAAAACTTATTAATAAACGCCTAAGGCTATAGCCTTGTATGTTTCATTTAAATTTTAGTTAAAAAAAATTTTTCTCTTAGAAATTTATTAATAAACGCCTAAGGCTATAGCCTTGTATGTTTTATTTAAATTTTAGTTAAAAAATTTTTTCTCTTGAAAACTTATTAATAAACGCCTAAGGCTATAGCCTTGTATGTTTTATTTAAATTTTAGTTAAAAAAATTTTTTCTCTTAGAAATTTATTAATAAACGCCTAAGGCTATAGCCTTGTATGTTTTATTTAAATTTTAGTTAAAAAATTTTTTCTGTTGAAAATTTATTAATAAACGCCTTGTATGTTTTATTTAAATTTTAGTTAAAAAATTTTTTCTCTTGAAAATTTATTAATAAACGCCTAAGACTATAGCCTTGTATGTTTTATTTAAATTTTAGTTAAAAAAATTTTTTCTCTTATAAATTAATTATAAACGCCTAAGGCTATAGCCTTGTATGTTTTATTTAAATTTTAGTTAAAAAATTTTTTCTCTTGAAAACTTATTAATAAACGCCTAAGACTATAGCCTTGTATGTTTTATTTAAATTTTAGTTAAAAAATTTTTTTCTCTTGAAAATTTATTAATAAACGCCTAAGGCTATAGCCTTGTATGTTTTATTTAAATTTTAGTTAAAAAATTTTTTCTCTTGAAAACTTATTAATAAACGCCTAAGGCTATAGCCTTGTATGTTTTATTTAAATTTTAGTTAAAAAATTTTTTCTCTTGAAAACTTATTAATAAACGCCTAAGACTATAGCCTTGTATGTTTCATTTAAATTTTAGTTAAAAAAATTTTTTCTCTTGAAAATTTATTAATAAACGCCTAAGGCTATAGCCTTGTATGTTTTATTTAAATTTTAGTTAAAAAATTTTTTTCTCTTGAAAATTTATTAATAAACGCCTAAGGCTATAGCCTTGTATGTTTTATTTAAATTTTAGTTAAAAAATTTTTTCTCTTGAAAACTTATTAATAAACGCCTAAGGCTATAGCCTTGTATGTTTTATTTAAATTTTAGTTAAAAAATTTTTTCTCTTGAAAATTTATTAATAAACGCCTAAGGCTATAGCCTTGTATGTTTTATTTAAATTTTAGTTAAAAAATTTTTTTCTCTTGAAAATTTATTAATAAACGCCTAAGGCTATAGCCTTGTATGTTTTATTTAAATTTTAGTTAAAAAAATTTTTCTCTTGAAAACTTATTAATAAACGCCTAAGGCTATAGCCTTGTATGTTTTATTTAAATTTTAGTTAAAAAATTTTTTCTGTTGAAAATTTATTAATAAACGCCTTGTATGTTTTATTTAAATTTTAGTTAAAAATTTTTTTCTCTTGAAAACTTATTAATAAACGCCTAAGGCTATAGCCTTGTATGTTTTATTTAAATTTTAGTTAAAAAAATTTTTTCTCTTATAAATTAATTATAAACGCCTAAGGCTATAGCCTTGTATGTTTTATTTAAATTTTAGTTAAAAAAATTTTTCTCTTGAAAACTTATTAATAAACGCCTAAGACTATAGCCTTGTATGTTTTATTTAAATTTTAGTTAAAAAATTTTTTTCTCTTGAAAATTTATTAATAGACGCCTTGTATGTTTTATTTAAATTTTAGTTAAAAAATTTTTTCTCTTGAAATTTTATTAATAAACGCCTAAGACTAAAGCCTTGTATGTTTTATTTTAATTTTAGTTAAAAAAATTTTTCTTTTGAAAATTTATTAATAAACGCCTTGTATGTTTTATTAAAATTTTAGTTAAAAAATTTTTTCTCTTGAAAATTTATTAATAAACGCCTAAGGCTATAGCCTTGTATGTTTTATTTAAATTTTAGTTAAAAAATTTTTTCTCTTGAAAACTTATTAATAAACGCCTTGTATGTTTTATTTAAATTTTAGTTAAAAAATTTTTTCTCTTGAAAATTTATTAATAAACGCCTAAGGCTATAGCCTTGTATGTTTTATTTAAATTTTAGTTAAAAAATTTTTTCTCTTGAAAATTTATTAATAAACGCCTAAGGCTATAGCTTTGTATGTTTTATTTAAATTTTAGTTAAAAAATTTTATTCTCTTGAAAAATTATTAATAAACGCCTAAGGCTATAGCCTTGTATGTTTTATTTTAATTTTAGTTAAAAAAATTTTTCTCTTGAAAATTTATTAATAAACGCCTTGTATGTTTTATTTAAATTTTAGTTAAAAAATTTTTTCTCTTGAAAATTTATTAATAAACTCCTAAGGCTATAGCCTTGTATGTTTTATTTAAATTTTAGTTAAAAAATTTTTTCTCTTGAAAACTTATTAATAAACGACTTGTATGTTTTATTTAAATTTTAGTTAAAAAATTTTTTCTCTTGAAAATTTATTAATAAACGCCTAAGATTATAGCCTTGTATGTTTTATTTAAATTTTAGTTAAAAAATTTTTTCTCTTGAAAATTTATTAATAAACGCCTAAGACTATAGCCTTGTATGTTTTATTTAAATTTTAGTTAAAAAATTTTTTCTCTTGAAAATTTATTAATAAACGCCTAAGGCTATAGCTTTGTATGTTTTATTTAAATTTTAGTTAAAAAAATTTTTTCTCTTGAAAATTTATTAATAAACGTCTAAGGCTATAGCCTTGTATGTTTTATTTAAATTTTAGTTAAAAAAATTTTTTCTCTTATAAATTAATTATAAACGCCTAAGGCTATATCCTTGTATGTTTTATTTAAGTTTTAGTTAAAAAATTTTTTCTCTTGAAAATTTATTAATAAACGCCTTGTATGTTTTATTTAAATTTTAGTTAAAAAATTTTTTCTCTTGAAAATTTATTAATAAACGCCTAAGACTAAAGCCTTGTATGTTTTATTTTAATTTTAGTTAAAAAAATTTTTCTCTTGAAAATTTATTAATAAACGCCTTGTATGTTTTATTTAAATTTTAGTTAAAAAATTTTTTCTCTTGAAAATTTATTAATAAACGCCTAAGGCTATAGCCTTGTATGTTTTATTTAAATTTTAGTTAAAAAAATTTTTCTCTTGAAAACTTATTAATAAACGCCTAAGGCTATAGCTTTGTATGTTTTATTTAAATTTTAGTTAAAAAATTTTTTCTCTTGAAAATTTATTAATAAACTCCTAAGGCTATAGCCTTGTATGTTTTATTTAAATTTTAGTTAAAAAATTTTTTTCTCTTGAAAATTTATTAATAAACGCCTTGTATGTTTTATTTAAATTTTAGTTAAAAAATTTTTTCTCTTAGAAATTTATTAATAAACGCCTAAGGCTATAGCCTTGTATGTTTTATTTAAATTTTAGTTAAAAAATTTTTTCTGTTGAAAATTT
Organism: Zhengitettix transpicula; assembly: GCA_037074705.1. NCBI lineage: Eukaryota > Metazoa > Arthropoda > Insecta > Orthoptera > Tetrigidae > Zhengitettix > Zhengitettix transpicula. The sequence continues at coordinate 71,639,930 of CM073596.1, read as the reverse complement.
ATTAATAAACGCCTTGTATGTTTTATTTAAATTTTAGTTAAAAAATTTTTTCTCTTGAAAATTTATTAATAAACGCCTAAGACTATAGCCTTGTATGTTTTATTTAAATTTTAGTTAAAAAAATTTTTTCTCTTATAAATTAATTATAAACGCCTAAGGCTATAGCCTTGTATGTTTTATTTAAATTTTAGTTAAAAAATTTTTTCTCTTGAAAACTTATTAATAAACGCCTAAGACTATAGCCTTGTATGTTTTATTTAAATTTTAGTTAAAAAATTTTTTTCTCTTGAAAATTTATTAATAAACGCCTAAGGCTATAGCCTTGTATGTTTTATTTAAATTTTAGTTAAAAAATTTTTTCTCTTGAAAACTTATTAATAAACGCCTAAGGCTATAGCCTTGTATGTTTTATTTAAATTTTAGTTAAAAAATTTTTTCTCTTGAAAACTTATTAATAAACGCCTAAGACTATAGCCTTGTATGTTTCATTTAAATTTTAGTTAAAAAAATTTTTTCTCTTGAAAATTTATTAATAAACGCCTAAGGCTATAGCCTTGTATGTTTTATTTAAATTTTAGTTAAAAAATTTTTTCTCTTGAAAATTTATTAATAAACGCCTAAGGCTATAGCCTTGTATGTTTTATTTAAATTTTAGTTAAAAAATTTTTTTCTCTTGAAAATTTATTAATAAACGCCTAAGGCTATAGCCTTGTATGTTTTATTTAAATTTTAGTTAAAAAAATTTTTCTCTTGAAAACTTATTAATAAACGCCTAAGGCTATAGCCTTGTATGTTTTATTTAAATTTTAGTTAAAAAATTTTTTCTGTTGAAAATTTATTAATAAACGCCTTGTATGTTTTATTTAAATTTTAGTTAAAAATTTTTTTCTCTTGAAAACTTATTAATAAACGCCTAAGGCTATAGCCTTGTATGTTTTATTTAAATTTTAGTTAAAAAAATTTTTTCTCTTATAAATTAATTATAAACGCCTAAGGCTATAGCCTTGTATGTTTTATTTAAATTTTAGTTAAAAAAATTTTTCTCTTGAAAACTTATTAATAAACGCCTAAGACTATAGCCTTGTATGTTTTATTTAAATTTTAGTTAAAAAATTTTTTTCTCTTGAAAATTTATTAATAGACGCCTTGTATGTTTTATTTAAATTTTAGTTAAAAAATTTTTTCTCTTGAAATTTTATTAATAAACGCCTAAGACTAAAGCCTTGTATGTTTTATTTTAATTTTAGTTAAAAAAATTTTTCTTTTGAAAATTTATTAATAAACGCCTTGTATGTTTTATTAAAATTTTAGTTAAAAAATTTTTTCTCTTGAAAATTTATTAATAAACGCCTAAGGCTATAGCCTTGTATGTTTTATTTAAATTTTAGTTAAAAAATTTTTTCTCTTGAAAACTTATTAATAAACGCCTTGTATGTTTTATTTAAATTTTAGTTAAAAAATTTTTTCTCTTGAAAATTTATTAATAAACGCCTAAGGCTATAGCCTTGTATGTTTTATTTAAATTTTAGTTAAAAAATTTTTTCTCTTGAAAATTTATTAATAAACGCCTAAGGCTATAGCTTTGTATGTTTTATTTAAATTTTAGTTAAAAAATTTTATTCTCTTGAAAAATTATTAATAAACGCCTAAGGCTATAGCCTTGTATGTTTTATTTTAATTTTAGTTAAAAAAATTTTTCTCTTGAAAATTTATTAATAAACGCCTTGTATGTTTTATTTAAATTTTAGTTAAAAAATTTTTTCTCTTGAAAATTTATTAATAAACTCCTAAGGCTATAGCCTTGTATGTTTTATTTAAATTTTAGTTAAAAAATTTTTTCTCTTGAAAACTTATTAATAAACGACTTGTATGTTTTATTTAAATTTTAGTTAAAAAATTTTTTCTCTTGAAAATTTATTAATAAACGCCTAAGATTATAGCCTTGTATGTTTTATTTAAATTTTAGTTAAAAAATTTTTTCTCTTGAAAATTTATTAATAAACGCCTAAGACTATAGCCTTGTATGTTTTATTTAAATTTTAGTTAAAAAATTTTTTCTCTTGAAAATTTATTAATAAACGCCTAAGGCTATAGCTTTGTATGTTTTATTTAAATTTTAGTTAAAAAAATTTTTTCTCTTGAAAATTTATTAATAAACGTCTAAGGCTATAGCCTTGTATGTTTTATTTAAATTTTAGTTAAAAAAATTTTTTCTCTTATAAATTAATTATAAACGCCTAAGGCTATATCCTTGTATGTTTTATTTAAGTTTTAGTTAAAAAATTTTTTCTCTTGAAAATTTATTAATAAACGCCTTGTATGTTTTATTTAAATTTTAGTTAAAAAATTTTTTCTCTTGAAAATTTATTAATAAACGCCTAAGACTAAAGCCTTGTATGTTTTATTTTAATTTTAGTTAAAAAAATTTTTCTCTTGAAAATTTATTAATAAACGCCTTGTATGTTTTATTTAAATTTTAGTTAAAAAATTTTTTCTCTTGAAAATTTATTAATAAACGCCTAAGGCTATAGCCTTGTATGTTTTATTTAAATTTTAGTTAAAAAAATTTTTCTCTTGAAAACTTATTAATAAACGCCTAAGGCTATAGCTTTGTATGTTTTATTTAAATTTTAGTTAAAAAATTTTTTCTCTTGAAAATTTATTAATAAACTCCTAAGGCTATAGCCTTGTATGTTTTATTTAAATTTTAGTTAAAAAATTTTTTTCTCTTGAAAATTTATTAATAAACGCCTTGTATGTTTTATTTAAATTTTAGTTAAAAAATTTTTTCTCTTGAAAACTTATTAATAAACGCCTAAGGCTATATCCTTGTATGTTTTATTTAAATTTTAGTTAAAAAATTTTTTCTCTTGAAAATTTATTAATAAACGCCTTGTATGTTTTATTTAAATTTTAGTTAAAAAATTTTTTCTCTTGAAAATTTATTAATAAACGCCTAAGACTATAGCCTTGTATGTTTTATTTAAATTTTAGTTAAAAAATTTTTTCTCTTGAAAACTTATTAATAAACGCCTTGTATGTTTTATTTAAATTTTAGTTAAAAAATTTTTTCTCTTGAAAATTTATTAATAAACTCCTAAGGCTATAGCCTTGTATGTTTTATTTAAATTTTAGTTAAAAAATTTTTTCTCTTGAAAACTTATTAATAAACGCCTTGTATGTTTTATTTAAATTTTAGTTAAAAAATTTTTTCTCTTGAAAATTTATTAATAAACGCCTAAGACTATATCCTTGTATGTTTTATTTAAATTTTAGTTAAAAAAATTTTTCTCTTGAAAACTTATTAATAAACGCCTAAGGCTATAGCTTTGTATGTTTTATTTAAATTTTAGTTAAAAAATTTTTTTCTCTTGAAAATTTATTAATAAACGCCTAAGGCTATAGCCTTGTATGTTTTATTTAAATTTTAGTTAAAAAATTTTTTTCTCTTGAAAATTTATTAATAAACGCCTTGTATGTTTTATTTAAATTTTAGTTAAAAAATTTTTTCTCTTGAAAATTTATTAATAAACGCCTAAGACTAAAGCCTTGTATGTTTTATTTTAATTTTAGTTAAAAAAATTTTTCTCTTGAAAATTTATTAATAAACGCCTTGTATGTTTTATTTAAATTTTAGTTAAAAAATTTTTTCTCTTGAAAATTTATTAATAAACGCCTAAGGCTATAGCCTTGTATGTTTCATTTAAATTTTAGTTAAAAAAATTTTTTCTCTTGAAAATTTATTAATAAACGCCTAAGACTATATCCTTGTATGTTTTATTTAAATTTTAGTTAAAAAAATTTTTCTCTTGAAAACTTATTAATAAACGCCTAAGGCTATAGCCTTGTATGTTTTATTTAAATTTTAGTTAAAAAATTTTTTTCTCTTGAATATTTATTAATAAACGCCTTGTATGTTTTATTTAAATTTTAGTTAAAAAATTTTTTCTCTTGAAAACTTATTAATAAACGCCTTGTATGTTTTATTTAAATTTTAGATAAAAAATTTTTTCTCTTGAAAACTTATTAATAAACGCCTAAGACTATAGCCTTGTATGTTTTATTTAAATTTTAGTTAAAAAAATTTTTTCTCTTAAACATTTATTAATAAACGCCTAAGGCTATAGCCTTGTATGTTTTATTTAAATTTTAGTTAAAAAATTTTTTCTCTTGAAAACTTATTAATAAACGCCTTGTATGTTTTATTTAAATTTTAGTTAAAAAATTTTTTTCTCTTGAAAATTTATTAATAAACGCCTAAGGCTATAGCCTTGTATGTTTTATTTAAATTTTAGTTAAAAAAATTTTTCTCTTAGAAATTTATTAATAAACGCCTTGTATGTTTTATTTAAATTTTAGTTTAAAAATTTTTTTCTCTAGAAAATTTATTAATAAACGCCTAAGGCTATAGCCTTGTATGTTTTATTTAAATTTTAGTTAAAAAAATTTTTTCTCTTGAAAATTTATTAATAAACGCCTTGAAGGTTATATTTAAATTTTAGTTAAAAAATTATTTTCTCTTGAAAATTTATTAATAAACGCCTAAGGCTATAGCCTTGTATGTTTTATTTAAATTTTAGTTAAAAAAAATTTTCTCTTAGAAATTTATTAATAAACGCCTAAGGCTATAGCCTTGTATGTTTTATTTAAATTTTAGTTAAAAAATTTTTTTCTCTTGAAAATTTATTAATTAACGCCTTGTATGTTATATTTAAATTTTAGTTAAAAAATTTTTTTCTCTTGAAAATTTATTAATAAACGCCTAAGGCTATAGCCTTGTATGTTTTATTTAAATTTTAGTTAAAAAATTTTATTCTCTTGAAAATTTATTAATAAACGCCTAAGACTATAGCCTTGTATGTTTTATTTAAATTTTAGTTTAAAATTTTTTTTCCTTGAAAATTTATTAATAAACGCCTAAGGCTATAGCCTTGTATGTTTTATTTAAAATTTAGTTATAATATTTTTTTCCCTTGAAAATTTATTAATAAACGCCTAAGGCTATAGCCTTGTATGTTTTATTTAAATTTTAGTTAAAAAATTTTTTTCTCTTGAAAATTTATTAATAAACGCCTAAGGCTATAGCCTTGTATGTTTTATTTAAATTTTAGTTAAAAAAATTTTTCTCTTAGAAATTTATTAATAAACGCCTAAGGCTATAGCCTTGTATGTTTTATTTAAATTTTAGTTAAAAATTTTTTTTCCTTGAAAATTTATTAATAAACGCCTAAGGCTATAGCCTTGTATGTTTTATTTAAAATTTAGTTATAATATTTTTTTCCCTTGAAAATTTATTAATAAACGCCTAAGGCTATAGCCTTGTATGTTTTATTTAAATTTTATTAAAAAAATTTTTTTCTCTTGAAAATTTATTAATAAACGCCTAAGGCTATAGCCTTGTATGTTTTATTTAAATTTTATTAAAAAAATTTTTTTCTCTTGAAAATTTATTAATAAACGCCTAAGGCTATAGCCTTGTATGTTTTATTTAAATTTTAGTTAAAAAATTTTTTTCTCTTGAAAATTTATTAATAAACGCCTAAGGCTATAGCCTTGTATGTTTTATTTAAATTTTAGTTAAAAAAATTTTTTCTCTTGAAAATTTATTAATAAATGCCTAAGACTATAGCCTTGTATGTTTTATTTAAATTTTAGTTAAAAAAATTTTTTCTCTTAGAAATTTATTAATAAACGCCTAAGGCTTAAGCCTTGTATGTTTTATTTAAATTTTAGTTATAAATTTTTTTCTCTTGAAAATTTATTAATAAACGCCTAAGGCTATAGCCTTGTATGTTTTATTTAAATTTTAGTTAAAAAAATTTTTTCTCTTGAAAATTTATTAATAAACGCCTAAGGCTATAGCCTTGTATGTTTTATTTAAATTTTAGTTATAAATTTTTTTCCCTTAGAAATTTATTAATAAACGCCTAAGACTATAGCCTCATATGTTTTATTAAAATTTTAGTTGAAAAAGTTTTTTCTCTTGAAAATTTATTAATAAACGCCTAAGACTATAGCCTTGTATGTTTTATTTAAATTTTAGTTATAAATTTTTTTCTCTTGAAAATTTATTAATAAACGCCTAAGGCTATAGCCTTGTATGTTTTATTTAAATTTTAGTTAAAAAATTTTTTCTCTTAGAAATTTATTAATAAACGCCTAAGGCTATAGCCCTGTATGTTTTATTTAAATTTTAGTTAAAAAATTTTTTTCTCTTGAAAATTTATTAATAAACGCCTAAGGCTATAGCCTTGTATGTTTTATTTAAATTTGAGTTAAAAATTTTTTTCTCTTAGAAATTTATTAATAAACGCCTAAGGCTATAGCCCTGTATGTTTTATTTAAATTTTAGTTAAAAATTTTTTTCTCTTAGAAATTTATTAATAAACGCCTAAGGCTATAGCCTTGTATGTTTTATTTAAATTTTAGTTAAAAAATTTTTTTCTCTTGAAAATTTATTAATAAACGCCTAAGGCTATAGCCTTGTATGTTTTATTTAAATTTGAGTTAAAAATTTTTTTTTCTTAGAAATTTATTAATAAACGCCTAAGGCTATAGCCTTGTATGTTTTATTTAAACTTTAATTAAAAATTTTTTTCTCTTAGAAATTTATTAATAAACGCCTAAGGCTATAGCCTTGTATGTTTATTTAAATTTTAGTTAAAAAATTTTTTTCTCTTAAAAATTTATTAATAAACGCCGAAGGCCTTGTATGTTTTATTTAAATTTTAGTTAAAAAATTTTTTTCTCTTGAAAATTTATTAATAAACGCCTAAGGCTATAGCCTTGTATGTTTTATTTAAATTTTAGTTAAAAAATTTTTTTCTCTTGAAAATTTATTAATAAACGCCTAAGGCTGTAGCCTTGTATGTTTTATTTAAATTTTAGTTAAAAAAAATTTTCTCTTAGAAATTTATTAATAAACGCCTAAGGCTATAGCCTTGTTTGTTTTATTTAAATTTTAGTTAAAAAATTTTTTTCTCTTGAAAATTTATTAATAAACGCCTAAGGTTATAGCCTTGTATGTTTTATTTAAATTTTAGTTAAAAAAATTTTTCTCTTAGAAATTTATTAATAAACGCCTAAGGCTATAGCCTTGTATGTTTATTTAAATTTTAGTTATAAATTTTTTTCTGTTAGAAATTTATTAATAAACGCCTAAGGCTATAGCCTTGTATGTTTTATTTAAATTTTAGTTAAAAAAATTTTTCTCTTCGAAATTTATTAATAAACGTTTAAGGCTATAGCCTTTTTGTATGTTTTATTTAAATTTTAGTCAATAAATTTTTTTCTTTTGAAAATTTATTAATAAACGCCTAAGGCTATAGCCTTGTATGTTTTATTTAAATTTTAGTTAAAAATTTTTTTTCCTTGAAAATTTATTAATAAACGCCTAAGGCTGTAGCCTTGTATGTTTTATTTAAATTTTAGTTAAAAAAATTTTTTCTCTTGAAAATTTATTAATAAACGCCTAAGGCTGTAGCCTTGTATGTTTTATTTAAATTTTAGTTAAAAAAAATTTTCTCTTAGAAATTTATTAATAAACGCCTAAGGCTATAGCCTTGTTTGTTTTATTTAAATTTTAGTTAAAAAATTTTTTTCCCTTGAAAATTTATTAATAAACGCCTAAGGCTATAGCCTTGTATGTTTTATTTAAATTTTAGTTAAAAAAATTTTTCTCTTAGAAATTTATTAATAAACGCCTAAGGCTATAGCCTTGTATGTTTTATTTAAATTTTGGTTAAAAATTTTTTTTCCTTGAAAATTTATTAATAAACGCCTAAGGCTGTAGCCTTGTATGTTTTATTTAAATTTTAGTTAAAAAATTTTTTTCTCTTGAAAATTTATTAATAAACGCCTAAGGCTGTAGCCTTGTATGTTTTATTTAAATTTTAGTTAAAAAAAATTTTCTCTTAGAAATTTATTAATAAACGCCTAAGGCTATAGCCTTGTTTGTTTTATTTAAATTTTAGTTAAAAAATTTTTTTCTCTTGAAAATTTATTATAAACGCCTAAGGTTATAGCCTTGTATGTTTTATTTAAATTTTAGTTAAAAAAATTTTTCTCTTAGAAATTTATTAATAAACGCCTAAGGCTATAGCCTTGTATGTTTTATTTAAATTTTAGTTAAAAAATTTTTTTCTCTTGAAAATTTATTAATAAACGCCTAAGGCTATAGCCTTGTATGTTTTATTTAAATTTTAGTTAAATAAATTTTTCTCTTCGAAATTTATTAATAAACGTTTAAGGCTATAGCCTTTTTGTATGTTTTATTTAAATTTTAGTCAATAAATTTTTTTCTTTTGAAAATTTATTAATAAACGCCTAAGGCTATAGCCTTGTATGTTTAATTTAAATTTTAGTTAAAAAATTTTTTTCTCTTGAAAATTTATTAATAAACGCCTAAGACTATAGCCTTGTATGTTTTATTTAAATTTTAGTTAATAAATTTTTTTCCCTTGAAAATTTATTAATAAACGCCTAAGGCTATAGCCTTGTATGTTTTATTAAAATTTTAGTTGAAAAAATCTTTTCTCTTGAAAATTTATTAATAAACGCCTAAGGCTATAGCCTTGTATGTTTTATTTAAATTTTAGTTAAAATTTTTTTTCTCTTAGAAATTTATTAATAAACGCCTAAGGCTATAGCCCTGTATGTTTTATTTAAATTTTAGTTAAAAAATTTTTTTCTCTTGAAAATTTATTAATAAACGCCTAAGGCTATAGCCTTGTATGTTTTATTTAAATTTTAGTTGAAAAAATCTTTTCTCTTGAAAATTTATTAATAAACGCCTAAGGCTATAGCCTTGTATGTTTTATTTAAATTTTAGTTAAAAATTTTTTTCTCTTAGAAATTTATTAATAAACGCCTAAGGCTATAGCCCTGTATGTTTTATTTAAATTTTAGTTAAAAATTTTTTTTCTCTTGAAAATTTATTAATAAACGCCTAAGGCTATAGCCTTGTATGTTTTATTTAAATTTTAGTTAAAAATTTTTTTTCCTTGAAAATTTATTAATAAACGCCTAAGGCTATAGCCTTGTATGTTTTATTTAAAATTTAGTTAAAATATTTTTTTCCCTTGAAAATTTATTAATAAACGCCTAAGGCTATAGCCTTGTATGTTTTATTTAAATTTTAGTTAAAAAATTTTTTTCTCTTGAAAATTTATTAATAAACGCCTAAGGCTATAGCCTTGTATGTTTTATTTAAATTTAGTTAAAAAATTTTTTTCTCTTGAAAATTTATTAATAAACGCCTAAGAATATAGCCTTGTATGTTTTATTTAAATTTTAGTTATAAATTTTTTTCTCTTGAAAATTTATTAATAAACGCCTAAGGCTATAGCCTTGTATGTTTTATTAAAATTTTAGTTATAAATTTTTTTCTCTTGAAAATTTATTAATAAACGCCTAAGGCTATAGCCTTGTATGTTTTATTTAAATTTTAGTTAAAATTTTTTTCTCTTGAAAATTTATTAATAAACGCCTAAGGCTATAGCCTTGTATGTTTTATTTAAATTTTAGTTAAAATTTTTTTTCTCTTAGAAATTTATTAATAAACGCCTAAGGCTATAGCCTTGTATGTTTTATTAAAATTTAGTTAAAAAATTTTTTTCTCTTGAAAATTTATTAATAAACGCCTAAGAATATAGCCTTGTATGTTTTATTTAAATTTTAGTTATAAATTTTTTTCTCTTGAAAATTTATTAATAAACGCCTAAGGCTATAGCCTTGTATGTTTTATTAAAATTTTAGTTGAAAAAATTTTTTCTCTTGAAAATTTATTAATAAACGCCTAAGGCTATAGCCTTGTATGTTTTATTTAAATTTTAGTTATAAATTTTTTTCTCTTGAAAATTTATTAATAAACGCCTAAGGCTATAGCCTTGTATGTTTTATTTAAATTTTAGTTAAAAAAATTTTTTCCCTTGAAAATTTATTAATAAACGCCTAAGACTATAGCCTTGTATGTTTTATTTAAAATTTAGTTAAAATATTTTTTTCCCTTGAAAATTTATTAATAAACGCCTAAGGCTATAGCCTTGTATGTTTTATTTAAATTTTAGTTATAAATTTTTTTCTCTTGAAAATTTATTAATAAACGCCTAAGAATATAGCCTTGTATGTTTTATTTAAATTTTAGTTATAAATTTTTTTCTCTTGAAAATTTATTAATAAACGCCTAAGGCTATAGCCTTGTATGTTTTATTTAAATTTTAGTTAAAAAATTTTTTTCTCTTGAAAATTTATTAATAAACGCCTAAGGCTATAGCCTTGTATGTTTTATTAAAATTTAGTTAAAAAATTTTTTTCTCTTGAAAATTTATTAATAAACGCCTAAGAATATAGCCTTGTATGTTTTATTTAAATTTTAGTTATAAATTTTTTTCTCTTGAAAATTTATTAATAAACGCCTAAGGCTATAGCCTTGTATGTTTTATTAAAATTTTAGTTGAAAAAATTTTTTCTCTTGAAAATTTATTAATAAACGCCTAAGACTATAGCCTTGTATGTTTTATTTAAATTTTAGTTATAAATTTTTTTCTCTTGAAAATTTATTAATAAACGCCTAAGGCTATAGCCTTGTATGTTTTATTTAAATTTTAGTTAAAAAAATTTTTTCTCTTGAAAATTTATTAATAAACGCCTAAGACTATAGCCTTGTATGTTTTATTTAAATTTTAGTTATAAATTTTTTTCTCTTGAAAATTTATTAATAAACGCCTAAGGCTATAGCCTTGTATGTTTTATTAAAATTTTAGTTGAAAAAATTTTTTCTCTTGAAAATTTATTAATAAACGCCTAAGGCTATAGCCTTGTATGTTTTATTTAAATTTGAGTTAAAAATTTTTTCTCTTGAAAATTTATTAATAAACGCCTAAGACTATAGCCTTGTATGTTTTATTTAAATTTGAGTTAAAAATTTTTTTCCCTTGAAAATTTATTAATAAACGCCTAAGGCTATAGCCTTGTATGTTTTATTTAAAATTTAGTTAAAATATTTTTTTCCCTTGAAAATTTATTAATAAACGCCTAAGGCTATAGCCTTGTATGTTTTATTTAAATTTTAGTTAAAAAATTTTTTTCCCTTGAAAATTTATTAATAAACGCCTAAGGCTATAGCCTTGTATGTTTTATTTAAAATTTAGTTAAAATATTTTTTTCCCTTGAAAATTTATTAATAAACGCCTAAGGCTATAGCCTTGTATGTTTTATTTAAATTTTAGTTAAAAAAATTTTTTCTCTTGAAAATTTATTAATAAACGCCTAAGGCTATAGCCTTGTATGTTTTATTAAAATTTTAGTTGAAAAAATTTTTTCTCTTGAAAATTTATTAATAAACGCCTAAGGCTATAGCCTTGTATGTTTTATTTAAAATTTAGTTAAAATATTTTTTTCTCTTGAAAATTTATTAATAAACGCCTAAGGCTATAGCCTTGTATGTTTTATTTAAATTTTAGTTAAAAAATTTTTTTCCCTTGAAAATTTATTAATAAACGCCTAAGGCTATAGCCTTGTATGTTTTATTTAAAATTTAGTTAAAATATTTTTTTCCCTTGAAAATTTATTAATAAACGCCTAAGACTATAGCCTTGTATGTTTTATTTAAAATTTAGTTAAAATATTTTTTTCCCTTGAAAATTTATTAATAAACGCCTAAGGCTATAGCCTTGTATGTTTTATTTAAAATTTAGTTAAAATATTTTTTTCCCTTGAAAATTTATTAATAAACGCCTAAGACTATAGCCTTGTATGTTTTATTTAAATTTTAGTTAAAAAAATTTTTTCTCTTGAAAATTTATTAATAAACGCCTAAGGCTATAGCCTTGTATGTTTTATTTAAAATTTAGTTAAAATATTTTTTTCCCTTGAAAATTTATTAATAAACGCCTAAGGCTATAGCCTTGTATGTTTTATTTAAATTTTAGTTAAAAAAATTTTTTCTCTTGAAAATTTATTAATAAACGCCTAAGGCTATAGCCTTGTATGTTTTATTAAAATTTTAGTTGAAAAAATTTTTTCTCTTGAAAATTTATTAATAAACGCCTAAGGCTATAGCCTTGTATGTTTTATTTAAATTTTAGTTGAAAAAATTTTTTCTCTTGAAAATTTATTAATAAACGCCTAAGACTATAGCCTTGTATGTTTTATTTAAATTTGAGTTAAAAATTTTTTTCTCTTAGAAATTTATTAATAAACGCCTAAGGCTATAGCCCTGTATGTTTTATTTAAATTTTAGTTAAAAAAATTTTTTCCCTTGAAAATTTATTAATAAACGCCTAAGGCTATAGCCTTGTATGTTTTATTTAAAATTTAGTTAAAATATTTTTTTCCCTTGAAAATTTATTAATAAACGCCTAAGGCTATAGCCTTGTATGTTTTATTTAAATTTTAGTTAAAAAATTTTTTTCTCTTGAAAATTTATTAATAAACGCCTAAGGCTATAGCCTTGTATGTTTTATTTAAAATTTAGTTAAAATATTTTTTTCCCTTGAAAATTTATTAATAAACGCCTAAGGCTATAGCCTTGTATGTTTTATTTAAATTTTAGTTAAAAAAATTTTTTCTCTTGAAAATTTATTAATAAACGCCTAAGACTATAGCCTTGTATGTTTTATTTAAATTTTAGTTATAAATTTTTTTCTCTTGAAAATTTATTAATAAACGCCTAAGGCTATAGCCTTGTATGTTTTATTAAAATTTTAGTTGAAAAAATTTTTTCTCTTGAAAATTTATTAATAAACGCCTAAGGCTATAGCCTTGTATGTTTTATTTAAATTTGAGTTAAAAATTTTTTTCTCTTAGAAATTTATTAATAAACGCCTAAGGCTATAGCCCTGTATGTTTTATTTAAATTTTAGTTAAAAAATTTTTTTCTTTTGAAAATTTATTAATAAACGCCTAAGGCTATAGCCTTGTATGTTTTATTTAAATTTTAGTTAAAAATTTTTTTCTCTTAGAAATTTATTAATAAACGCCTAAGGCTATAGCCTTGTATGTTTTATTTAAATTTTAGTTATAAATTTTTTCCCTTGAAAATTTATTAATAAACGTCTAAGACTATAGCCTTGTATGTTTTATTTAAATTTTAGTTAAAAAATTTTTTTCTCTTAGAAATTTATTAATAAACGCCTAAGGCTATAGCCTTGTATGTTTTATTTAAATTTTAGTTAAAAAATTTTTTTCCCTTGAAAATTTATTAATAAACGCCTATGAATATAGCCTTGTATGTTTTATTTAAATTTTAGTTATAAATTTTTTTCTCTTGAAAATTTATTAATAAACGCCTAAGGCTATAGCCCTGTATGTTTTATTTAAATTTTAGTTAAAAAATTTTTTTCTCTTGAAAATTTATTAATAAACGCCTAAGGCTATAGCCTTGTATGTTTTATTTAAATTTGAGTAAAAAATTTTTTTCTCTTAGAAATTTATTAATAAACGCCTAAGGCTATAGCCTTGTATGTTTTATTTAAATTTTAGTTAAAAAATTTTTTTTTCTTAGAAATTTATTAATAAACGCCTAAGGCTATAGCCTTGTATGTTTTATTTAAATTTTAGTTAAAAAAATTTTTTCTCTTGAAAATTTATTAATAAACGCCTAAGACTATAGCCTTGTATGTTTATTTAAATTTTAGTTAAAAAATTTTATTCTCTTGAAAATTTATTAATAAACGCCTTGTATGTTTTATTTAAATTTTAGTTAAAAAATTTTTTCTCTTAGAAATTTATTAATAAACGCCTAAGGCTATAGCCTCATATGTTTTATTAAAATTTTAGTTGAAAAAATTTTTTCTCTTGAAAATTTATTAATAAACGCCTAAGACTATAGCCTTGTATGTTTTATTAAAATTTTAGTTGAAAAAATTTTTTCTCTTGAAAATTTATTAATAAACGCCTAAGGCTATAGCCTTGTATGTTTTATTTAAATTTTAATTAAAAATTTTTTTCTCTTGAAAATTTATTAATAAACGCCTAAGACTATAGCCTTGTATGTTTTATTTAAATTTTAGTTATAAATTATTTCTCTTGAAAATTTATTAATAAACGCCTAAGGCTATAGCCTTGTATGTTTTATTAAAATTTTAGTTGAAAAAATTTTTTCTCTTGAAAATTTATTAATAAACGCCTAAGACTATAGCCTTGTATGTTTTATTTAAATTTGAGTTAAAAATTTTTTTCTCTTAGAAATTTATTAATAAACGCCTAAGGCTATAGCCTTGTATGTTTTATTTAAATTTTAGTTAAAAAATTTTTTTCTCTTGAAAATTTATTAATAAACGCCTAAGGCTATAGCCTTGTATGTTTTATTTAAATTTTAATTAAAAATTTTTTTCTCTTGAAAATTTATTAATAAACGCCTAAGACTATAGCCTTGTATGTTTTATTTAAATTTTAGTTATAAATTTTTTTCCCTTGAAAATTTATTAATAAACGCCTAAGACTATAGCCTTGTATGTTTTATTTAAATTTTAATTATAAATTTTTTTCCCTTGAAAATTTATTAATAAACGCCTAAGACTATAGCCTTGTATGTTTTATTTAAATTTTAGTTAATAAGTTTTTTTCCCTTGAAAATTTATTAATAAACGCCTAAGACTATAGCCTTGTATGTTTTATTTAAATTTTAGTTATAAATTTTTTTCCCTTGTAAATTTATTAATAAACGCCTAAGGCTATAGCCTTGTATGTTTTATTTAAATTTTAGTTAAAAATTTTTTTCCCTTGAAAATTTATTAATAAACGTCTAAGACTATAGCCTTGTATGTTTTATTTAAATTTTAGTTAAAAAATTTTTTTCTCTTAGAAATTTATTAATAAACGCCTAAGGCTATATAGCCTTGTATGTTTTATTTAAATTTTAGTTAAAAAAATTTTTTCTCTTGAAAATTTATTAATAAACGCCTAAGACTATAGCCTTGTATGTTTTATTTAAATTTTAGTTATAAATTTTTTTCCCTTGAAAATTTATTAATAAACGTCTAAGACTATAGCCTTGTATGTTTTATTTAAATTTTAGTTTAAAAATTTTTTTCTCTTAGAAATTTATTAATAAACGCCTAAGACTATAGCCTTGTATGTTTTATTTAAATTTTAGTTAAAAAATTTTTTTCTCTTAGAAATTTATTAATAAACGCCTAAGGCTATAGCCTTGTATGTTTTATTTAAATTTTAGTTAAAAAATTTTTTTCTCTTGAAAATTTATTAATAAACGCCTAAGACTATAGCCTTGTATGTTTTATTTACATTTTAGTTATAAATTTTTTTCCCTTGAAAATTTATTAATAAACGTCTAAGACTATAGCCTTGTATGTTTTATTTAAATTATAGTTATAAATTTTTTTCTCTTGAAAATTTATTAATAAACGTCTAAGGCTATAGCCTTGTATGTTTTATTGAAATTTTAGTTATAAATTTTTTTCCCTTGAAAATTTATTAATAAACGCCTAAGGCTATAGCCTTGTATGTTTTATTTAAATTTTAGTTAATAAGTTTTTTTCCCTTGAAAATTTATTAATAAACGCCTAAGACTATAGCCTTGTATGTTTTATTTACATTTTAGTTATAAATTTTTTTCCCTTGAAAATTTATTAATAAACGTCTAAGACTATAGCCTTGTATGTTTTATTTAAATTTTAGTTATAAATTTTTTTCTCTTGAAAATTTATTAATAAACGTCTAAGGCTATAGCCTTGTATGTTTTATTTAAATTTTAGTTTCAAAATTTTTTTCTCTTAGAAATTTATTAATAAACGCCTAAGGCTATAGCCTTGTATGTTTTATTTAAATTTTAGTTAAAAAATTTTTTTCTCTTGAAAATTTATTAATAAACGCCTAAGGCTATAGCCTTGTATGTTTTATTTAAATTTTAGTTTAAAAATTTTTTTCTCTTAGAAATTTATTAATAAACGCCTAAGGCTATAGCCTTGTATGTTTTATTTAAATTTTAGTTATAAATTTTTTTCTCTTGAAAATTTATTAATAAACGCCTAAGACTATAGCCTTGTATGTTTTATTTAAATTTTAGTTATAAATTTTTTTCCCTTGAAAATTTATTAATAAACGTCTAAGGCTATAGCCTTGTATGTTTTATTGAAATTTTAGTTATAAATTTTTTTCCCTTGAAAATTTATTAATAAACGCCTAAGACTATAGCCTTGTATGTTTTATTGAAATTTTAGTTATAAATTTTTTTCCCTTGAAAATTTATTAATAAACGCCTAAGGCTATAGCCTTGTATGTTTTATTTAAATTTTAGTTAATAAGTTTTTTTCTCTTAGAAATTTATTAATAAACGCCTAAGACTATAGCCTTGTATGTTTTATTTATATTTTAGTTATAAATTTTTTTCCCATGAAAATTTATTAATAAACGTCTAAGGCTATAGCCTTGTATGTTTTATTGAAATTTTAGTTTAAAAATTTTTTTCTCTTAGAAATTTATTAATAAACGCCTAAGGCTATAGCCTTGTATGTTTTATTTAAATTTTAGTTTAAAAATTTTTTTCTCTTAGAAATTTATTAATAAACGCCTAAGGCTATAGCCTTGTATGTTTTATTTAAATTTTAGTTTAAAATTTTTTTTCTCTTAGAAATTTATTAATAAACGCCTAAGGCTATAGCCGTGTATGTTTTATTTAAATTTAAGTTAATAAGTTTTTTTCCCTTGAAAATTTATTAATAAACGCCTAAGGCTATAGCCGTGTATGTTTTATTTATATTTTAGTTTAAAAATTTTTTTCTCTTAGAAATTTATTAATAAACGCCTAAGACTATAGCCTTGTATGTTTTATTTAAATTTTAGTTATAAATTTTTTTCCCTTGAAAATTTATTAATAAACGTCTAAGGCTATAGCCTTGTATGTTTTATTTAAATTTTAGTTTAAAAATTTTTTTCTCTTAGAAATTTATTAATAAACGCCTAAGACTATAGCCTTGTATGTTTTATTTAAATTTTAGTTAATAAGTTTTTTTCCCTTGAAAATTTATTAATAAACGTCTAAGGCTATAGCCTTGTATGTTTTATTTAAATTTTAGTTATAAATTTTTTTCCCTTGAAAATTTATTAATAAACGTCTAAGGCTATAGCCTTGTATGTTTTATTTAAATTTTAGTTATAAATTTTTTTCTCTTGAAAATTTATTAATAAACGCCTAAGACTATAGCCTTGTATGTTTTATTTAAATTTTAGTTAATAAGTTTTTTTCCCTTGAAAATTTATTAATAAACGTCTAAGGCTATAGCCTTGTATGTTTTATTTAAATTTTAGTTATAAATTTTTTTCCCTTGAAAATTTATTAATAAACGTCTAAGACTATAGCCTTGTATGATTTATTTAAATTTTAGTTAAAAAAATTTTTTCTCTTGAAAATTTATTAATAAACGCCTAAGACTATTGCCTTGTATGTTTATTTAAATTTTAATTAAAAAAATTTTTTCTCTTGAAAATTTATTAATAAACGCCTAAGGCTATAGCCTTGTATGTTTTATTTAAATTTTAGTTAAAAAATTTTTTTCTCTTGAAAATTTATTATTAAACGTCTAAGACTATAGCCTTGTATGTTTTATTTAAATTTTAGTTAATAAGTTTTTTTCCCTTGAAAATTTATTAATAAACGTCTAAGGCTATAGCCTTGTATGTTTTATTTAAATTTTAGTTATAAATTTTTTTCCCTTGAAAATTTATTAATAAACGTCTAAGGCTATAGCCTTGTATGTTTTATTTAAATTTTAGTTATAAATTTTTTTCCCTTGAAAATTTATTAATAAACGTCTAAGGCTATAGCCTTGTATGTTTTATTTAAATTTTAGTTATAAATTTTTTTCCCTTGAAAATTTATTAATAAACGTCTAAGACTATAGCCTTGTATGATTTATTTAAATTTTAGTTAAAAAAATTTTTTCTCTTGAAAATTTATTAATAAACGCCTAAGACTATTGCCTTGTATGTTTATTTAAATTTTAATTAAAAAAATTTTTTCTCTTGAAAATTTATTAATAAACGCCTAAGGCTATAGCCTTGTATGTTTTATTTAAATTTTAGTTAAAAAATTTTTTTCTCTTGAAAATTTATTATTAAACGTCTAAGACTATAGCCTTGTATGTTTTATTTAAATTTTAGTTAATAAGTTTTTTTCCCTTGAAAATTTATTAATAAACGTCTAAGGCTATAGCCTTGTATGTTTTATTTAAATTTTAGTTATAAATTTTTTTCCCTTGAAAATTTATTAATAAACGTCTAAGGCTATAGCCTTGTATGTTTTATTTAAATTTTAGTTATAAATTTTTTTCTCTTGAAAATTTATTAATAAACGCCTAAGACTATAGCCTTGTATGTTTTATTTAAATTTTAGTTAATAAGTTTTTTTCCCTTGAAAATTTATTAATAAACGTCTAAGGCTATAGCCTTGTATGTTTTATTTAAATTTTAGTTATAAATTTTTTTCCCTTGAAAATTTATTAATAAACGTCTAAGACTATAGCCTTGTATGTTTTATTTAAATTTTAGTTAAAAAAATTTTTTCTCTTGAAAATTTATTAATAAACGCCTAAGACTATTGCCTTGTATGTTTATTTAAATTTTAGTTAAAAAATTTTTTTCTCTTGAAAATTTATTAATAAACGCCTAAGGCTATAGCCTTGTATGTTTTATTTAAATTTTAGTTATAAATTTTTTTCCCTTGAAAATTTATTATTAAACGTCTAAGACTATAGCCTTGTATGTTTTATTTAAATTTTAGTTAAAAAATTTTTTTCTCTTAGAAATTTATTAATAAACGCCTAAGGCTATAGCCTTGTATGTTTTATTTAAATTTTATTTAAAAAATTTTTTTCTCTTGAAAATTTATTAATAAACGCCTAAGGCTATAGCCTTGTATGTTTTATTTAAATTTTAGTTAAAAAATTTTTTTCTCTTGAAAATTTATTAATAAACGCCTAAGACTATAGCCTTGTATGTTTTATTTAAATTTTAGTTATAAATTTTTTTCCCTTGAAAATTTATTAATAAACGCCTAAGACTATAGCCTTGTATGTTTTATTTAAATTTTAGTTTAAAAATTTTTTCTCTTGAAAATTTATTAATAAACGCCTAAGACTATAGCCTTGAATGTTTTATTTAAATTTTAGTTAAAAAAATTTTTCCCTTGAAAATTTATTAATAAACGCCTAAGACTATAGCCTTGTATGTTTTATTTAAATTTTAGTTATAAATTTTTTTCCCTTGAAAATTTATTAATAAACGCCTAAGACTATAGCCTTGTATGTTTTATTTAAATTTTAGTTATAAATTTTTTTCCCTTGAAAATTTATTAATAAACGCCTAAGGCTATAGCCTTGTATGTTTTATTTAAATTTTAGTTAAAAAAATTTTTTCTCTTGAAAATTTATTAATAAACGCCTAAGACTATAGCCTTGTATGTTTTATTTAAATTTTAGTTAAAAAAAATTTTTCTCTTGAAAATTTATTAATAAACGCCTAAGGCTATAGCCTTGTATGTTTTATTTAAATTTTAGTTAAAAAATTTTTTTCTCTTGAAAATTTATTAATAAACGCCTAAGGCTATAGCCTTGTATGTTTTATTTAAATTTTAGTTATAAATTTTTTTCCCTTGAAAATTTATTAATAAACGTCTAAGACTATAGCCTTGTATGTTTTATTTAAATTTTAGTTAAAAAATTTTTTTCTCTTAGAAATTTATTAATAAACGCCTAAGGCTATAGCCTTGTATGTTTTATTTAAATTTTAGTTATAAATTTTTTTCCCTTGAAAATTTATTAATAAACGTCAAAGACTATAGCCTTGTATGTTTTATTTAAATTTTAGTTAAAAAAATTTTTTCTCTTGAAAATTTATTAATAAACGCCTAAGACTATAGCCTTGTATGTTTATTTAAATTTTAGTTAAAAAATTTTTTTCTCTTGAAAATTTATTAATAAACGCCTAAGACTATAGCCTTGTATGTTTTATTTAAATTTTAGTTAAAAAATTTTTTTCTCTTAGAAATTTATTAATAAACGCCTAAGGCTATAGCCTTGTATGTTTTATTTAAATTTTATTTAAAAAATTTTTTTCTCTTGAAAATTTATTAATAAACGCCTAAGACTATAGCCTTGTATGTTTTATTTAAATTTTAGTTAAAAAATTTTTTTCTCTTAGAAATTTATTAATAAACGCCTAAGGCTATAGCCTTGTATGTTTTATTTAAATTTTATTTAAAAAATTTTTTTCTCTTGAAAATTTATTAATAAACGCCTAAGGCTATAGCCTTGTATGTTTTATTTAAATTTTAGTTAAAAAATTTTTTTCTCTTGAAAATTTATTAATAAACGCCTAAGACACAGCCTTGTATGTTTTATTTAAATTTTAGTTAAAAAAATTTTTTCTCTTGAAAATTTATTAATAAACGCCTAAGACTATAGCCTTGTATGTTTTATTTAAATTTTAGTTAAAAAATTTTTTTCTCTTAGAAATTTATTAATAAACGCCTAAGGCTATAGCCTTGTATGTTTTATTTAAATTTTAGTTATAAATTTTTTTCCCTTGAAAATTTATTAATAAACGTCTAAGACTATAGCCTTGTATGTTTTATTTAAATTTTAGTTTAAAAGTTTTTTCTCTTGAAAATTTATTAATAAACGCCTAAGACTATAGCCTTGAATGTTTTATTTAAATTTTAGTTAAAAAAATTTTTCCCTTAAAAATTTATTAATAAACGCCTAAGACTATAGCCTTGTATGTTTTATTTAAATTTTAGTTATAAATTTTTTTCCCTTGAAAATTTATTAATAAACGTCTAAGACTATAGCCTTGTATGTTTTATTTAAATTTTAGTTTAAAAATTTTTTCCCTTGAAAATTTATTAATAAACGTCTAAGACTATAGCCTTGTATGTTTTATTTAAATTTTAGTTAAAAAAATTTTTTCTCTTGAAAATTTATTAATAAACGCCTAAGACTATAGCCTTGTATGTTTATTTAAATTTTAGTTATAAATTTTTTTCCCTTGAAAATTTATTAATAAACGCCTAAGACTATAGCCTTGTATGTTTTATTTAAATTTTAGTTTAAAAATTTTTTTCTCTTAGAAATTTATTAATAAACGCCTAAGACTATAGCCTTGTATGTTTTATTTAAATTTTAGTTAATAAATTTTTTTCCCTTGAAAATTTATTAATAAACGCCTAAGACTATAGCCTTGTATGATTTATTTAAATTTTAGTTAAAAAATTTTTTTCTCTTGAAAATTTATTAATAAACGCCTAAGACTATAGCCTTGTATGTTTTATTTAAATTTTAGTTAAAAAATTTTTTTCTCTTGAAAATTTATTAATAAACGCCTAAGACTATAGCCTTGTATGTTTTATTAAATTTTTAGTTGAAAAAATTTTTTCTCTTGAAAATTTATTAATAAACGCCTAAGGCTATAGCCTTGTATGTTTTATTTAAATTTTAGTTAAAAAATTTTTTTCTCTTGAAAATTTATTAATAAACGCCTAAGACTATAGCCTTGTATGTTTTATTAAAATTTTAGTTGAAAAAATTTTTTCTCTTGAAAATTTATTAATAAACGCCTAAGGCTATAGCCTTGTATGTTTTATTTAAATTTTAGTTAAAAAATTTTTTTCTCTTGAAAATTTATTAATAAACGCCTAAGGCTATAGCCTTGTATGTTTTATTAAAATTTTAGTTGAAAAAATTTTTTCTCTTGAAAATTTATTAATAAACGCCCAAGACTATAGCCTTGTATGTTTTATTTAAATTTTAGTTATAAATTTTTTTCCCTTGAAAATTTTTTAATAAACGCCTAAGGCTATAGCCTTGTATGTTTTATTTAAATTTTAGTAAAAAAAATTTTTTCTCTTAGAAATTTATTAATAAACGCCTAAGGCTATAGCCTTGTATGTTTTATTTAAATTTTAGTTATAAATTTTTTTCTCTTGAAAATTTATTAATAAACGCCTAAGGCTATAGCCTTGTATGTTTTATTTAAATTTTAGTTAAAAAATTTTTTCCCTTAAAAATTTTTTAATAAACGCCTAAGACTATAGCCTTGTATGTTTTATTAAAATTTTAGTTGAAAAAATTTTTTCCCTTAGAAATTTATTAATAAACGCCTAAGGCTATAGCCTTGTATGTTTTATTTAAATTTTAGTTATAAATTTTTTTCCCTTGAAAATTTTTTAATAAACGCCTAAGGCTATAGCCTTGTATGTTTTATTTAAATTTTAGTTAAAAAATTTTTTTCTCTTGAAAATTTATTAATAAACGCCTAAGGCTATAGCCTTGTATGTTTTATTTAAATTTTAGTTAAAAAATTTTTTCTCTTGAAAATTTATTAATAAACGCCTAAGACTATAGCCTTGTATGTTTTATTTAAATTTTAGTTATAAATTTTTTTCTCTTGAAAATTTATTAATAAACGCCTAAGACTATAGCCTTGTATGTTTTATTTAAATTTTAGTTAAAAAATTTTTTTCTCTTGAAAATTTATTAATAAACGCCTAAGACTATAGCCTTGTATGTTTATTTAAATTTTAGTTAAAAAATTTTTTTCTCTTGAAAATTTATTAATAAACGCCTAAGACTATAGCCTTGTATGTTTTATTAAAATTTTAGTTAATAAATTTTTTTTCTCTTCGAAATTTATTAATAAACGCCTAAGGCTATAGCCTTGTATGTTTTATTTAAATTTTAGTTAAAAAATTTTTTTCTCTTGAAAATTTATTAATAAACGCCTAAGACTATAGCCTTGTATGTTTTATTTAAATTTTATTCTAAATTTTTTTCCCTTGAAAATTTATTAATAAACGTCTAAGACTATAGCCTTGTATGTTTTATTTAAATTTTAGTTAAAAAATTTTTTTCTCTTGAAAATTTATTAATAAACGTCTAAGACTATAGCCTTGTATGTTTATTTAAATTTTAGTTAAAAAATTTTTTTCTCTTGAAAATTTATTAATAAACGCCTAAGACTATAGCCTTGTATGTTTTATTTAAATTTTAGTTAATAAATTTTTTTCCCTTGAAAATTTATTAATAAACGCCTAAGACTATAGCCTTGTATGTTTATTTAAATTTTAGTTAAAAAATTTTTTTCCCTTGAAAATTTATTAATAAACGCCTAAGACTATAGCCTTGTATGTTTTATTTAAATTTTAGTTATAAATTTTTTTCCCTTGAAAATTTATTAATAAACGCCTAAGGCTATAGCCTTGTATGTTTTATTTAAATATTAGTTAAAAAAAATTTTTCTCTTGAAAATTTATTAATAAACGCCTAAGGCTATAGCCTTGTATGTTTTATTGAAATTTTAGTTAAAAAATTTTTTTCTCTTGAAAATTTATTAATAAACGCCTAAGACTATAGCCTTGTATGTTTATTTAAATTTTAGTTAAAAAATTTTTTTCTCTTGAAAATTTATTAATAAACGCCTAAGGCTACAGCCTTGTATGTTTTATTTAAATTTTAGTTATAAATTTTTTTCCCTTGAAAATTTATTAATAAACGCCTAAGGCTATAGCCTTGTATGTTTTATTTAAATTTTAGTTAAAAAAAATTTTCTCTTGAAAATTTATTAATAAACGCCTAAGACTATAGCCTTGTATGTTTTATTTAAATTTTAGTTAAAAAATTTTTTCTCTTGAAAATTTATTAATAAACGCCTAAGGCTATAGCCTTGTATGTTTTATTTAAATTTTAGTTAAAAAATTTTTTTCTCTTGAAAATTTATTAATAAACGCCTAAGACTATAGCCTTGTATGTTTTATTTAAATTTTAGTTATAAATTTTTTTCCCTTGAAAATTTATTAATAAACGCCTAAGACTATAGCCTTGTATGTTTTATTTAAATTTTAGTTAAAAAATTTTTTTCTCTTGAAAATTTATTAATAAACGCCTAAGGCTATAGCCTTGTATGTTTTATTTAATGTTTAGTTATAAATTTTTTTCCCTTGAAAATTTATTAATAAACGCCTAAGGCTATAGCCTTGTATGTTTTATTTAAATTTTAGTTAAAAAATTTTTTTCTCTTAGAAATTTATTAATAAACGCCTAAGGCTATAGCCTTGTATGTTTTATTTAAATTTTAGTTAAAAAATTTTTTTCTCTTGAAAATTTATTAATAAACGCCTAAGGCTATAGCCTTGTATGTTTTATTTAAATTTTAGTTAAAATATTTTTTACTCTTGAAAATTTATTAATAAACGCCTAAGGCTATAGCCTTGTATGTTTAATTTAAATTTTAGTTATAAATTTTTTTCCCTTGAAAATTTATTAATAAACGCCTAAGGCTATAGCCTTGTATGTTTTATTTAAATTTTAGTTAAAAAATTTTTTTTTCTTAGAAATTTATTAATAAACGCCTAAGGCTATAGCCTTGTATGTTTTATTTAAATTTTAGTTATAAATTTTTTTCCCTTGAAAATTTATTAATAAACGCCTAAGACTATAGCCTTGTATGTTTATTTAAATTTTAGTTAAAAAATTTTTTTCCCTTGAAAATTTATTAATAAACGCCTAAGGCTATAGCCTTGTATGTTGTATTTAAATATTAGTTAAAAAAACTTTTTCTCTTGAAAATTTATTAATAAACGCCTAAGGCTATAGCCTTGTATGTTTTATTGAAATTTTAGTTAAAAAATTTTTTTCTCTTGAAAATTTATTAATAAACGCCTAAGACTATAGCCTTGTATGTTTATTTAAATTTTAGTTAAAAAATTTTTTTCTCTTGAAAATTTATTAATAAACGCCTAAGGCTACAGCCTTGTATGTTTTATTTAAATTTTAGTTATAAATTTTTTTCCCTTGAAAATTTATTAATAAACGCCTAAGGCTATAGCCTTGTATGTTTTATTTAAATTTTAGTTAAAAAAATTTTTCTCTTGAAAATTTATTAATAAACGCCTAAGACTATAGCCTTGTATGTTTTATTTAAATTTTAGTTAAAAAATTTTTTCTCTTGAAAATTTATTAATAAACGCCTAAGGCTATAGCCTTGTATGTTTTATTTAAATTTTAGTTAAAAAATTTTTTTCTCTTGAAAATTTATTAATAAACGCCTAAGGCTATAGCCTTGTATGTTTTATTTAAATTTTAGTTAAAAAATTTTTTTCTCTTGAAAATTTATTAATAAACGCCTAAGGCTACAGCCTTGTATGTTTTATTTAAATTTTAGTTAAAAAATTTTTTTCCCTTGAAAATTTATTAATAAACGCCTAAGGCTATAGCCTTGTATGTTTTATTTAAATTTTAGTTAAAAAATTTTTTTTTCTTAGAAATTTATTAATAAACGCCTAAGGCTATAGCCTTGTATGTTTTATTTAAATTTTAGTTATAAATTTTTTTCCCTTGAAAATTTATTAATAAACGCCTAAGGCTATAGCCTTGTATGTTTTATTTAAATTTTAGTTAAAAAATTTTTTCTCTTGAAAATTTATTAATAAACGCCTAAGGCTATATAGCCTTGTATGTTTTATTAAAATTTTAGTTGAAAAAATTTTTTCTCTTGAAAATTTATTAATAAACGCCTAAGAATATAGCCTTGTATGTTTTATTTAAATTTTAGTTAAAAAATTTTTTTCTCTTGAAAATTTATTAATAAACGTCTAAGGCTATAGCCTTGAATGTTTTATTTAAATTTTAGTTATAAATTTTTTTCCCTTGAAAATTTATTAATAAACGCCTAAGGCTATAGCCTTGTATGTTTTATTTAAATTTTAGTTAAAAAAAATTTTTCTCTTGAAAATTTATTAATAAACGCCTAAGACTATAGCCTTGTATGTTTTATTTAAATTTTAGTTAAAAAATTTTTTTCTCTTGAAAATTTATTAATAAACGCCTAAGGCTATAGCCTTGTATGTTTTATTTAAATTTTAGTTACAAATTTTTTTCCCTTGAAAATTTATTAATAAACGCCTAAGGCTATAGCCTTGTATGTTTTATTTAAATTTTAGTTAAAAAAATTTTTTCTCTTAGAAATTTATTAATAAACGCCTAAGGCTATAGCCTTGTATGTTTTATTTAAATTTTAGTTAAAAAATTTTTTTCTCTTGAAAATTTATTAATAAACGCCTAAGGCTATAGCCTTGTATGTTTTATTTAAATTTTAGTTAAAATATTTTTTACTCTTGAAAATTTATTAATAAACGCCTAAGGCTATAGCCTTGTATGTTTAATTTAAATTTTAGTTATAAATTTTTTTCCCTTGAAAATTTATTAATAAACGCCTAAGGCTATAGCCTTGTATGTTTTATTTAAATTTTAGTTAAAAAATTTTTTTTTCATAGAAATTTATTAATAAACGCCTAAGGCTATAGCCTTGTATGTTTTATTTAAATTTTAGTTATAAATTTTTTTCCCTTGAAAATTTATAAATAAACGCCTAAGGCTATAGCCTTGTATGTTTTATTTAAATTTTAGTTATAAATTTTTTTCCCTTGAAAATTTATTAATAAACGCCTAAGGCTATAGCCTTGTATGTTTTATTTAAATTTTAGTTATAAATTTTTTTCCCTTGAAAATTTATAAATAAACGCCTAAGGCTATAGCCTTGTATGTTTTTTTTAAATTTTAGTTATAAATTTTTTTCCCTTGAAAATTTATTAATAAACGCCTAAGGCTATAGCCTTGTATGTTTTATTTAAATTTTAGTTATAAATTTTTTTCCCTTGAAAATTTATTAATAAACGCCTAAGGCTATAGCCTTGTATGTTTTATTTAAATTTTAGTTATAAATTTTTTTCCCTTGAAAATTTATTAATAAACGCCTAAGGCTATAGCCTTGTATGTTTTATTTAAATTTTAGTTATAAATTTTTTTCCCTTGAAAATTTATTAATAAACGCCTAAGGCTATAGCCTTGTATGTTTTATTTAAATTTTAGTTATAAATTTTTTTCTCTTGAAAATTGATTAATAAACGCCTAAGGCTATAGCCTTGTATGTTTTATTTAAATTTTAGTTAAAAAATTTTTTTCTCTTGAAAATTTATTAATAAACGCCTAAGACTATAGCCTTGAATGTTTTATTTAAATTTTAGTTAAAAAAATTTTTTCTCTTGATTATTTATTAATAAACGCCTAAGACTATAGCCTTGTATGTTTTATTTAAATTTAAGTTATAAATTTTTTTCCCTTAGAAATTTATTAATAAACGCCTAAGACTATAGCCTTGTATGTTTTATTAAAATTTTAGTTGAAAAAATTTTTTCTCTTGAAAATTTATTAATAAACGCCTAAGACTATAGCCTTGTATGTTTTATTTAAATTTTAGTTAAAAAATTTTTTTCTCTTGAAAATTTATTAATAAACGCCTAAGACTATAGCCTTGTATGTTTTATTTAAATTTTAGTTATAAATTTTTTTCCCTTGAAAATTTATTAATAAACGCCTAAGGCTATAGCCTTGTATGTTTTATTTAAATTTTAGTTAAAAAATTTTTTTCTCTTGAAAATTTATTAATAAACGCCTAAGGCTATAGCCTTGTATGTTTTATCTAAATTTTAGTTAATAAATTTTTTTCCCTTGAAAATTTATTAATAAACGCCTAAGACTATAGCCTTGTATGTTTTATTTAAATTTTAGTTATAAATTTTTTTCTCTTGAAAATTTATTAATAAACGTCTAAGGCTATAGCCTTGTATGTTTTATTGAAATTTTAGTTAAAAAATTTTTTTGTCTTGAAAATTTATTAATAAACGCCTAAGGCTATAGCCTTGTATGTTTTATTTAAATTTTAGTTATAAATTTTTTTCCCTTGAAAATTTATTGATAAACGCCTAAGGCTATAGCCTTGTATGTTTTATTTAAATTTTAGTTATAAATTTTTTTCTCTTGAAAATTTATTAATAAACGCCTAAGGCTATAGCCTTGTATGTTTTATTTAAATTTTAGTTAAAAAATTTTTTCTCTTGAAAATTGATTAATAAACGCCTAAGGCTATAGCCTTGTATGTTTTATTTAAATTTTAGTTAAAAAATTTTTTCCCTTGAAAATTTATTAATAAACGCCTAAGGCTATAGCCTTGTATGTTTTATTTAAATTTTAGTTATAAATTTTTTTCCCTTGAAAATTTATTAATAAACGCCTAAGGCTATAGCCTTGTATGTTTTATTTAAATTTTAGTTAAAAAATTTTTTTCTCTTGAAAATTTATTAATAAACGCCTAAGACTATAGCCTTGTATGTTTTATTTAAATTTTAGTTATAAATTTTTTTCCCTTGAAAATTTATTAATAAACGCCTAAGGCTATAGCCTTGTATGTTTTATTTAAATTTTAGTTAAAAAATTTTTTTCTCTTGAAAATTTATTAATAAACGCCTAAGACTATAGCCTTGTATGTTTTATTTAAATTTTAGTTATAAATTTTTTTCCCTTGAAAATTTATTAATAAACGCCTAAGGCTATAGCCTTGTATGTTTTATTTAAATTTTAGTTATAAATTTTTTTCTCTTGAAAATTGATTAATAAACGCCTAAGGCTATAGCCTTGTATGTTTTATTTAAATTTTAGTTATAAATTTTTTTCCCTTGAAAATTTATTAATAAACGCCTAAGGCTATAGCCTTGTATGTTTTATTTAAATTTTAGTTAAAAAATTTTTTTCTCTTGAAAATTTATTAATAAACGCCTAAGGCTATAGCCTTGTATGTTTTATTTAAATTTTAGTTAATAAATTTTTTTCCCTTGAAAATTTATTAATAAACGCCTAAGACTATAGCCTTGTATGTTTTATTTAAATTTTAGTTATAAATTTTTTTCTCTTGAAAATTTATTAATAAACGTCTAAGGCTATAGCCTTGTATGTTTTATTGAAATTTTAGTTAAAAAATTTTTTTGTCTTGAAAATTTATTAATAAACGCCTAAGGCTATAGCCTTGTATGTTTTATTTAAATTTTAGTTATAAATTTTTTTCCCTTGAAAATTTATTGATAAACGCCTAAGGCTATAGCCTTGTATGTTTTATTTAAATTTTAGTTATAAATTTTTTTCTCTTGAAAATTTATTAATAAACGCCTAAGGCTATAGCCTTGTATGTTTTATTTAAATTTTAGTTAAAAAATTTTTTTCTCTTGAAAATTTATTAATAAACGCCTAAGGCTATAGACTTGTATGTTTTATTTAAATTTTAGTTAAAAAATTTTTTTCTCTTGAAAATTTATTAATAAACGCCTAAGGCTATAGCCTTGTATGTTTTATTTAAATTTTAGTTATAAATTTTTTTCCCTTGAAAATTTATTGATAAACGCCTAAGGCTATAGCCTTGTATGTTTTATTTAAATTTTAGTTATAAATTTTTTTCTCTTGAAAATTTATTAATAAACGTCTAAGGCTATAGCCTTGTATGTTTTATTGAAATTTTAGTTAAAAAATTTTTTTGTCTTGAAAATTTATTAATAAACGCCTAAGGCTATAGCCTTGTATGTTTTATTTAAATTTTAGTTATAAATTTTTTTCCCTTGAAAATTTATTGATAAACGCCTAAGGCTATAGCCTTGTATGTTTTATTGAAATTTTAGTTAAAAAATTTTTTTGTCTTGAAAATTTATTAATAAACGCCTAAGGCTATAGCCTTGTATGTTTTATTTAAATTTTAGTTAATAAATTTTTTTCTCTTGAAAATTTATTAATAAACGTCTAAGGCTATAGCTTTGTATGTTTTATTTAAATTTTAGTTAAAAAATTTTTTTCTCTTGAAAATTTATTAATAAACGCCTAAGACTATAGCCTTGTATGTTTTATTTAAATTTTAGTTAAAAAATTTTTTTCTCTTGAAAATTTATTAATAAACGCCTAAGGCTATAGCCTTGTATGTTTTATTTAAATTTTAGTTATAAATTTTTTTCCCTTGAAAATTTATTAATAAACGCCTAAGGCTATAGCCTTGTATGTTTTATTTAAATTTTAGTTAAAAAAATTTTTTCTCTTAGAAATTTATTAATAAACGCCTAAGGCTATAGCCTTGTATGTTTTATTTAAATTTTAGTTAAAAAAATTTTTTCTCTTGAAAATTTATTAATAAACGCCTAAGGCTATAGACTTGTATGTTTTATTTAAATTTTAGTTAAAAAATTTTTTCTCTTGAAAATTTATTAATAAACGCCTAAGACTATAGCCTTGTATGTTTTATTTAAATTTTAGTTGAAAAATTTTTTTCTCTTAGAAATTTATTAATAAACGCATAAGGCTATAGCCTTGTATGTTTTATTTAAATTTTAGTTAAAAATTTTTTTTCTCTTGAAAATTTATTAATAAACGCCTAAGACTATAGCCTTGTATGTTTTATTTAAATTTTAGTTATAAATTTTTTTCCCTTGAAAATTTATTGATAAACGCCTAAGACTATAGCCTTGTATGTTTTATTTAAATTTTAGTTATAAATTTTTTTCCCTTGAAAATTTATTAATAAACGCCTAAGGCTATAGCCTTGTATGTTTTATTTAAATTTTAGTTATAAATTTTTTTCTCTTGAAAATTTATTAATAAACGTCTAAGGCTATAGCCTTGTATGTTTTATTAAAATTTTAGTTGAAAAAATTTTTTCTCTTGAAAATTTATTAATAAACGCCTAATACTATAGCCTTGTATGTTTTATTTAAATTTTAGTTAAAAAATTTTTTTCTCTTGAAAATTTATTAATAAACGCCTAAGACTATAGCCTTGTATGTTTTATTTAAATTTTAGTTATAAATTTTTTTCCCTTGAAAATTTATTAATAAACGCCTAAGGCTATAGCCTTGTATGTTTTATTTAAATTTTAGTTAAAAAATTTTTTTCTCTTGAAAATTTATTAATAAACGCCTAAGGCTATAGCCTTGTATGTTTTATTTAAATTTTAGTTAATAAATTTTTTTCCCTTGAAAATTTATTAATAAACGCCTAAGACTATAGCCTTGTATGTTTTATTTAAATTTTAGTTATAAATTTTTTTCTCTTGAAAATTTATTAATAAACGTCTAAGGCTATAGCCTTGTATGTTTTATTGAAATTTTAGTTAAAAAATTTTTTTGTCTTGAAAATTTATTAATAAACGCCTAAGGCTATAGCCTTGTATGTTTTATTTAAATTTTAGTTATAAATTTTTTTCCCTTGAAAATTTATTGATAAACGCCTAAGGCTATAGCCTTGTATGTTTTATTTAAATTTTAGTTATAAATTTTTTTCTCTTGAAAATTTATTAATAAACGCCTAAGGCTATAGCCTTGTATGTTTTATTTAAATTTTAGTTAAAAAATTTTTTCTCTTGAAAATTGATTAATAAACGCCTAAGGCTATAGCCTTGTATGTTTTATTTAAATTTTAGTTAAAAAATTTTTTCCCTTGAAAATTTATTAATAAACGCCTAAGGCTATAGCCTTGTATGTTTTATTTAAATTTTAGTTATAAATTTTTTTCCCTTGAAAATTTATTAATAAACGCCTAAGGCTATAGCCTTGTATGTTTTATTTAAATTTTAGTTAAAAAATTTTTTTCTCTTGAAAATTTATTAATAAACGCCTAAGACTATAGCCTTGTATGTTTTATTTAAATTTTAGTTATAAATTTTTTTCCCTTGAAAATTTATTAATAAACGCCTAAGGCTATAGCCTTGTATGTTTTATTTAAATTTTAGTTAAAAAATTTTTTTCTCTTGAAAATTTATTAATAAACGCCTAAGACTATAGCCTTGTATGTTTTATTTAAATTTTAGTTATAAATTTTTTTCCCTTGAAAATTTATTAATAAACGCCTAAGGCTATAGCCTTGTATGTTTTATTTAAATTTTAGTTATAAATTTTTTTCTCTTGAAAATTGATTAATAAACGCCTAAGGCTATAGCCTTGTATGTTTTATTTAAATTTTAGTTATAAATTTTTTTCCCTTGAAAATTTATTAATAAACGCCTAAGGCTATAGCCTTGTATGTTTTATTTAAATTTTAGTTAAAAAATTTTTTTCTCTTGAAAATTTATTAATAAACGCCTAAGGCTATAGCCTTGTATGTTTTATTTAAATTTTAGTTAATAAATTTTTTTCCCTTGAAAATTTATTAATAAACGCCTAAGACTATAGCCTTGTATGTTTTATTTAAATTTTAGTTATAAATTTTTTTCTCTTGAAAATTTATTAATAAACGTCTAAGGCTATAGCCTTGTATGTTTTATTGAAATTTTAGTTAAAAAATTTTTTTGTCTTGAAAATTTATTAGTAAACGCCTAAGGCTATAGCCTTGTATGTTTTATTTAAATTTTAGTTATAAATTTTTTTCCCTTGAAAATTTATTGATAAACGCCTAAGGCTATAGCCTTGTATGTTTTATTTAAATTTTAGTTATAAATTTTTTTCTCTTGAAAATTTATTAATAAACGCCTAAGGCTATAGCCTTGTATGTTTTATTTAAATTTTAGTTAAAAAATTTTTTTCTCTTGAAAATTTATTAATAAACGCCTAAGGCTATAGACTTGTATGTTTTATTTAAATTTTAGTTAAAAAATTTTTTTCTCTTGAAAATTTATTAATAAACGCCTAAGGCTATAGCCTTGTATGTTTTATTTAAATTTTAGTTATAAATTTTTTTCCCTTGAAAATTTATTGATAAACGCCTAAGGCTATAGCCTTGTATGTTTTATTTAAATTTTAGTTATAAATTTTTTTCTCTTGAAAATTTATTAATAAACGTCTAAGGCTATAGCCTTGTATGTTTTATTGAAATTTTAGTTAAAAAATTTTTTTGTCTTGAAAATTTATTAATAAACGCCTAAGGCTATAGCCTTGTATGTTTTATTTAAATTTTAGTTATAAATTTTTTTCCCTTGAAAATTTATTGATAAACGCCTAAGGCTATAGCCTTGTATGTTTTATTGAAATTTTAGTTAAAAAATTTTTTTGTCTTGAAAATTTATTAATAAACGCCTAAGGCTATAGCCTTGTATGTTTTATTTAAATTTTAGTTAATAAATTTTTTTCTCTTGAAAATTTATTAATAAACGTCTAAGGCTATAGCTTTGTATGTTTTATTTAAATTTTAGTTAAAAAATTTTTTTCTCTTGAAAATTTATTAATAAACGCCTAAGACTATAGCCTTGTATGTTTTATTTAAATTTTAGTTAAAAAATTTTTTTCTCTTGAAAATTTATTAATAAACGCCTAAGGCTATAGCCTTGTATGTTTTATTTAAATTTTAGTTATAAATTTTTTTCCCTTGAAAATTTATTAATAAACGCCTAAGGCTATAGCCTTGTATGTTTTATTTAAATTTTAGTTATAAATTTTTTTCCCTTGAAAATTTATTAATAAACGCCTAAGACTATAGCCTTGTATGTTTTATTTAAATTTTAGTTAAAAAAATTTTTTCTCTTAGAAATTTATTAATAAACGCCTAAGGCTATAGCCTTGTATGTTTTATTTAAATTTTAGTTAAAAAAATTTTTTCTCTTGAAAATTTATTAATAAACGCCTAAGGCTATAGACTTGTATGTTTTATTTAAATTT
Source organism: Zhengitettix transpicula (assembly GCA_037074705.1). Lineage (NCBI taxonomy): Eukaryota > Metazoa > Arthropoda > Insecta > Orthoptera > Tetrigidae > Zhengitettix > Zhengitettix transpicula. Next base: position 71,606,467 of record CM073596.1, on the reverse strand, counting down.
TAGTTAAAAAATTTTTTCTCTTGAAAATTTATTAATAAACGCCTAAGACTATAGCCTTGTATGTTTTATTTAAATTTTAGTTGAAAAATTTTTTTCTCTTAGAAATTTATTAATAAACGCATAAGGCTATAGCCTTGTATGTTTTATTTAAATTTTAGTTAAAAATTTTTTTTCTCTTGAAAATTTATTAATAAACGCCTAAGACTATAGCCTTGTATGTTTTATTTAAATTTTAGTTATAAATTTTTTTCCCTTGAAAATTTATTGATAAACGCCTAAGACTATAGCCTTGTATGTTTTATTTAAATTTTAGTTATAAATTTTTTTCCCTTGAAAATTTATTAATAAACGCCTAAGGCTATAGCCTTGTATGTTTTATTTAAATTTTAGTTATAAATTTTTTTCTCTTGAAAATTTATTAATAAACGTCTAAGGCTATAGCCTTGTATGTTTTATTGAAATTTTAGTTAAAAAATTTTTTTGTCTTGAAAATTTATTAATAAACGCCTAAGGCTATAGCCTTGTATGTTTTATTTAAATTTTAGTTATAAATTTTTTTCCCTTGAAAATTTATTGATAAACGCCTAAGGCTATAGCCTTGTATGTTTTATTTAAATTTTAGTTAATAAATTTTTTTCTCTTGAAAATTTATTAATAAACGTCTAAGGCTATAGCTTTGTATGTTTTATTTAAATTTTAGTTAAAAAATTTTTTTCTCTTGAAAATTTATTAATAAACGCCTAAGACTATAGCCTTGTATGTTTTATTTAAATTTTAGTTAAAAAATTTTTTTCTCTTGAAAATTTATTAATAAACGCCTAAGGCTATAGCCTTGTATGTTTTATTTAAATTTTAGTTATAAATTTTTTTCCCTTGAAAATTTATTAATAAACGCCTAAGGCTATAGCCTTGTATGTTTTATTTAAATTTTAGTTAAAAAAATTTTTTCTCTTAGAAATTTATTAATAAACGCCTAAGGCTATAGCCTTGTATGTTTTATTTAAATTTTAGTTAAAAAATTTTTTTCTCTTGAAAATTTATTAATAAACGCCTAAGGCTATAGACTTGTATGTTTTATTTAAATTTTAGTTAAAAAATTTTTTCTCTTGAAAATTTATTAATAAACGCCTAAGACTATAGCCTTGTATGTTTTATTTAAATTTTAGTTATAAATTTTTTTCCCTTGAAAATTTATTAATAAACGCCTAAGGCTATAGCCTTGTATGTTTTATTTAAATTTTAGTTAAAAAATTTTTTTCTCTTGAAAATTTATTAATAAACGCCTAAGGCTATAGCCTTGTATGTTTTATTTAAATTTTAGTTAATAAATTTTTTTCCCTTGAAAATTTATTAATAAACGCCTAAGACTATAGCCTTGTATGTTTTATTTAAATTTTAGTTCTAAATTTTTTTCTCTTGAAAATTTATTAATAAACGCCTAAGGCTATAGACTTGTATGTTTTATTTAAATTTTAGTTAAAAAATTTTTTCTCTTGAAAATTTATTAATAAACGCCTAAGACTATAGCCTTGTATGTTTTATTTAAATTTTAGTTAAAAAATTTTTTTCTCTTGAAAATTTATTAATAAACGCCTAAGGCTATAGCCTTGTATGTTTTATTTAAATTTTAGTTATAAATTTTTTTCCCTTGAAAATTTATTAATAAACGCCTAAGACTATAGCCTTGTATGTTTTATTTAAATTTTAGTTAAAAAATTTTTTTCTCTTGAAAATTTATTAATAAACGCCTAAGACTATAGCCTTGTATGTTTTATTTAAATTTTAGTTAAAAAAATTTTTTCTCTTAGAAATTTATTAATAAACGCCTAAGGCTATAGCCTTGTATGTTTTATTTAAATTTTAGTTAAAAAAATTTTTTCTCTTAGAAATTTATTAATAAACGCCTAAGGCTATAGCCTTGTATGTTTTATTTAAATTTTAGTTAAAAAAATTTTTTCTCTTAGAAATTTATTAATAAACGCCTAAGGCTATAGCCTTGTATGTTTTATTTAAATTTTAGTTAAAAAATTTTTTTCTCTTGAAAATTTATTAATAAACGCCTAAGGCTATAGCCTTGTATGTTTTATTTAAATTTTAGTTAAAAAAATTTTTTCTCTTAGAAATTTATTAATAAACGCCTAAGACTATAGCCTTGTATGTTTTATTTAAATTTTAGTTAAAAAAATTTTTTCTCTTGAAAATTTATTAATAAACGCCTAAGACTATAGCCTTGTATGTTTTATTTAAATTTTAGTTAAAAAATTTTTTTCTCTTGAAAATTTATTAATAAACGCCTAAGACTATAGCCTTGTATGTTTTATTTAAATTTTAGTTAAAAAAATTTTTTCTCTTAGAAATTTATTAATAAACGCCTAAGGCTATAGCCTTGTATGTTTTATTTAAATTTTAGTTAAAAAAATTTTTTCTCTTAGAAATTTATTAATAAACGCCTAAGGCTATAGCCTTGTATGTTTTATTTAAATTTTAGTTATAAATTTTTTTCCCTTGAAAATTTATTAATAAACGCCTAAGACTATAGCCTTGTATGTTTTATTTAAATTTTAGTTAAAAAAATTTTTTCTCTTAGAAATTTATTAATAAACGCCTAAGGCTATAGCCTTGTATGTTTTATTTAAATTTTAGTTAAAAAAATTTTTTCTCTTAGAAATTTATTAATAAACGCCTAAGGCTATAGCCTTGTATGTTTTATTTAAATTTTAGTTAAAAAATTTTTTTCTCTTGAAAATTTATTAATAAACGCCTAAGGCTATAGACTTGTATCTTTTATTTAAATTTTAGTTAAAAAATTTTTTCTCTTGAAAATTTATTAATAAACGCCTAAGACTATAGCCTTGTATGTTTTATTTAAATTTTAGTTGAAAAATTTTTTTCTCTTAGAAATTTATTAATAAACGCATAAGGCTATAGCCTTGTATGTTTTATTTAAATTTTAGTTAAAAAATTTTTTTCTCTTGAAAATTTATTAATAAACGCCTAAGACTATAGCCTTGTATGTTTTATTTAAATTTTAGTTAAAAAATTTTTTTCCCTTGAAAATTTATTAATAAACGCCTAAGACTATAGCCTTGTATGTTTTATTTAAATTTTAGTTATAAATTTTTTTCTCTTGAAAATTTATTAATAAACGCCTAAGGCTAAAGCCTTGTATGTTTTATTTAAATTTTAGTTATAAATTTTTTTCCCTTGAAAATTTATTAATAAACGCCTAAGGCTATAGCCTTGTATGTTTTATTTAAATTTTAGTTATAAATTTTTTTCCCTTGAAAATTTATTAATAAACGCCTAAGACTATAGCCTTGTATGTTTTATTTAAATTTTAGTTAAAAAATTTTTTTCTCTTGAAAATTTATTAATAAACGTCTAAGGCTATAGCGTTGTATGTTTTATTTAAATTTTAGTTATAAATTTTTTTCCCTTGAAAATTTATTAATAAACGCCTAAGACTATAGCCTTGTATGTTTTATTTAAATTTTAGTTATAAATTTTTTTCCCTTGAAAATTTATTAATAAACGCCTAAGGCTATAGCCTTGTATGTTTCATTTAAATTTTAGTTATAAATTTTTTTCCCTTGAAAATTTATTAATAAACGCCTAAGGCTATAGCCTTGTATGTTTTATTTAAATTTTAGTTAAAAAATTTTTTCCCTTGAAAATTTATTAATAAACGCCTAAGGCTATAGCCTTGTATGTTTTATTTAAATTTTAGTTATAAATTTTTTTCTCTTGAAAATTTATTAATAAACGTCTAAGGCTATAGCCTTGTATGTTTTATTTAAATTTTAGTTATAAATTTTTTTCCCTTGAAAATTTATTAATAAACGCCTAAGACTATAGCCTTGTATGTTTTATTTAAATTTTAGTTATAAATTTTTTTCCCTTGAAAATTTATTAATAAACGCCTAAGGCTATAGCCTTGTATGTTTTATTTAAATTTTAGTTATAAATTTTTTTCCCTTGAAAATTTATTAATAAACGCCTAAGGCTATAGCCTTGTATGTTTTATTTAAATTTTAGTTATAAATTTTTTTCCCTTGAAAATTTATTAATAAACGCCTAAGGCTATAGCCTTGTATGTTTTATTTAAATTTTAGTTATAAATTTTTTTTCCCTTGAAAATTTATTAATAAACGCCTAAGACTATAGCCTTGTATGTTTTATTTAAATTTTAGTTATAAATTTTTTTCTCTTGAAAATTTATTAATAAACGCCTAAGGCTATAGCCTTGTATGTTTTATTTAAATTTTAGTTAAAAAATTTTTTTCTCTTGAAAATTTATTAATAAACGTCTAAGGCTATAGCCTTGTATGTTTTATTTAAATTTTAGTTATAAATTTTTTTCCCTTGAAAATTTATTAATAAACGCCTAAGACTATAGCCTTGTATGTTTTATTTAAATTTTAGTTATAAATTTTTTTCTCTTGAAAATTTATTAATAAACGCCTAAGGCTATAGCCTTGTATGTTTTATTTAAATTTTAGTTAAAAAATTTTTTTCTCTTGAAAATTTATTAATAAACGTCTAAGGCTATAGCCTTGTATGTTTTATTTAAATTTTAGTTAAAAAATTTTTTTCTCTTGAAAATTTATTAATAAACGCCTAAGGCTATAGCCTTGTATGTTTTATTTAAATTTTAGTTAAAAAATTTTTTTCCCTTGAAAATTTATTAATAAACGCCTAAGAATATAGCCTTGTATGTTTTATTTAAATTTTAGTTATAATTTTTTTTCTCTTGAAAATTTATTAATAAACGCCTAAGGCTATAGCCTTGTATGTTTTATTTAAATTTTAGTTAAAAAATTTTTTTCTCTTGAAAATTTATTAATAAACGTCTAAGGCTATAGCCTTGTATGTTTTATTTAAATTTTAGTTATAAATTTTTTTCCCTTGAAAATTTATTAATAAACGCCTAAGACTATAGCCTTGTATGTTTTATTTAAATTTTAGTTATAAATTTTTTTCCCTTGAAAATTTATTAATAAACGCCTAAGGCTATAGCCTTGTATGTTTTATTTAAATTTTAGTTATAAATTTTTTTCCCTTGAAAATTTATTAATAAACGCCTAAGGCTATAGCCTTGTATGTTTTATTTAAATTTTAGTTATAAATTTTTTTCCCTTGAAAATTTATTAATAAACGCCTAAGGCTATAGCCTTGTATGTTTTATTTAAATTTTAGTTATAAATTTTTTTCCCTTGAAAATTTATTAATAAACGCCTAAGGCTATAGCCTTGTATGTTTTATTTAAATTTTAGTTAATAAATTTTTTTCTCTTGAAAATTTATTAATAAACGCCTAAGACTATAGCCTTGTATGTTTTATTTAAATTTTAGTTAAAAAATTTTTTCTCTTGAAAATTTATTAATAAACGCCTAAGGCTATAGCCTTGTATGTTTTATTTAAATTTTAGTTATAAATTTTTTTCCCTTAAAAATTTATTAATAAAAGCCTAAGGCTATAGCCTTGTATGTTTTATTTAAATTTTAGTTATAAATTTTTTTCCCTTGAAAATTTATTAATAAACGCCTAAGACTATAGCCTTATATGTTTTATTTAAATTTTAGTTATAAATTTTTTTCTGTTGAAAATTTATTAATAAACGCCTAAGGCTATAGCCTTGTATGTTTTATTTAAATTTTAGTTAATAAATTTTTTTCTCTTGAAAATTTATTAATAAACGCCTAAGACTATAGCCTTGTATGTTTTATTTAAATTTTAGTTATAAATTTTTTTCCCTTGAAAATTTATTAATAAACGCCTAAGGCTATAGCCTTGTATGTTTTATTTAAATTTTAGTTATAAATTTTTTTCCCTTGAAAATTTATTAATAAACGCCTAAGGCTATAGCCTTGTATGTTTTATTTAAATTTTAGTTATAAATTTTTTTCTCTTGAAAATTTATTAATAAACGCCTAAGGCTATAGCCTTGTATGTTTTATTTAAATTTTAGTTATAAATTTTTTTCCCTTGAAAATTTATTAATAAACGCCTAAGGCTATAGCCTTGTATGTTTTATTTAAATTTTAGTTAATAAATTTTTTTCTCTTGAAAATTTATTAATAAACGCCTAAGACTATAGCCTTGTATGTTTTATTTAAATTTTAGTTAAAAAATTTTTTCTCTTGAAAATTTATTAATAAACGCCTAAGGCTATAGCCTTGTATGTTTTATTTAAATTTTAGTTATAAATTTTTTTCTCTTGAAAATTTATTAATAAACGCCTAAGGCTATAGCCTTGTATGTTTTATTTAAATTTTAGTTATAAATTTTTTTCTCTTGAAAATTTATTAATAAACGCCTAAGGCTAAAGCCTTGTATGTTTTATTTAAATTTTAGTTTTAAATTTTTTTCCCTTGAAAATTTATTAATAAACGCCTAAGGCTATAGCCTTGTATGTTTTATTTAAATTTTAGTTATAAATTTTTTTCCCTTGAAAATTTATTAATAAACGCCTAAGGCTATAGCCTTGTATGTTTTATTTAAATTTTAGTTATAAATTTTTTCTCTTGAAACATTATTAATAAACGCCTAAGGCTATAGCCTTGTATGTTTTATTTAAATTTTAGTTATAAATTTTTTTCTCTTGAAAATTTATTAATAAACGCCTAAGGCTAAAGCCTTGTATGTTTTATTTAAATTTTAGTTATAAATTTTTTTCTCCTGAAAATTTATTAATAAACGCCTAAGGCTAAAGCCTTGTATGTTTTATTTAAATTTTAGTTATAAATTTTTTTCCCTTGAAAATTTATTAATAAACGCCTAAGGCTATAGCCTTGTATGTTTTATTTAAATTTTAGTTATAAATTTTTTTCCCTTGAAAATTTATTAATAAACGCCTAAGGCTATAGCCTTGTATGTTTTATTTAAATTTTAGTTATAAATTTTTTCTCTTGAAACATTATTAATAAACGCCTAAGGCTATAGCCTTGTATGTTTTATTTAAATTTTAGTTATAAATTTTTTTCTCTTGAAAATTTATTAATAAACGCCTAAGGCTATAGCCTTGTATGTTTTATTTAAATTTTAGTTATAAATTTTTTTCTCTTGAAAATTTATTAATAAACGCCTAAGACTATAGCCTTGTATGTTTTATTTAAATTTTAGTTATAAATTTTTTTCTCTTGAAAATTTATTAATAAACGCCTAAGGCTATAGCCTTGTATGTTTTATTTAAATTTTAGTTATAAATTTTTTCTCTTGAAACATTATTAATAAACGCCTAAGGCTATAGCCTTGTATGTTTTATTTAAATTTTAGTTATAAATTTTTTTCCCTTGAAAATTTATTAATAAACGCCTAAGGCTATAGCCTTGTATGTTTTATTTAAATTTTAGTTATAAATTTTTTTCTCTTGAAAATTTATTAATCAACGCCTAAGGCTAAAGCCTTGTATGTTTTATTTAAATTTTAGTTATAAATTTTTTTCCCTTGAAAATTTATTAATAAACGCCTAAGGCTATAGCCTTGTATGTTTTATTTAAATTTTAGTTATAAATTTTTTTCCCTTGAAAATTTATTAATAAACGCCTAAGGCTATAGCCTTGTATGTTTTATTTAAATTTTAGTTATAAAATTTTTCTCTTGAAACATTATTAATAAACGCCTAAGGCTATAGCCTTGTATGTTTTATTTAAATTTTAGTTATAAATTTTTTTCCCTTGAAAATTTATTAATAAACGCCTAAGGCTATAGCCTTGTATGTTTTATTTAAATTTTAGTTATAAATTTTTTCTCTTGAAACATTATTAATAAACGCCTAAGGCTATAGCCTTGTATGTTTTATTTAAATTTTAGTTACAAATTTTTTTCCCTTGAAAATTTATTAATAAACGCCTAAGGCTATAGCCTTGTATGTTTTATTTAAATTTTAGTTATAAATTTTTTTCTCTTGAAAATTTATTAATAAACGCCTAAAGCTAAAGCCTTGTATGTTTTATTTAAATTTTAGTTATAAATTTTTTTCTCCTGAAAATTTATTAATAAACGCCTAAGGCTAAAGCCTTGTATGTTTTATTTAAATTTTAGTTATAAATTTTTTTCCCTTGAAAATTTATTAATAAACGCCTAAGGCTATAGCCTTGTATGTTTTATTTAAATTTTAGTTATAAATTTTTTTCCCTTGAAAATTTATTAATAAACGCCTAAGGCTATAGCCTTGTATGTTTTATTTAAATTTTAGTTATAAATTTTTTCTCTTGAAACATTATTAATAAACGCCTAAGGCTATAGCCTTGTATGTTTTATTTAAATTTTAGTTATAATTTTTTTTCTCTTGAAAATTTATTAATAAACGCCTAAGGCTATAGCCTTGTATGTTTTATTTAAATTTTAGTTATAAATTTTTTTCTCTTGAAAATTTATTATAAACGCCTAAGACTATAGCCTTGTATGTTTTATTTAAATTTTAGTTATAAATTTTTTTCTCTTGAAAATTTATTAATAAACGCCTAAGGCTATAGCCTTGTATGTTTTATTTAAATTTTAGTTATAAATTTTTTCTCTTGAAACATTATTAATAAACGCCTAAGGCTATAGCCTTGTATGTTTTATTTAAATTTTAGTTATAAATTTTTTTCCCTTGAAAATTTATTAATAAACGCCTAAGACTATAGCCTTGTATGTTTTATTTAAATTTTAGTTATAAATTTTTTTCCCTTGAAAATTTATTAATAAACGCCTAAGGCTATAGCCTTGTATGTTTCATTTAAATTTTAGTTAATAAATTTTTTTCCCTTGAAAATTTATTAATAAACGCCTAAGCCTTGTATGTTTTATTTAAATTTTAGTTATAAATTTTTTCTCTTGAAACATTATTAATAAACGCCTAAGGCTATAGCCTTGTATGTTTTATTTAAATTTTAGTTATAAATTTTTTTCCCTTGAAAATTTATTAATAAACGCCTAAGGCTATAGCCTTGTATGTTTTATTTAAATTTTAGTTAAAAAAATTTTTTCTCTTGAAAATTTATTAATAAACGCCTAAGACTATAGCCTTGTATGTTTTATTTAAATTTTAGTTAAAAAAATTTTTTCTCTTGAAAATTTATTAATAAACGCCTAAGGCTATAGCCTTGTATGTTTTATTTAAATTTTAGTTAAAAAATTTTTTCTGTTGAAAATTTATTAATAAACGCCTTGTATGTTTTATTTAAATTTTAGTTAAAAATTTTTTTCCCTTGAAAATTTATTAATAAACGCCTACGACTATAGCCTTGTATGTTTTATTTAAATTTTAGTTAAAAAATTTTTTCCCTTGAAAATTTATTAATAAACGCCTAAGGCTATAGCCTTGTATGTTTCATTTAAATTTTAGTTAATAAATTTTTTTCCCTTGAAAATTTATTAATAAACGCCTAAGCCTTGTATGTTTTATTTAAATTTTAGTTAATAAATTTTTTTATCTTGAAAATTTATTAATAAACGCCTAAGCCTTGTATGTTTTATTTAAATTTTAGTTAAAAAATTTTTTCTCTTGAAAACTTATTAATAAACGCCTAAGGCTATAGCCTTGTATGTTTCATTTAAATTTTAGTTAAAAAAAATTTTTCTCTTAGAAATTTATTAATAAACGCCTAAGGCTATAGCCTTGTATGTTTTATTTAAATTTTAGTTAAAAAATTTTTTCTCTTGAAAACTTATTAATAAACGCCTAAGGCTATAGCCTTGTATGTTTTATTTAAATTTTAGTTAAAAAAATTTTTTCTCTTAGAAATTTATTAATAAACGCCTAAGGCTATAGCCTTGTATGTTTTATTTAAATTTTAGTTAAAAAATTTTTTCTGTTGAAAATTTATTAATAAACGCCTTGTATGTTTTATTTAAATTTTAGTTAAAAAATTTTTTCTCTTGAAAATTTATTAATAAACGCCTAAGACTATAGCCTTGTATGTTTTATTTAAATTTTAGTTAAAAAAATTTTTTCTCTTATAAATTAATTATAAACGCCTAAGGCTATAGCCTTGTATGTTTTATTTAAATTTTAGTTAAAAAATTTTTTCTCTTGAAAACTTATTAATAAACGCCTAAGACTATAGCCTTGTATGTTTTATTTAAATTTTAGTTAAAAAATTTTTTTCTCTTGAAAATTTATTAATAAACGCCTAAGGCTATAGCCTTGTATGTTTTATTTAAATTTTAGTTAAAAAATTTTTTCTCTTGAAAACTTATTAATAAACGCCTAAGGCTATAGCCTTGTATGTTTTATTTAAATTTTAGTTAAAAAATTTTTTCTCTTGAAAACTTATTAATAAACGCCTAAGACTATAGCCTTGTATGTTTCATTTAAATTTTAGTTAAAAAAATTTTTTCTCTTGAAAATTTATTAATAAACGCCTAAGGCTATAGCCTTGTATGTTTTATTTAAATTTTAGTTAAAAAATTTTTTTCTCTTGAAAATTTATTAATAAACGCCTAAGGCTATAGCCTTGTATGTTTTATTTAAATTTTAGTTAAAAAATTTTTTCTCTTGAAAACTTATTAATAAACGCCTAAGGCTATAGCCTTGTATGTTTTATTTAAATTTTAGTTAAAAAATTTTTTCTCTTGAAAATTTATTAATAAACGCCTAAGGCTATAGCCTTGTATGTTTTATTTAAATTTTAGTTAAAAAATTTTTTTCTCTTGAAAATTTATTAATAAACGCCTAAGGCTATAGCCTTGTATGTTTTATTTAAATTTTAGTTAAAAAAATTTTTCTCTTGAAAACTTATTAATAAACGCCTAAGGCTATAGCCTTGTATGTTTTATTTAAATTTTAGTTAAAAAATTTTTTCTCTTGAAAATTTATTAATAAACGCCTAAGGCTATAGCCTTGTATGTTTTATTTAAATTTTAGTTAAAAAATTTTTTTCTCTTGAAAATTTATTAATAAACGCCTAAGGCTATAGCCTTGTATGTTTTATTTAAATTTTAGTTAAAAAATTTTTTCTGTTGAAAATTTATTAATAAACGCCTTGTATGTTTTATTTAAATTTTAGTTAAAAATTTTTTTCTCTTGAAAACTTATTAATAAACGCCTAAGGCTATAGCCTTGTATGTTTTATTTAAATTTTAGTTAAAAAAATTTTTTCTCTTATAAATTAATTATAAACGCCTAAGGCTATAGCCTTGTATGTTTTATTTAAATTTTAGTTAAAAAAATTTTTCTCTTGAAAACTTATTAATAAACGCCTAAGACTAAAGCCTTGTATGTTTTATTTAAATTTTAGTTAAAAAAATTTTTCTTTTGAAAATTTATTAATAAACGCCTTGTATGTTTTATTAAAATTTTAGTTAAAAAATTTTTTCTCTTGAAAATTTATTAATAAACGCCTAAGGCTATAGCCTTGTATGTTTTATTTAAATTTTAGTTAAAAAATTTTTTCTCTTGAAAACTTATTAATAAACGCCTTGTATGTTTTATTTAAATTTTAGTTAAAAAATTTTTTCTCTTGAAAATTTATTAATAAACGCCTAAGGCTATAGCCTTGTATGTTTTATTTAAATTTTAGTTAAAAAATTTTTTCTCTTGAAAATTTATTAATAAACGCCTAAGGCTATAGCTTTGTATGTTTTATTTAAATTTTAGTTAAAAAATTTTATTCTCTTGAAAAATTATTAATAAACGCCTAAGGCTATAGCCTTGTATGTTTTATTTTAATTTTAGTTAAAAAAATTTTTCTCTTGAAAATTTATTAATAAACGCCTTGTATGTTTTATTTAAATTTTAGTTAAAAAATTTTTTCTCTTGAAAATTTATTAATAAACTCCTAAGGCTATAGCCTTGTATGTTTTATTTAAATTTTAGTTAAAAAATTTTTTCTCTTGAAAACTTATTAATAAACGACTTGTATGTTTTATTTAAATTTTAGTTAAAAAATTTTTTCTCTTAAAAATTTATTAATAAACGCCTAAGATTATAGCCTTGTATGTTTTATTTAAATTTTAGTTAAAAAATTTTTTCTCTTGAAAATTTATTAATAAACGCCTAAGACTATAGCCTTGTATGTTTTATTTAAATTTTAGTTAAAAAATTTTTTCTCTTGAAAATTTATTAATAAACGCCTAAGGCTATAGCTTTGTATGTTTTATTTAAATTTTAGTTAAAAAAATTTTTTCTCTTGAAAATTTATTAATAAACGTCTAAGGCTATAGCCTTGTATGTTTTATTTAAATTTTAGTTAAAAAAATTTTTTCTCTTATAAATTAATTATAAACGCCTAAGGCTATATCCTTGTATGTTTTATTTAAGTTTTAGTTAAAAAATTTTTTCTCTTGAAAATTTATTAATAAACGCCTTGTATGTTTTATTTAAATTTTAGTTAAAAAATTTTTTCTCTTGAAAATTTATTAATAAACGCCTAAGACTAAAGCCTTGTATGTTTTATTTTAATTTTAGTTAAAAAAATTTTTCTCTTGAAAATTTATTAATAAACGCCTTGTATGTTTTATTTAAATTTTAGTTAAAAAATTTTTTCTCTTGAAAATTTATTAATAAACGCCTAAGGCTATAGCCTTGTATGTTTTATTTAAATTTTAGTTAAAAAAATTTTTCTCTTGAAAACTTATTAATAAACGCCTAAGGCTATAGCCTTGTATGTTTTATTTAAATTTTAGTTAAAAAATTTTTTTCTCTTGAAAATTTATTAATAAACGCCTTGTATGTTTTATTTAAATTTTAGTTAAAAAATTTTTTCTCTTGAAAACTTATTAATAAACGCCTAAGGCTATATCCTTGTATGTTTTATTTAAATTTTAGTTAAAAAATTTTTTCTCTTGAAAATTTATTAATAAACGCCTTGTATGTTTTATTTAAATTTTAGTTAAAAAATTTTTTCTCTTGAAAATTTATTAATAAACGCCTAAGACTATAGCCTTGTATGTTTTATTTAAATTTTAGTTAAAAAATTTTTTCTCTTGAAAACTTATTAATAAACGCCTTGTATGTTTTATTTAAATTTTAGTTAAAAAATTTTTTCTCTTGAAAATTTATTAATAAACTCCTAAGGCTATAGCCTTGTATGTTTTATTTAAATTTTAGTTAAAAAATTTTTTCTCTTGAAAACTTATTAATAAACGCCTTGTATGTTTTATTTAAATTTTAGTTAAAAAATTTTTTCTCTTGAAAATTTATTAATAAACGCCTAAGACTATATCCTTGTATGTTTTATTTAAATTTTAGTTAAAAAAATTTTTCTCTTGAAAACTTATTAATAAACGCCTAAGGCTATAGCTTTGTATGTTTTATTTAAATTTTAGTTAAAAAATTTTTTTCTCTTGAAAATTTATTAATAAACGCCTAAGGCTATAGCCTTGTATGTTTTATTTAAATTTTAGTTAAAAAATTTTTTTCTCTTGAAAATTTATTAATAAACGCCTTGTATGTTTTATTTAAATTTTAGTTAAAAAATTTTTTCTCTTGAAAATTTATTAATAAACGCCTAAGACTAAAGCCTTGTATGTTTTATTTTAATTTTAGTTAAAAAAATTTTTCTCTTGAAAATTTATTAATAAACGCCTTGTATGTTTTATTTAAATTTTAGTTAAAAAATTTTTTCTCTTGAAAATTTATTAATAAACGCCTAAGGCTATAGCCTTGTATGTTTCATTTAAATTTTAGTTAAAAAAATTTTTTCTCTTGAAAATTTATTAATAAACGCCTAAGACTATATCCTTGTATGTTTTATTTAAATTTTAGTTAAAAAAATTTTTCTCTTGAAAACTTATTAATAAACGCCTAAGGCTATAGCCTTGTATGTTTTATTTAAATTTTAGTTAAAAAATTTTTTTCTCTTAAAAATTTATTAATAAACGCCTTGTATGTTTTATTTAAATTTTAGTTAAAAAATTTTTTCTCTTGAAAACTTATTAATAAACGCCTTGTATGTTTTATTTAAATTTTAGATAAAAAATTTTTTCTCTTGAAAACTTATTAATAAACGCCTAAGACTATAGCCTTGTATGTTTTATTTAAATTTTAGTTAAAAAAATTTTTTCTCTTAAACATTTATTAATAAACGCCTAAGGCTATAGCCTTGTATGTTTTATTTAAATTTTAGTTAAAAAATTTTTTCTCTTGAAAACTTATTAATAAACGCCTTGTATGTTTTATTTAAATTTTAGTTAAAAAATTTTTTTCTCTTGAAAATTTATTAATAAACGCCTAAGGCTATAGCCTTGTATGTTTTATTTAAATTTTAGTTAAAAAAATTTTTCTCTTAGAAATTTATTAATAAACGCCTTGTATGTTTTATTTAAATTTTAGTTTAAAAATTTTTTTCTCTAGAAAATTTATTAATAAACGCCTAAGGCTATAGCCTTGTATGTTTTATTTAAATTTTAGTTAAAAAAATTTTTTCTCTTGAAAATTTATTAATAAACGCCTTGAAGGTTATATTTAAATTTTAGTTAAAAAATTATTTTCTCTTGAAAATTTATTAATAAACGCCTAAGGCTATAGCCTTGTATGTTTTATTTAAATTTTAGTTAAAAAAAATTTTCTCTTAGAAATTTATTAATAAACGCCTAAGGCTATAGCCTTGTATGTTTTATTTAAATTTTAGTTAAAAAATTTTTTTCTCTTGAAAATTTATTAATTAACGCCTTGTATGTTATATTTAAATTTTAGTTAAAAAATTTTTTTCTCTTGAAAATTTATTAATAAACGCCTAAGGCTATAGCCTTGTATGTTTTATTTAAATTTTAGTTAAAAAATTTTATTCTCTTGAAAATTTATTAATAAACGCCTAAGACTATAGCCTTGTATGTTTTATTTAAATTTTAGTCTAAAATTTTTTTTCCTTGAAAATTTATTAATAAACGCCTAAGGCTATAGCCTTGTATGTTTTATTTAAAATTTAGTTATAATATTTTTTTCCCTTGAAAATTTATTAATAAACGCCTAAGGCTATAGCCTTGTATGTTTTATTTAAATTTTAGTTAAAAAATTTTATTCTCTTGAAAATTTATTAATAAACGCCTAAGACTATAGCCTTGTATGTTTTATTTAAATTTTAGTTAAAAATTTTTTTTCCTTGAAAATTTATTAATATACGCCTAAGGCTATAGCCTTGTATGTTTTATTTAAAATTTAGTTATAATATTTTTTTCCCTTGAAAATTTATTAATAAACGCCTAAGGCTATAGCCTTGTATGTTTTATTTAAATTTTAGTTAAAAAATTTTTTTCTCTTGAAAATTTATTAATAAACGCCTAAGGCTATAGCCTTGTATGTTTTATTTAAATTTTAGTTAAAAAAATTTTTCTCTTAGAAATTTATTAATAAACGCCTAAGGCTATAGCCTTGTATGTTTTATTTAAATTTTAGTTAAAAATTTTTTTTCCTTGAAAATTTATTAATAAACGCCTAAGGCTATAGCCTTGTATGTTTTATTTAAAATTTAGTTATAATATTTTTTTCCCTTGAAAATTTATTAATAAACGCCTAAGGCTATAGCCTTGTATGTTTTATTTAAATTTTATTAAAAAAATTTTTTTCTCTTGAAAATTTATTAATAAACGCCTAAGGCTATAGCCTTGTATGTTTTATTTAAATTTTAGTTAAAAAATTTTTTTCTCTTGAAAATTTATTAATAAACGCCTAAGGCTATAGCCTTGTATGTTTTATTTAAATTTTAGTTAAAAAAATTTTTTCTCTTGAAAATTTATTAATAAACGCCTAAGGCTATAGCCTTGTATGTTTTATTTAAATTTTAGTTATAAATTTTTTTCCCTTAGAAATTTATTAATAAACGCCTAAGACTATAGCCTCATATGTTTTATTAAAATTTTAGTTGAAAAAATTTTTTCTCTTGAAAATTTATTAATAAACGCCTAAGACTATAGCCTTGTATGTTTTATTTAAATTTTAGTTATAAATTTTTTTCTCTTGAAAATTTATTAATAAACGCCTAAGGCTATAGCCTTGTATGTTTTATTTAAATTTTAGTTAAAAAAATTTTTCTCTTAGAAATTTATTAATAAACGCCTAAGGCTATAGCCCTGTATGTTTTATTTAAATTTTAGTTAAAAAATTTTTTTCTCTTGAAAATTTATTAATAAACGCCTAAGGCTATAGCCTTGTATGTTTTATTTAAATTTGAGTTAAAAATTTTTTTCTCTTAGAAATTTATTAATAAACGCCTAAGGCTATAGCCCTGTATGTTTTATTTAAATTTTAGTTAAAAATTTTTTTCTCTTAGAAATTTATTAATAAACGCCTAAGGCTATAGCCTTGTATGTTTTATTTAAATTTTAGTTAAAAAATTTTTTTCTCTTGAAAATTTATTAATAAACGCCTAAGGCTATAGCCTTGTATGTTTTATTTAAATTTGAGTTAAAAATTTTTTTTTCTTAGAAATTTATTAATAAACGCCTAAGGCTATAGCCTTGTATGTTTTATTTAAACTTTAATTAAAAATTTTTTTCTCTTAGAAATTTATTAATAAACGCCTAAGGCTATAGCCTTGTATGTTTATTTAAATTTTAGTTAAAAAATTTTTTTCTCTTAAAAATTTATTAATAAACGCCGAAGGCCTTGTATGTTTTATTTAAATTTTAGTTAAAAAATTTTTTTCTCTTGAAAATTTATTAATAAACGCCTAAGGCTATAGCCTTGTATGTTTTATTTAAATTTTAGTTAAAAAATTTTTTTCTCTTGAAAATTTATTAATAAACGCCTAAGGCTGTAGCCTTGTATGTTTTATTTAAATTTTAGTTAAAAAAAATTTTCTCTTAGAAATTTATTAATAAACGCCTAAGGCTATAGCCTTGTTTGTTTTATTTAAATTTTAGTTAAAAAATTTTTTTCTCTTGAAAATTTATTAATAAACGCCTAAGGTTATAGCCTTGTATGTTTTATTTAAATTTTAGTTAAAAAAATTTTTCTCTTAGAAATTTATTAATAAACGCCTAAGGCTATAGCCTTGTATGTTTATTTAAATTTTAGTTATAAATTTTTTTCTGTTAGAAATTTATTAATAAACGCCTAAGGCTATATCCCTGTATGTTTTATTTAAATTTTAGTTAAAAATTTTTTTCTCTTAGAAATTTATTAATAAACGCCTAAGGCTATAGCCTTGTATGTTTTATTTAAATTTTAGTTAAAAAATTTTTTTCTCTTGAAAATTTATTAATAAACGCCTAAGGCTATAGCCTTGTATGTTTTATTTAAATTTTAGTTAAAAAAATTTTTCTCTTCGAAATTTATTAATAAACGTTTAAGGCTATAGCCTTTTTGTATGTTTTATTTAAATTTTAGTCAATAAATTTTTTTCTTTTGAAAATTTATTAATAAACGCCTAAGGCTATAGCCTTGTATGTTTTATTTAAATTTTAGTTAAAAATTTTTTTTCCTTGAAAATTTATTAATAAACGCCTAAGGCTGTAGCCTTGTATGTTTAATTTAAATTTTAGTTAAAAAAATTTTTTCTCTTGAAAATTTATTAATAAACGCCTAAGGCTGTAGCCTTGTATGTTTTATTTAAATTTTAGTTAAAAAAAATTTTCTCTTAGAAATTTATTAATAAACGCCTAAGGCTATAGCCTTGTTTGTTTTATTTAAATTTTAGTTAAAAAATTTTTTTCCCTTGAAAATTTATTAATAAACGCCTAAGGCTATAGCCTTGTATGTTTTATTTAAATTTTAGTTAAAAAAATTTTTCTCTTAGAAATTTATTAATAAACGCCTAAGGCTATAGCCTTGTATGTTTTATTTAAATTTTGGTTAAAAATTTTTTTTCCTTGAAAATTTATTAATAAACGCCTAAGGCTGTAGCCTTGTATGTTTTATTTAAATTTTAGTTAAAAAATTTTTTTCTCTTGAAAATTTATTAATAAACGCCTAAGGCTGTAGCCTTGTATGTTTTATTTAAATTTTAGTTAAAAAAAATTTTCTCTTAGAAATTTATTAATAAACGCCTAAGGCTATAGCCTTGTTTGTTTTATTTAAATTTTAGTTAAAAAATTTTTTTCTCTTGAAAATTTATTATAAACGCCTAAGGTTATAGCCTTGTATGTTTTATTTAAATTTTAGTTAAAAAAATTTTTCTCTTAGAAATTTATTAATAAACGCCTAAGGCTATAGCCTTGTATGTTTTATTTAAATTTTAGTTAAAAAATTTTTTTCTCTTGAAAATTTATTAATAAACGCCTAAGGCTATAGCCTTGTATGTTTTATTTAAATTTTAGTTAAATAAATTTTTCTCTTCGAAATTTATTAATAAACGTTTAAGGCTATAGCCTTTTTGTATGTTTTATTTAAATTTTAGTCAATAAATTTTTTTCTTTTGAAAATTTATTAATAAACGCCTAAGGCTATAGCCTTGTATGTTTAATTTAAATTTTAGTTAAAAAATTTTTTTCTCTTGAAAATTTATTAATAAACGCCTAAGACTATAGCCTTGTATGTTTTATTTAAATTTTAGTTAATAAATTTTTTTCCCTTGAAAATTTATTAATAAACGCCTAAGGCTATAGCCTTGTATGTTTTATTAAAATTTTAGTTGAAAAAATCTTTTCTCTTGAAAATTTATTAATAAACGCCTAAGGCTATAGCCTTGTATGTTTTATTTAAATTTTAGTTAAAATTTTTTTTCTCTTAGAAATTTATTAATAAACGCCTAAGGCTATAGCCCTGTATGTTTTATTTAAATTTTAGTTAAAAAATTTTTTTCTCTTGAAAATTTATTAATAAACGCCTAAGGCTATAGCCTTGTATGTTTTATTTAAATTTTAGTTGAAAAAATCTTTTCTCTTGAAAATTTATTAATAAACGCCTAAGGCTATAGCCTTGTATGTTTTATTTAAATTTTAGTTAAAAATTTTTTTCTCTTAGAAATTTATTAATAAACGCCTAAGGCTATAGCCCTGTATGTTTTATTTAAATTTTAGTTAAAAATTTTTTTTCTCTTGAAAATTTATTAATAAACGCCTAAGGCTATAGCCTTGTATGTTTTATTTAAATTTTAGTTAAAAATTTTTTTTCCTTGAAAATTTATTAATAAACGCCTAAGGCTATAGCCTTGTATGTTTTATTTAAAATTTAGTTAAAATATTTTTTTCCCTTGAAAATTTATTAATAAACGCCTAAGGCTATAGCCTTGTATGTTTTATTTAAATTTTAGTTAAAAAATTTTTTTCTCTTGAAAATTTATTAATAAACGCCTAAGGCTATAGCCTTGTATGTTTTATTAAAATTTAGTTAAAAAATTTTTTTCTCTTGAAAATTTATTAATAAACGCCTAAGAATATAGCCTTGTATGTTTTATTTAAATTTTAGTTATAAATTTTTTTCTCTTGAAAATTTATTAATAAACGCCTAAGGCTATAGCCTTGTATGTTTTATTAAAATTTTAGTTGAAAAAATTTTTTCTCTTGAAAATTTATTAATAAACGCCTAAGGCTATAGCCTTGTATGTTTTATTTAAATTTTAGTTATAAATTTTTTTCTCTTGAAAATTTATTAATAAACGCCTAAGGCTATAGCCTTGTATGTTTTATTTAAATTTTAGTTAAAAAAATTTTTTCCCTTGAAAATTTATTAATAAACGCCTAAGACTATAGCCTTGTATGTTTTATTTAAAATTTAGTTAAAATATTTTTTTCCCTTGAAAATTTATTAATAAACGCCTAAGGCTATAGCCTTGTATGTTTTATTTAAATTTTAGTTATAAATTTTTTTCTCTTGAAAATTTATTAATAAACGCCTAAGGCTATAGCCTTGTATGTTTTATTTAAAATTTAGTTAAAATATTTTTTTCCCTTGAAAATTTATTAATAAACGCCTAAGGCTATAGCCTTGTATGTTTTATTTAAATTTTAGTTAAAAAATTTTTTTCTCTTGAAAATTTATTAATAAACACCTAAGGCTATAGCCTTGTATGTTTTATTAAAATTTAGTTAAAAAATTTTTTTCTCTTGAAAATTTATTAATAAACGCCTAAGAATATAGCCTTGTATGTTTTATTTAAATTTTAGTTATAAATTTTTTTCTCTTGAAAATTTATTAATAAACGCCTAAGGCTATAGCCTTGTATGTTTTATTAAAATTTTAGTTGAAAAAATTTTTTCTCTTGAAAATTTATTAATAAACGCCTAAGGCTATAGCCTTGTATGTTTTATTTAAATTTTAGTTATAAATTTTTTTCTCTTGAAAATTTATTAATAAACGCCTAAGGCTATAGCCTTGTATGTTTTATTTAAATTTTAGTTAAAAAAATTTTTTCTCTTGAAAATTTATTAATAAACGCCTAAGACTATAGCCTTGTATGTTTTATTTAAATTTTAGTTATAAATTTTTTTCTCTTGAAAATTTATTAATAAACGCCTAAGGCTATAGCCTTGTATGTTTTATTAAAATTTTAGTTGAAAAAATTTTTTCTCTTGAAAATTTATTAATAAACGCCTAAGGCTATAGCCTTGTATGTTTTATTTAAATTTGAGTTAAAAATTTTTTCTCTTGAAAATTTATTAATAATCGCCTAAGACTATAGCCTTGTATGTTTTATTTAAATTTGAGTTAAAAATTTTTTTCCCTTGAAAATTTATTAATAAACGCCTAAGGCTATAGCCTTGTATGTTTTATTTAAAATTTAGTTAAAAAATTTTTTTCTCTTGAAAATTTATTAATAAACGCCTAAGGCTATAGCCTTGTATGTTTTATTAAAATTTAGTTAAAAAATTTTTTTCTCTTGAAAATTTATTAATAAACGCCTAAGAATATAGCCTTGTATGTTTGATTTAAATTTTAGTTATAAATTTTTTTCTCTTGAAAATTTATTAATAAACGCCTAAGGCTATAGCCTTGTATGTTTTATTAAAATTTTAGTTGAAAAAATTTTTTCTCTTGAAAATTTATTAATAAACGCCTAAGGCTATAGCCTTGTATGTTTTATTTAAATTTTAGTTACAAATTTTTTTCTCTTGAAAATTTATTAATAAACGCCTAAGGCTATAGCCTTGTATGTTTTATTTAAATTTTAGTTAAAAAAATTTTTTCTCTTGAAAATTTATTAATAAACGCCTAAGACTATAGCCTTGTATGTTTTATTTAAATTTTAGTTATAAATTTTTTTCTCTTGAAAATTTATTAATAAACGCCTAAGGCTATAGCCTTGTATGTTTTATTAAAATTTTAGTTGAAAAAATTTTTTCTCTTGAAAATTTATTAATAAACGCCTAAGGCTATAGCCTTGTATGTTTTATTTAAATTTGAGTTAAAAATTTTTTCTCTTGAAAATTTATTAATAAACGCCTAAGACTATAGCCTTGTATGTTTTATTTAAATTTGAGTTAAAAATTTTTTTCCCTTGAAAATTTATTAATAAACGCCTAAGGCTATAGCCTTGTATGTTTTATTTAAATTTTAGTTAAAAAAATTTTTTCTCTTGAAAATTTATTAATAAACGCCTAAGGCTATAGCCTTGTATGTTTTATTTAAATTTTAGTTGAAAAAATTTTTTCTCTTGAAAATTTATTAATAAACGCCTAAGACTATAGCCTTGTATGTTTTATTTAAATTTTAGTTAAAAAATTTTTTTCCCTTGAAAATTTATTAATAAACGCCTAAGGCTATAGCCTTGTATGTTTTATTTAAATTTTAGTTAAAAAATTTTTTTCCCTTGAAAATTTATTAATAAACGCCTAAGGCTATAGCCTTGTATGTTTTATTTAAAATTTAGTTAAAATATTTTTTTCCCTTGAAAATTTATTAATAAACGCCTAAGGCTATAGCCTTGTATGTTTTATTTAAATTTTAGTTAAAAAATTTTTTTCCCTTGAAAATTTATTAATAAACGCCTAAGGCTATAGCCTTGTATGTTTTATTTAAAATTTAGTTAAAATATTTTTTTCCCTTGAAAATTTATTAATAAACGCCTAAGGCTATAGCCTTGTATGTTTTATTTAAATTTTAGTTAAAAAAATTTTTTCTCTTGAAAATTTATTAATAAACGCCTAAGGCTATAGCCTTGTATGTTTTATTAAAATTTTAGTTGAAAAAATTTTTTCTCTTGAAAATTTATTAATAAACGCCTAAGGCTATAGCCTTGTATGTTTTATTTAAAATTTAGTTAAAATATTTTTTTCTCTTGAAAATTTATTAATAAACGCCTAAGGCTTTAGCCTTGTATGTTTTATTTAAATTTTAGTTAAAAAATTTTTTTCCCTTGAAAATTTATTAATAAACGCCTAAGGCTATAGCCTTGTATGTTTTATTTAAAATTTAGTTAAAATATTTTTTTCCCTTGAAAATTTATTAATAAACGCCTAAGGCTATAGCCTTGTATGTTTTATTTAAATTTTAGTAAAAAAATTTTTTTCTCTTGAAAATTTATTAATAAACGCCTAAGGCTATAGCCTTGTATGTTTTATTTAAAATTTAGTTAAAATATTTTTTTCCCTTGAAAATTTATTAATAAACGCCTAAGGCTATAGCCTTGTATGTTTTATTTAAATTTTAGTTAAAAAAATTTTTTCTCTTGAAAATTTATTAATAAACGCCTAAGGCTATAGCCTTGTATGTTTTATTTAAAATTTAGTTAAAATATTTTTTTCCCTTGAAAATTTATTAATAAACGCCTAAGGCTATAGCCTTGTATGTTTTATTTAAATTTTAGTTAAAAAAATTTTTTCTCTTGAAAATTTATTAATAAACGCCTAAGGCTATAGCCTTGTATGTTTTATTAAAATTTTAGTTGAAAAAATTTTTTCTCTTGAAAATTTATTAATAAACGCCTAAGGCTATAGCCTTGTATGTTTTATTTAAATTTTAGTTGAAAAAATTTTTTCTCTTGAAAATTTATTAATAAACGCCTAAGACTATAGCCTTGTATGTTTTATTTAAATTTTAGTTAAAAAATTTTTTCTGTTGAAAATGTATTAATAAACGCCTTGTATGTTTTATTTAAATTTTAGTTAAAAAATTTTTTCTCTTGAAAATTTATTAATAAACGCCTAAGACTATAGCCTTGTATGTTTTATTTAAATTTTAGTTAAAAAAATTTTTTCTCTTATAAATTAATTATAAACGCCTAAGGCTATAGCCTTGTATGTTTTATTTAAATTTTAGTTAAAAAATTTTTTCTCTTGAAAACTTATTAATAAACGCCTAAGACTATAGCCTTGTATGTTTTATTTAAATTTTAGTTAAAAAATTTTTTTCTCTTGAAAATTTATTAATAAACGCCTAAGGCTATAGCCTTGTATGTTTTATTTAAATTTTAGTTAAAAAATTTTTTCTCTTGAAAACTTATTAATAAACGCCTAAGGCTATAGCCTTGTATGTTTTATTTAAATTTTAGTTAAAAAATTTTTTCTCTTGAAAACTTATTAATAAACGCCTAAGACTATAGCCTTGTATGTTTCATTTAAATTTTAGTTAAAAAAATTTTTTCTCTTGAAAATTTATTAATAAACGCCTAAGGCTATAGCCTTGTATGTTTTATTTAAATTTTAGTTAAAAAATTTTTTTCTCTTGAAAATTTATTAATAAACGCCTAAGGCTATAGCCTTGTATGTTTTATTTAAATTTTAGTTAAAAAATTTTTTCTCTTGAAAACTTATTAATAAACGCCTAAGGCTATAGCCTTGTATGTTTTATTTAAATTTTAGTTAAAAAATTTTTTCTCTTGAAAATTTATTAATAAACGCCTAAGGCTATAGCCTTGTATGTTTTATTTAAATTTTAGTTAAAAAATTTTTTTCTCTTGAAAATTTATTAATAAACGCCTAAGGCTATAGCCTTGTATGTTTTATTTAAATTTTAGTTAAAAAAATTTTTCTCTTGAAAACTTATTAATAAACGCCTAAGGCTATAGCCTTGTATGTTTTATTTAAATTTTAGTTAAAAACTTTTTCTCTTGAAAATTTATTAATAAACGCCTAAGGCTATAGCCTTGTATGTTTTATTTAAATTTTAGTTAAAAAATTTTTTTCTCTTGAAAATTTATTAATAAACGCCTAAGGCTATAGCCTTGTATGTTTTATTTAAATTTTAGTTAAAAAATTTTTTCTGTTGAAAATTTATTAATAAACGCCTTGTATGTTTTATTTAAATTTTAGTTAAAAATTTTTTTCTCTTGAAAACTTATTAATAAACGCCTAAGGCTATAGCCTTGTATGTTTTATTTAAATTTTAGTTAAAAAAATTTTTTCTCTTA
Organism: Zhengitettix transpicula; assembly: GCA_037074705.1. Classification (NCBI taxonomy): domain Eukaryota; kingdom Metazoa; phylum Arthropoda; class Insecta; order Orthoptera; family Tetrigidae; genus Zhengitettix; species Zhengitettix transpicula. Next base: position 71,582,315 of record CM073596.1, on the reverse strand, counting down.
TAAATTAATTATAAACGCCTAAGGCTATCGCCTTGTATGTTTTATTTAAATTTTAGTTAAAAAAATTTTTCTCTTGAAAACTTATTAATAAACGCCTAAGACTATAGCCTTGTATGTTTTATTTAAATTTTAGTTAAAAAATTTTTTTCTCTTGAAAATTTATTAATATACGCCTTGTATGTTTTATTTAAATTTTAGTTAAAAAATTTTTTCTCTTGAAATTTTATTAATAAACGCCTAAGACTAAAGCCTTGTATGTTTTATTTTAATTTTAGTTAAAAAAATTTTTCTTTTGAAAATTTATTAATAAACGCCTTGTATGTTTTATTAAAATTTTAGTTAAAAAATTTTTTCTCTTGAAAATTTATTAATAAACGCCTAAGGCTATAGCCTTGTATGTTTTATTTAAATTTTAGTTAAAAAATTTTTTCTCTTGAAAACTTATTAATAAACGCCTTGTATGTTTTATTTAAATTTTAGTTAAAAAATTTTTTCTCTTGAAAATTTATTAATAAACGCCTAAGGCTATAGCCTTGTATGTTTTATTTAAATTTTAGTTAAAAAATTTTTTCTCTTGAAAATTTATTAATAAACGCCTAAGGCTATAGCTTTGTATGTTTTATTTAAATTTTAGTTAAAAAATTTTATTCTCTTGAAAAATTATTAATAAACGCCTAAGGCTATAGCCTTGTATGTTTTATTTTAATTTTAGTTAAAAAAATTTTTCTCTTGAAAATTTATTAATAAACGCCTTGTATGTTTTATTTAAATTTTAGTTAAAAAATTTTTTCTCTTGAAAATTTATTAATAAACTCCTAAGGCTATAGCCTTGTATGTTTTATTTAAATTTTAGTTAAAAAATTTTTTCTCTTGAAAACTTATTAATAAACGACTTGTATGTTTTATTTAAATTTTAGTTAAAAAATTTTTTCTCTTGAAAATTTATTAATAAACGCCTAAGATTATAGCCTTGTATGTTTTATTTAAATTTTAGTTAAAAAATTTTTTCTCTTGAAAATTTATTAATAAACGCCTAAGACTATAGCCTTGTATGTTTTATTTAAATTTTAGTTAAAAAATTTTTTCTCTTGAAAATTTATTAATAAACGCCTAAGGCTATAGCTTTGTATGTTTTATTTAAATTTTAGTTAAAAAAATTTTTTCTCTTGAAAATTTATTAATAAACGTCTAAGGCTATAGCCTTGTATGTTTTATTTAAATTTTAGTTAAAAAAATTTTTTCTCTTATAAATTAATTATAAACGCCTAAGGCTATATCCTTGTATGTTTTATTTAAGTTTTAGTTAAAAAATTTTTTCTCTTGAAAATTTATTAATAAACGCCTTGTATGTTTTATTTAAATTTTAGTTAAAAAATTTTTTCTCTTGAAAATTTATTAATAAACGCCTAAGACTAAAGCCTTGTATGTTTTATTTTAATTTTAGTTAAAAAAATTTTTCTCTTGAAAATTTATTAATAAACGCCTTGTATGTTTTATTTAAATTTTAGTTAAAAAATTTTTTCTCTTGAAAATTTATTAATAAACGCCTAAGGCTATAGCCTTGTATGTTTTATTTAAATTTTAGTTAAAAAAATTTTTCTCTTGAAAACTTATTAATAAACGCCTAAGGCTATAGCCTTGTATGTTTTATTTAAATTTTAGTTAAAAAATTTTTTTCTCTTGAAAATTTATTAATAAACGCCTTGTATGTTTTATTTAAATTTTAGTTAAAAAATTTTTTCTCTTGAAAACTTATTAATAAACGCCTAAGGCTATATCCTTGTATGTTTTATTTAAATTTTAGTTAAAAAATTTTTTCTCTTGAAAATTTATTAATAAACGCCTTGTATGTTTTATTTAAATTTTAGTTAAAAAATTTTTTCTCTTGAAAATTTATTAATAAACGCCTAAGACTATAGCCTTGTATGTTTTATTTAAATTTTAGTTAAAAAATTTTTTCTCTTGAAAACTTATTAATAAACGCCTTGTATGTTTTATTTAAATTTTAGTTAAAAAATTTTTTCTCTTGAAAATTTATTAATAAACTCCTAAGGCTATAGCCTTGTATGTTTTATTTAAATTTTAGTTAAAAAATTTTTTCTCTTGAAAACTTATTAATAAACGCCTTGTATGTTTTATTTAAATTTTAGTTAAAAAATTTTTTCTCTTGAAAATTTATTAATAAACGCCTAAGACTATATCCTTGTATGTTTTATTTAAATTTTAGTTAAAAAAATTTTTCTCTTGAAAACTTATTAATAAACGCCTAAGGCTATAGCTTTGTATGTTTTATTTAAATTTTAGTTAAAAAATTTTTTTCTCTTGAAAATTTATTAATAAACGCCTAAGGCTATAGCCTTGTATGTTTTATTTAAATTTTAGTTAAAAAATTTTTTTCTCTTGAAAATTTATTAATAAACGCCTTGTATGTTTTATTTAAATTTTAGTTAAAAAATTTTTTCTCTTGAAAATTTATTAATAAACGCCTAAGACTAAAGCCTTGTATGTTTTATTTTAATTTTAGTTAAAAAAATTTTTCTCTTGAAAATTTATTAATAAACGCCTTGTATGTTTTATTTAAATTTTAGTTAAAAAATTTTTTCTCTTGAAAATTTATTAATAAACGCCTAAGGCTATAGCCTTGTATGTTTCATTTAAATTTTAGTTAAAAAAATTTTTTCTCTTGAAAATTTATTAATAAACGCCTAAGACTATATCCTTGTATGTTTTATTTAAATTTTAGTTAAAAAAATTTTTCTCTTGAAAACTTATTAATAAACGCCTAAGGCTATAGCCTTGTATGTTTTATTTAAATTTTAGTTAAAAAATTTTTTTCTCTTAAAAATTTATTAATAAACGCCTTGTATGTTTTATTTAAATTTTAGTTAAAAAATTTTTTCTCTTGAAAACTTATTAATAAACGCCTTGTATGTTTTATTTAAATTTTAGATAAAAAATTTTTTCTCTTGAAAACTTATTAATAAACGCCTAAGACTATAGCCTTGTATGTTTTATTTAAATTTTAGTTAAAAAAATTTTTTCTCTTAAACATTTATTAATAAACGCCTAAGGCTATAGCCTTGTATGTTTTATTTAAATTTTAGTTAAAAAATTTTTTCTCTTGAAAACTTATTAATAAACGCCTTGTATGTTTTATTTAAATTTTAGTTAAAAAATTTTTTTCTCTTGAAAATTTATTAATAAACGCCTAAGGCTATAGCCTTGTATGTTTTATTTAAATTTTAGTTAAAAAAATTTTTCTCTTAGAAATTTATTAATAAACGCCTTGTATGTTTTATTTAAATTTTAGTTTAAAAATTTTTTTCTCTAGAAAATTTATTAATAAACGCCTAAGGCTATAGCCTTGTATGTTTTATTTAAATTTTAGTTAAAAAAATTTTTTCTCTTGAAAATTTATTAATAAACGCCTTGAAGGTTATATTTAAATTTTAGTTAAAAAATTATTTTCTCTTGAAAATTTATTAATAAACGCCTAAGGCTATAGCCTTGTATGTTTTATTTAAATTTTAGTTAAAAAAAATTTTCTCTTAGAAATTTATTAATAAACGCCTAAGGCTATAGCCTTGTATGTTTTATTTAAATTTTAGTTAAAAAATTTTTTTCTCTTGAAAATTTATTAATTAACGCCTTGTATGTTATATTTAAATTTTAGTTAAAAAATTTTTTTCTCTTGAAAATTTATTAATAAACGCCTAAGGCTATAGCCTTGTATGTTTTATTTAAATTTTAGTTAAAAAATTTTATTCTCTTGAAAATTTATTAATAAACGCCTAAGACTATAGCCTTGTATGTTTTATTTAAATTTTAGTTTAAAATTTTTTTTCCTTGAAAATTTATTAATAAACGCCTAAGGCTATAGCCTTGTATGTTATATTTAAAATTTAGTTATAATATTTTTTTCCCTTGAAAATTTATTAATAAACGCCTAAGGCTATAGCCTTGTATGTTTTAATTAAATTTTAGTTAAAAAATTTTATTCTCTTGAAAATTTATTAATAAACGCCTAAGACTATAGCCTTGTATGTTTTATTTAAATTTTAGTTAAAAATTTTTTTTCCTTGAAAATTTATTAATAAACGCCTAAGGCTATAGCCTTGTATGTTTTATTTAAAATTTAGTTATAATATTTTTTTCCCTTGAAAATTTATTAATAAACGCCTAAGGCTATAGCCTTGTATGTTTTATTTAAATTTTAGTTAAAAAATTTTTTTCTCTTGAAAATTTATTAATAAACGCCTAAGGCTATAGCCTTGTATGTTTTATTTAAATTTTAGTTAAAAAAATTTTTCTCTTAGAAATTTATTAATAAACGCCTAAGGCTATAGCCTTGTATGTTTTATTTAAATTTTAGTTAAAAATTTTTTTTCCTTGAAAATTTATTAATAAACGCCTAAGGCTATAGCCTTGTATGTTTTATTTAAAATTTAGTTATAATATTTTTTTCCCTTGAAAATTTATTAATAAACGCCTAAGGCTATAGCCTTGTATGTTTTATTTAAATTTTATTAAAAAAATTTTTTTCTCTTGAAAATTTATTAATAAACGCCTAAGGCTATAGCCTTGTATGTTTTATTTAAATTTTAGTTAAAAAATTTTTTTCTCTTGAAAATTTATTAATAAACGCCTAAGGCTATAGCCTTGTATGTTTTATTTAAATTTTAGTTAAAAAAATTTTTTCTCTTGAAAATTTATTAATAAACGCCTAAGGCTATAGCCTTGTATGTTTTATTTAAATTTTAGTTATAAATTTTTTTCCCTTAGAAATTTATTAATAAACGCCTAAGACTATAGCCTCATATGTTTTATTAAAATTTTAGTTGAAAAAATTTTTTCTCTTGAAAATTTATTAATAAACGCCTAAGACTATAGCCTTGTATGTTTTATTTAAATTTTAGTTATAAATTTTTTTCTCTTGAAAATTTATTAATAAACGCCTAAGGCTATAGCCTTGTATGTTTTATTTAAATTTTAGTTAAAAAATTTTTTCTCTTAGAAATTTATTAATAAACGCCTAAGGCTATAGCCCTGTATGTTTTATTTAAATTTTAGTTAAAAAATTTTTTTCTCTTGAAAATTTATTAATAAACGCCTAAGGCTATAGCCTTGTATGTTTTATTTAAATTTGAGTTAAAAATTTTTTTCTCTTAGAAATTTATTAATAAACGCCTAAGGCTATAGCCCTGTATGTTTTATTTAAATTTTAGTTAAAAATTTTTTTCTCTTAGAAATTTATTAATAAACGCCTAAGGCTATAGCCTTGTATGTTTTATTTAAATTTTAGTTAAAAAATTTTTTTCTCTTGAAAATTTATTAATAAACGCCTAAGGCTATAGCCTTGTATGTTTTATTTAAATTTGAGTTAAAAATTTTTTTTTCTTAGAAATTTATTAATAAACGCCTAAGGCTATAGCCTTGTATGTTTTATTTAAACTTTAATTAAAAATTTTTTTCTCTTAGAAATTTATTAATAAACGCCTAAGGCTATAGCCTTGTATGTTTATTTAAATTTTAGTTAAAAAATTTTTTTCTCTTAAAAATTTATTAATAAACGCCGAAGGCCTTGTATGTTTTATTTAAATTTTAGTTAAAAAATTTTTTTCTCTTGAAAATTTATTAATAAACGCCTAAGGCTATAGCCTTGTATGTTTTATTTAAATTTTAGTTAAAAAATTTTTTTCTCTTGAAAATTTATTAATAAACGCCTAAGGCTGTAGCCTTGTATGTTTTATTTAAATTTTAGTTAAAAAAAATTTTCTCTTAGAAATTTATTAATAAACGCCTAAGGCTATAGCCTTGTTTGTTTTATTTAAATTTTAGTTAAAAAATTTTTTTCTCTTGAAAATTTATTAATAAACGCCTAAGGTTATAGCCTTGTATGTTTTATTTAAATTTTAGTTAAAAAAATTTTTCTCTTAGAAATTTATTAATAAACGCCTAAGGCTATAGCCTTGTATGTTTATTTAAATTTTAGTTATAAATTTTTTTCTGTTAGAAATTTATTAATAAACGCCTAAGGCTATATCCCTGTATGTTTTATTTAAATTTTAGTTAAAAATTTTTTTTCCTTGAAAATTTATTAATAAACGCCTAAGGCTGTAGCCTTGTATGTTTAATTTAAATTTTAGTTAAAAAAATTTTTTCTCTTGAAAATTTATTAATAAACGCCTAAGGCTGTAGCCTTGTATGTTTTATTTAAATTTTAGTTAAAAAAAATTTTCTCTTAGAAATTTATTAATAAACGCCTAAGGCTATAGCCTTGTTTGTTTTATTTAAATTTTAGTTAAAAAATTTTTTTCCCTTGAAAATTTATTAATAAACGCCTAAGGCTATAGCCTTGTATGTTTTATTTAAATTTTAGTTAAAAAAAATTTTCTCTTAGAAATTTATTAATAAACGCCTAAGGCTATAGCCTTGTATGTTTTATTTAAATTTTGGTTAAAAATTTTTTTTCCTTGAAAATTTATTAATAAACGCCTAAGGCTGTAGCCTTGTATGTTTTATTTAAATTTTAGTTAAAAAATTTTTTTCTCTTGAAAATTTATTAATAAACGCCTAAGGCTGTAGCCTTGTATGTTTTATTTAAATTTTAGTTAAAAAAAATTTTCTCTTAGAAATTTATTAATAAACGCCTAAGGCTATAGCCTTGTTTGTTTTATTTAAATTTTAGTTAAAAAATTTTTTTCTCTTGAAAATTTATTATAAACGCCTAAGGTTATAGCCTTGTATGTTTTATTTAAATTTTAGTTAAAAAAATTTTTCTCTTAGAAATTTATTAATAAACGCCTAAGGCTATAGCCTTGTATGTTTTATTTAAATTTTAGTTAAAAAATTTTTTTCTCTTGAAAATTTATTAATAAACGCCTAAGGCTATAGCCTTGTATGTTTTATTTAAATTTTAGTTAAATAAATTTTTCTCTTCGAAATTTATTAATAAACGTTTAAGGCTATAGCCTTTTTGTATGTTTTATTTAAATTTTAGTCAATAAATTTTTTTCTTTTGAAAATTTATTAATAAACGCCTAAGGCTATAGCCTTGTATGTTTAATTTAAATTTTAGTTAAAAAATTTTTTTCTCTTGAAAATTTATTAATAAACGCCTAAGACTATAGCCTTGTATGTTTTATTTAAATTTTAGTTAATAAATTTTTTTCCCTTGAAAATTTATTAATAAACGCCTAAGGCTATAGCCTTGTATGTTTTATTAAAATTTTAGTTGAAAAAATCTTTTCTCTTGAAAATTTATTAATAAACGCCTAAGGCTATAGCCTTGTATGTTTTATTTAAATTTTAGTTAAAATTTTTTTTCTCTTAGAAATTTATTAATAAACGCCTAAGGCTATAGCCCTGTATGTTTTATTTAAATTTTAGTTAAAAAATTTTTTTCTCTTGAAAATTTATTAATAAACGCCTAAGGCTATAGCCTTGTATGTTTTATTTAAATTTTAGTTGAAAAAATCTTTTCTCTTGAAAATTTATTAATAAACGCCTAAGGCTATAGCCTTGTATGTTTTATTTAAATTTTAGTTAAAAATTTTTTTCTCTTAGAAATTTATTAATAAACGCCTAAGGCTATAGCCCTGTATGTTTTATTTAAATTTTAGTTAAAAATTTTTTTTCTCTTGAAAATTTATTAATAAACGCCTAAGGCTATAGCCTTGTATGTTTTATTTAAATTTTAGTTAAAAATTTTTTTTCCTTGAAAATTTATTAATAAACGCCTAAGGCTATAGCCTTGTATGTTTTATTTAAAATTTAGTTAAAATATTTTTTTCCCTTGAAAATTTATTAATAAACGCCTAAGGCTATAGCCTTGTATGTTTTATTTAAATTTTAGTTAAAAAATTTTTTTCTCTTGAAAATTTATTAATAAACGCCTAAGGCTATAGCCTTGTATGTTTTATTAAAATTTAGTTAAAAAATTTTTTTCTCTTGAAAATTTATTAATAAACGCCTAAGAATATAGCCTTGTATGTTTTATTTAAATTTTAGTTATAAATTTTTTTCTCTTGAAAATTTATTAATAAACGCCTAAGGCTATAGCCTTGTATGTTTTATTAAAATTTTAGTTGAAAAAATTTTTTCTCTTGAAAATTTATTAATAAACGCCTAAGGCTATAGCCTTGTATGTTTTATTTAAATTTTAGTTATAAATTTTTTTCTCTTGAAAATTTATTAATAAACGCCTAAGGCTATAGCCTTGTATGTTTTATTTAAATTTTAGTTAAAAAAATTTTTTCCCTTGAAAATTTATTAATAAACGCCTAAGACTATAGCCTTGTATGTTTTATTTAAAATTTAGTTAAAATATTTTTTTCCCTTGAAAATTTATTAATAAACGCCTAAGGCTATAGCCTTGTATGTTTTATTTAAATTTTAGTTATAAATTTTTTTCTCTTGAAAATTTATTAATAAACGCCTAAGGCTATAGCCTTGTATGTTTTATTTAAAATTTAGTTAAAATATTTTTTTCCCTTGAAAATTTATTAATAAACGCCTAAGGCTATAGCCTTGTATGTTTTATTTAAATTTTAGTTAAAAAATTTTTTTCTCTTGAAAATTTATTAATAAACGCCTAAGGCTATAGCCTTGTATGTTTTATTAAAATTTAGTTAAAAAATTTTTTTCTCTTGAAAATTTATTAATAAACGCCTAAGAATATAGCCTTGTATGTTTTATTTAAATTTTAGTTATAAATTTTTTTCTCTTGAAAATTTATTAATAAACGCCTAAGGCTATAGCCTTGTATGTTTTATTAAAATTTTAGTTGAAAAAATTTTTTCTCTTGAAAATTTATTAATAAACGCCTAAGGCTATAGCCTTGTATGTTTTATTTAAATTTTAGTTATAAATTTTTTTCTCTTGAAAATTTATTAATAAACGCCTAAGGCTATAGCCTTGTATGTTTTATTTAAATTTTAGTTAAAAAAATTTTTTCTTTTGAAAATTTATTAATAAACGCCTAAGACTATAGCCTTGTATGTTTTATTTAAATTTTAGTTATAAATTTTTTTCTCTTGAAAATTTATTAATAAACGCCTAAGGCTATAGCCTTGTATGTTTTATTAAAATTTTAGTTGAAAAAATTTTTTCTCTTGAAAATTTATTAATAAACGCCTAAGGCTATAGCCTTGTATGTTTTATTTAAATTTGAGTTAAAAATTTTTTCTCTTGAAAATTTATTAATAAACGCCTAAGACTATAGCCTTGTATGTTTTATTTAAATTTGAGTTAAAAATTTTTTTCCCTTGAAAATTTATTAATAAACGCCTAAGGCTATAGCCTTGTATGTTTTATTTAAAATTTAGTTAAAAAATTTTTTTCTCTTGAAAATTTATTAATAAACGCCTAAGGCTATAGCCTTGTATGTTTTATTAAAATTTAGTTAAAAAATTTTTTTCTCTTGAAAATTTATTAATAAACGCCTAAGAATATAGCCTTGTATGTTTTATTTAAATTTTAGTTATAAATTTTTTTCTCTTGAAAATTTATTAATAAACGCCTAAGGCTATAGCCTTGTATGTTTTATTAAAATTTTAGTTGAAAAAATTTTTTCTCTTGAAAATTTATTAATAAACGCCTAAGGCTATAGCCTTGTATGTTTTATTTAAATTTTAGTTACAAATTTTTTTCTCTTGAAAATTTATTAATAAACGCCTAAGGCTATAGCCTTGTATGTTTTATTTAAATTTTAGTTAAAAAAATTTTTTCTCTTGAAAATTTATTAATAAACGCCTAAGACTATAGCCTTGTATGTTTTATTTAAATTTTAGTTATAAATTTTTTTCTCTTGAAAATTTATTAATAAACGCCTAAGGCTATAGCCTTGTATGTTTTATTAAAATTTTAGTTGAAAAAATTTTTTCTCTTGAAAATTTATTAATAAACGCCTAAGGCTATAGCCTTGTATGTTTTATTTAAATTTGAGTTAAAAATTTTTTCTCTTGAAAATTTATTAATAAACGCCTAAGACTATAGCCTTGTATGTTTTATTTAAATTTGAGTTAAAAATTTTTTTCCCTTGAAAATTTATTAATAAACGCCTAAGGCTATAGCCTTGTATGTTTTATTTAAAATTTAGTTAAAATATTTTTTTCCCTTGAAAATTTATTAATAAACGCCTAAGGCTATAGCCTTGTATGTTTTATTTAAATTTTAGTTAAAAAATTTTTTTCCCTTGAAAATTTATTAATAAACGCCTAAGGCTATAGCCTTGTATGTTTTATTTAAATTTGAGTTAAAAATTTTTTTCTCTTAGAAATTTATTAATAAACGCCTAAGACTATAGCCCTGTATGTTTTATTTAAATTTTAGTTAAAAAAATTTTTTCCCTTGAAAATTTATTAATAAACGCCTAAGGCTATAGCCTTGTATGTTTTATTTAAAATTTAGTTAAAATATTTTTTTCCCTTGAAAATTTATTAATAAACGCCTAAGGCTATAGCCTTGTATGTTTTATTTAAATTTTAGTTAAAAAAATTTTTTCCCTTGAAAATTTATTAATAAACGCCTAAGACTATAGCCCTGTATGTTTTATTTAAATTTTAGTTAAAAAAATTTTTTCCCTTGAAAATTTATTAATAAACGCCTAAGGCTATAGCCTTGTATGTTTTATTTAAAATTTAGTTAAAATATTTTTTTCCCTTGAAAATTTATTAATAAACGCCTAAGGCTATAGCCTTGTATGTTTTATTTAAATTTTAGTTAAAAAATTTTTTTCTCTTGAAAATTTATTAATAAACGCCTAAGGCTATAGCCTTGTATGTTTTATTTAAAATTTAGTTAAAATATTTTTTTCCCTTGAAAATTTATTAATAAACGCCTAAGGCTATAGCCTTGTATGTTTTATTTAAATTTTAGTTAAAAAAATTTTTTCTCTTGAAAATTTATTAATAAACGCCTAAGACTATAGCCTTGTATGTTTTATTTAAATTTTAGTTATAAATTTTTTTCTCTTGAAAATTTATTAATAAACGCCTAAGGCTATAGCCTTGTATGTTTTATTAAAATTTTAGTTGAAAAAATTTTTTCTCTTGAAAATTTATTAATAAACGCCTAAGGCTATAGCCTTGTATGTTTTATTTAAATTTGAGTTAAAAATTTTTTTCTCTTAGAAATTTATTAATAAACGCCTAAGGCTATAGCCCTGTATGTTTTATTTAAATTTTAGTTAAAAAATTTTTTTCTTTTGAAAATTTATTAATAAACGCCTAAGGCTATAGCCTTGTATGTTTTATTTAAATTTTAGTTAAAAATTTTTTTCTCTTAGAAATTTATTAATAAACGCCTAAGGCTATAGCCTTGTATGTTTTATTTAAATTTTAGTTATAAATTTTTTCCCTTGAAAATTTATTAATAAACGTCTAAGACTATAGCCTTGTATGTTTTATTTAAATTTTAGTTATAAATTTTTTTCCCTTGAAAATTTATTAATAAACGTCTAAGACTATAGCCTTGTATGTTTTATTTAAATTTTAGTTTAAAAATTTTTTTCTCTTAGAAATTTATTAATAAACGCCTAAGACTATAGCCTTGTATGTTTTATTTAAATTTTAGTTAAAAAATTTTTTTCTCTTAGAAATTTATTAATAAACGCCTAAGGCTATAGCCTTGTATGTTTTATTTAAATTTTAGTTAAAAAATTTTTTTCTCTTGAAAATTTATTAATAAACGCCTAAGACTATAGCCTTGTATGTTTTATTTACATTTTAGTTATAAATTTTTTTCCCTTGAAAATTTATTAATAAACGTCTAAGACTATAGCCTTGTATGTTTTATTTAAATTATAGTTATAAATTTTTTTCTCTTGAAAATTTATTAATAAACGTCTAAGGCTATAGCCTTGTATGTTTTATTGAAATTTTAGTTATAAATTTTTTTCCCTTGAAAATTTATTAATAAACGCCTAAGGCTATAGCCTTGTATGTTTTATTTAAATTTTAGTTAATAAGTTTTTTTCCCTTGAAAATTTATTAATAAACGCCTAAGACTATAGCCTTGTATGTTTTATTTACATTTTAGTTATAAATTTTTTTCCCTTGAAAATTTATTAATAAACGTCTAAGACTATAGCCTTGTATGTTTTATTTAAATTTTAGTTATAAATTTTTTTCTCTTGAAAATTTATTAATAAACGTCTAAGGCTATAGCCTTGTATGTTTTATTTAAATTTTAGTTTCAAAATTTTTTTCTCTTAGAAATTTATTAATAAACGCCTAAGGCTATAGCCTTGTATGTTTTATTTAAATTTTAGTTTAAAAATTTTTTTCTCTTAGAAATTTATTAATAAACGCCTAAGGCTATAGCCTTGTATGTTTTATTTAAATTTTAGTTTAAAAATTTTTTTCTCTTAGAAATTTATTAATAAACGCCTAAGGCTATAGCCTTGTATGTTTTATTTAAATTTTAGTTATAAATTTTTTTCTCTTGAAAATTTATTAATAAACGCCTAAGACTATAGCCTTGTATGTTTTATTTAAATTTTAGTTATAAATTTTTTTCCCTTGAAAATTTATTAATAAACGTCTAAGGCTATAGCCTTGTATGTTTTATTGAAATTTTAGTTATAAATTTTTTTCCCTTGAAAATTTATTAATAAACGTCAAAGACTATAGCCTTGTATGTTTTATTTAAATTTTAGTTAAAAAAATTTTTTCTCTTGAAAATTTATTAATAAACGCCTAAGACTATAGCCTTGTATGTTTATTTAAATTTTAGTTAAAAAATTTTTTTCTCTTGAAAATTTATTAATAAACGCCTAAGGCTATAGCCTTGTATGTTTTATTTAAATTTTAGTTAAAAAAATTTTTTCTCTTGAAAATTTATTAATAAACGCCTAAGACTATAGCCTTGTATGTTTTATTTAAATTTTAGTTAAAAAAAATTTTTCTCTTGAAAATTTATTAATAAACGCCTAAGGCTATAGCCTTGTATGTTTTATTTAAATTTTAGTTAAAAAATTTTTTTCTCTTGAAAATTTATTAATAAACGCCTAAGGCTATAGCCTTGTATGTTTTATTTAAATTTTAGTTATAAATTTTTTTCCCTTGAAAATTTATTAATAAACGTCTAAGACTATAGCCTTGTATGTTTTATTTAAATTTTAGTTAAAAAATTTTTTTCTCTTAGAAATTTATTAATAAACGCCTAAGGCTATAGCCTTGTATGTTTTATTTAAATTTTAGTTATAAATTTTTTTCCCTTGAAAATTTATTAATAAACGTCAAAGACTATAGCCTTGTATGTTTTATTTAAATTTTAGTTAAAAAAATTTTTTCTCTTGAAAATTTATTAATAAACGCCTAAGACTATAGCCTTGTATGTTTATTTAAATTTTAGTTAAAAAATTTTTTTCTCTTGAAAATTTATTAATAAACGCCTAAGACTATAGCCTTGTATGTTTTATTTAAATTTTAGTTAAAAAATTTTTTTCTCTTAGAAATTTATTAATAAACGCCTAAGGCTATAGCCTTGTATGTTTTATTTAAATTTTATTTAAAAAATTTTTTTCTCTTGAAAATTTATTAATAAACGCCTAAGACTATAGCCTTGTATGTTTTATTTAAATTTTAGTTAAAAAATTTTTTTCTCTTAGAAATTTATTAATAAACGCCTAAGGCTATAGCCTTGTATGTTTTATTTAAATTTTATTTAAAAAATTTTTTTCTCTTGAAAATTTATTAATAAACGCCTAAGGCTATAGCCTTGTATGTTTTATTTAAATTTTAGTTAAAAAATTTTTTTCTCTTGAAAATTTATTAATAAACGCCTAAGACACAGCCTTGTATGTTTTATTTAAATTTTAGTTAAAAAAATTTTTTCTCTTGAAAATTTATTAATAAACGCCTAAGACTATAGCCTTGTATGTTTTATTTAAATTTTAGTTAAAAAATTTTTTTCTCTTAGAAATTTATTAATAAACGCCTAAGGCTATAGCCTTGTATGTTTTATTTAAATTTTAGTTATAAATTTTTTTCCCTTGAAAATTTATTAATAAACGTCTAAGACTATAGCCTTGTATGTTTTATTTAAATTTTAGTTTAAAAGTTTTTTCTCTTGAAAATTTATTAATAAACGCCTAAGACTATAGCCTTGAATGTTTTATTTAAATTTTAGTTAAAAAAATTTTTCCCTTGAAAATTTATTAATAAACGCCTAAGACTATAGCCTTGTATGTTTTATTTAAATTTTAGTTATAAATTTTTTTCCCTTGAAAATTTATTAATAAACGTCTAAGACTATAGCCTTGTATGTTTTATTTAAATTTTAGTTTAAAAATTTTTTCCCTTGAAAATTTATTAATAAACGTCTAAGACTATAGCCTTGTATGTTTTATTTAAATTTTAGTTAAAAAAATTTTTTCTCTTGAAAATTTATTAATAAACGCCTAAGACTATAGCCTTGTATGTTTATTTAAATTTTAGTTATAAATTTTTTTCCCTTGAAAATTTATTAATAAACGCCTAAGACTATAGCCTTGTATGTTTTATTTAAATTTTAGTTTAAAAATTTTTTTCTCTTAGAAATTTATTAATAAACGCCTAAGACTATAGCCTTGTATGTTTTATTTAAATTTTAGTTAATAAATTTTTTTCCCTTGAAAATTTATTAATAAACGCCTAAGACTATAGCCTTGTATGATTTATTTAAATTTTAGTTAAAAAATTTTTTTCTCTTGAAAATTTATTAATAAACGCCTAAGACTATAGCCTTGTATGTTTTATTTAAATTTTAGTTAAAAAATTTTTTTCTCTTGAAAATTTATTAATAAACGCCTAAGACTATAGCCTTGTATGTTTTATTAAATTTTTAGTTGAAAAAATTTTTTCTCTTGAAAATTTATTAATAAACGCCTAAGGCTATAGCCTTGTATGTTTTATTTAAATTTTAGTTAAAAAATTTTTTTCTCTTGAAAATTTATTAATAAACGCCTAAGACTATAGCCTTGTATGTTTTATTAAAATTTTAGTTGAAAAAATTTTTTCTCTTGAAAATTTATTAATAAACGCCTAAGGCTATAGCCTTGTATGTTTTATTTAAATTTTAGTTAAAAAATTTTTTTCTCTTGAAAATTTATTAATAAACGCCTAAGGCTATAGCCTTGTATGTTTTATTAAAATTTTAGTTGAAAAAATTTTTTCTCTTGAAAATTTATTAATAAACGCCCAAGACTATAGCCTTGTATGTTTTATTTAAATTTTAGTTATAAATTTTTTTCCCTTGAAAATTTTTTAATAAACGCCTAAGGCTATAGCCTTGTATGTTTTATTTAAATTTTAGTAAAAAAAATTTTTTCTCTTAGAAATTTATTAATAAACGCCTAAGGCTATAGCCTTGTATGTTTTATTTAAATTTTAGTTATAAATTTTTTTCTCTTGAAAATTTATTAATAAACGCCTAAGGCTATAGCCTTGTATGTTTTATTTAAATTTTAGTTAAAAAATTTTTTCCCTTAAAAATTTTTTAATAAACGCCTAAGACTATAGCCTTGTATGTTTTATTAAAATTTTAGTTGAAAAAATTTTTTCCCTTAGAAATTTATTAATAAACGCCTAAGGCTATAGCCTTGTATGTTTTATTTAAATTTTAGTTATAAATTTTTTTCCCTTGAAAATTTTTTAATAAACGCCTAAGGCTATAGCCTTGTATGTTTTATTTAAATTTTAGTTAAAAAATTTTTTTCTCTTGAAAATTTATTAATAAACGCCTAAGGCTATAGCCTTGTATGTTTTATTTAAATTTTAGTTAAAAAATTTTTTCTCTTGAAAATTTATTAATAAACGCCTAAGACTATAGCCTTGTATGTTTTATTTAAATTTTAGTTATAAATTTTTTTCTCTTGAAAATTTATTAATAAACGCCTAAGGCTATAGCCTTGTATGTTTTATTTAAATTTTAGTTAAAAAATTTTTTTCTCTTGAAAATTTATTAATAAACGCCTAAGACTATAGCCTTGTATGTTTATTTAAATTTTAGTTAAAAAATTTTTTTCTCTTGAAAATTTATTAATAAACGCCTAAGACTATAGCCTTGTATGTTTTATTAAAATTTTAGTTAATAAATTTTTTTTCTCTTAGAAATTTATTAATAAACGCCTAAGGCTATAGCCTTGTATGTTTTATTTAAATTTTAGTTAAAAAATTTTTTTCTCTTGAAAATTTATTAATAAACGCCTAAGACTATAGCCTTGTATGTTTTATTTAAATTTTATTCTAAATTTTTTTCCCTTGAAAATTTATTAATAAACGTCTAAGACTATAGCCTTGTATGTTTTATTTAAATTTTAGTTAAAAAATTTTTTTCTCTTGAAAATTTATTAATAAACGTCTAAGACTATAGCCTTGTATGTTTATTTAAATTTTAGTTAAAAAATTTTTTTCTCTTGAAAATTTATTAATAAACGCCTAAGACTATAGCCTTGTATGTTTTATTTAAATTTTAGTTAATAAATTTTTTTCCCTTGAAAATTTATTAATAAACGCCTAAGACTATAGCCTTGTATGTTTATTTAAATTTTAGTTAAAAAATTTTTTTCCCTTGAAAATTTATTAATAAACGCCTAAGACTATAGCCTTGTATGTTTTATTTAAATTTTAGTTATAAATTTTTTTCCCTTGAAAATTTATTAATAAACGCCTAAGGCTATAGCCTTGTATGTTTTATTTAAATATTAGTTAAAAAAAATTTTTCTCTTGAAAATTTATTAATAAACGCCTAAGGCTATAGCCTTG
Organism: Zhengitettix transpicula; assembly: GCA_037074705.1. Lineage (NCBI taxonomy): Eukaryota > Metazoa > Arthropoda > Insecta > Orthoptera > Tetrigidae > Zhengitettix > Zhengitettix transpicula. The sequence goes on along the minus strand of CM073596.1, from coordinate 71,565,567 downwards.
TATGTTTTATTGAAATTTTAGTTAAAAAATTTTTTTCTCTTGAAAATTTATTAATAAACGCCTAAGACTATAGCCTTGTATGTTTATTTAAATTTTAGTTAAAAAATTTTTTTCTCTTGAAAATTTATTAATAAACGCCTAAGGCTACAGCCTTGTATGTTTTATTTAAATTTTAGTTATAAATTTTTTTCCCTTGAAAATTTATTAATAAACGCCTAAGGCTATAGCCTTGTATGTTTTATTTAAATTTTAGTTAAAAAAAATTTTCTCTTGAAAATTTATTAATAAACGCCTAAGACTATAGCCTTGTATGTTTTATTTAAATTTTAGTTAAAAAATTTTTTCTCTTGAAAATTTATTAATAAACGCCTAAGGCTATAGCCTTGTATGTTTTATTTAAATTTTAGTTAAAAAATTTTTTTCTCTTGAAAATTTATTAATAAACGCCTAAGACTATAGCCTTGTATGTTTTATTTAAATTTTAGTTATAAATTTTTTTCCCTTGAAAATTTATTAATAAACGCCTAAGACTATAGCCTTGTATGTTTTATTTAAATTTTAGTTAAAAAATTTTTTTCTCTTGAAAATTTATTAATAAACGCCTAAGGCTATAGCCTTGTATGTTTTATTTAATGTTTAGTTATAAATTTTTTTCCCTTGAAAATTTATTAATAAACGCCTAAGGCTATAGCCTTGTATGTTTTATTTAAATTTTAGTTAAAAAATTTTTTTCTCTTAGAAATTTATTAATAAACGCCTAAGGCTATAGCCTTGTATGTTTTATTTAAATTTTAGTTAAAAAATTTTTTTCTCTTGAAAATTTATTAATAAACGCCTAAGGCTATAGCCTTGTATGTTTTATTTAAATTTTAGTTAAAATATTTTTTACTCTTGAAAATTTATTAATAAACGCCTAAGGCTATAGCCTTGTATGTTTAATTTAAATTTTAGTTATAAATTTTTTTCCCTTGAAAATTTATTAATAAACGCCTAAGGCTATAGCCTTGTATGTTTTATTTAAATTTTAGTTAAAAAATTTTTTTTTCTTAGAAATTTATTAATAAACGCCTAAGGCTATAGCCTTGTATGTTTTATTTAAATTTTAGTTATAATTTTTTTTCCCTTGAAAATTTATTAATAAACGCCTAAGACTATAGCCTTGTATGTTTATTTAAATTTTAGTTAAAAAATTTTTTTCCCTTGAAAATTTATTAATAAACGCCTAAGACTATAGCCTTGTATGTTTTATTTAAATTTTAGTTAAAAAATTTTTTTCTCTTGAAAATTTATTAATAAACGCCTAAGGCTATAGCCTTGTATGTTTTATTTAAATTTTAGTTACAAATTTTTTTCCCTTGAAAATTTATTAATAAACGCCTAAGGCTATAGCCTTGTATGTTTTATTTAAATTTTAGTTAAAAAATTTTTTTCTCTTAGAAATTTATTAATAAACGCCTAAGGCTATAGCCTTGTATGTTTTATTTAAATTTTAGTTAAAAAATTTTTTTCTCTTGAAAATTTATTAATAAACGCCTAAGGCTATAGCCTTGTATGTTTTATTTAAATTTTAGTTAAAATATTTTTTACTCTTGAAAATTTATTAATAAACGCCTAAGGCTATAGCCTTGTATGTTTAATTTAAATTTTAGTTATAAATTTTTTTCCCTTGAAAATTTATTAATAAACGCCTAAGGCTATAGCCTTGTATGTTTTATTTAAATTTTAGTTAAAAAATTTTTTTTTCATAGAAATTTATTAATAAACGCCTAAGGCTATAGCCTTGTATGTTTTATTTAAATTTTAGTTATAAATTTTTTTCCCTTGAAAATTTATAAATAAACGCCTAAGGCTATAGCCTTGTATGTTTTATTTAAATTTTAGTTATAAATTTTTTTCCCTTGAAAATTTATTAATAAACGCCTAAGGCTATAGCCTTGTATGTTTTATTTAAATTTTAGTTATAAATTTTTTTCCCTTGAAAATTTATAAATAAACGCCTAAGGCTATAGCCTTGTATGTTTTTTTTAAATTTTAGTTATAAATTTTTTTCCCTTGAAAATTTATTAATAAACGCCTAAGGCTATAGCCTTGTATGTTTTATTTAAATTTTAGTTATAAATTTTTTTCCCTTGAAAATTTATTAATAAACGCCTAAGGCTATAGCCTTGTATGTTTTATTTAAATTTTAGTTATAAATTTTTTTCCCTTGAAAATTTATTAATAAACGCCTAAGGCTATAGCCTTGTATGTTTTATTTAAATTTTAGTTATAAATTTTTTTCCCTTGAAAATTTATTAATAAACGCCTAAGGCTATAGCCTTGTATGTTTTATTTAAATTTTAGTTATAAATTTTTTTCTCTTGAAAATTGATTAATAAACGCCTAAGGCTATAGCCTTGTATGTTTTATTTAAATTTTAGTTAAAAAATTTTTTTCTCTTGAAAATTTATTAATAAACGCCTAAGACTATAGCCTTGAATGTTTTATTTAAATTTTAGTTAAAAAAATTTTTTCTCTTGATTATTTATTAATAAACGCCTAAGACTATAGCCTTGTATGTTTTATTTAAATTTTAGTTATAAATTTTTTTCCCTTAGAAATTTATTAATAAACGCCTAAGACTATAGCCTTGTATGTTTTATTAAAATTTTAGTTGAAAAAATTTTTTCTCTTGAAAATTTATTAATAAACGCCTAAGACTATAGCCTTGTATGTTTTATTTAAATTTTAGTTAAAAAATTTTTTTCTCTTGAAAATTTATTAATAAACGCCTAAGACTATAGCCTTGTATGTTTTATTTAAATTTTAGTTATAAATTTTTTTCCCTTGAAAATTTATTAATAAACGCCTAAGGCTATAGCCTTGTATGTTTTATTTAAATTTTAGTTAAAAAATTTTTTTCTCTTGAAAATTTATTAATAAACGCCTAAGACTATAGCCTTGTATGTTTTATTTAAATTTTAGTTATAAATTTTTTTCCCTTGAAAATTTATTAATAAACGCCTAAGGCTATAGCCTTGTATGTTTTATTTAAATTTTAGTTAATAAATTTTTTTCCCTTGAAAATTTATTGATAAACGCCTAAGGCTATAGCCTTGTATGTTTTATTTAAATTTTAGTTATAAATTTTTTCTCTTGAAAATTTATTAATAAACGCCTAAGACTATAGCCTTGTATGTTTTATTTAAATTTTAGTTAAAAAATTTTTTTCTCTTGAAAATTTATTAATAAACGCCTAAGGCTATAGCCTTGTATGTTTTATTTAAATTTTAGTTAATAAATTTTTTTCCCTTGAAAATTTATTGATAAACGCCTAAGGCTATAGCCTTGTATGTTTTATTTAAATTTTAGTTATAAATTTTTTTCTCTTGAAAATTTATTAATAAACGCCTAAGGCTATAGCCTTGTATGTTTTATTTAAATTTTAGTTAATAAATTTTTTTCCCTTGAAAATTTATTGATAAACGCCTAAGGCTATAGCCTTGTATGTTTTATTTAAATTTTAGTTATAAATTTTTTTCCCTTGAAAATTTATTAATAAACGCCTAAGGCTATAGCCTTGTATGTTTTATTTAAATTTTAGTTAAAAAATTTTTTTCTCTTGAAAATTTATTAATAAACGCCTAAGACTATAGCCTTGTATGTTTTATTTAAATTTTAGTTATAAATTTTTTTCCCTTGAAAATTTATTAATAAACGCCTAAGGCTATAGCCTTGTATGTTTTATTTAAATTTTAGTTAAAAAATTTTTTTCTCTTGAAAATTTATTAATAAACGCCTAAGACTATAGCCTTGTATGTTTTATTTAAATTTTAGTTATAAATTTTTTTCCCTTGAAAATTTATTAATAAACGCCTAAGGCTATAGCCTTGTATGTTTTATTTAAATTTTAGTTATAAATTTTTTTCTCTTGAAAATTGATTAATAAACGCCTAAGGCTATAGCCTTGTATGTTTTATTTAAATTTTAGTTATAAATTTTTTTCCCTTGAAAATTTATTAATAAACGCCTAAGGCTATAGCCTTGTATGTTTTATTTAAATTTTAGTTAAAAAATTTTTTTCTCTTGAAAATTTATTAATAAACGCCTAAGGCTATAGCCTTGTATGTTTTATTTAAATTTTAGTTAATAAATTTTTTTCCCTTGAAAATTTATTAATAAACGCCTAAGACTATAGCCTTGTATGTTTTATTTAAATTTTAGTTATAAATTTTTTTCTCTTGAAAATTTATTAATAAACGTCTAAGGCTATAGCCTTGTATGTTTTATTTAAAATTTAGTTAAAATATTTTTTTCCCTTGAAAATTTATTAATAAACGCTTAAGGCTATAGCCTGGTATGTTTTATTTAAATTTTCGTTAAAAAATTTTTTTCTGTTGAAAATTTATTAATAAACGCCTAAGGCGTTCACTGTTCACATTTAATATATTTTATTTCTAACACTTGGTAACACTGACTCTAGGGGGTGAAGCGTCCTTGATGTCAAGACCAAAGTATGAAATTTATATGAGCTAAGGTTAAAGAATTTTCAGTTTGTTTCAGGAAATAAAGTAATGAGTTTTGCCAGTTCTTGATCAGGATTTTGACGAGAGTGGATTAAAAACGCCTACGTGGAATTGGAGATAAATTTTCTAAGGTCAGACTCGATCCAAAGCTTCGATTCTTCTTCTCAATGTTTTTTAGTTCTGTCGTAAAATGTTTTTCTTGATTCCTTGTTTAAGCCTGCGAACCGTTTCTGAGCCTGTGGCGTCTCCTTGGTTCTTCTACTGCGACGACGGCTTCATAATCAAACTCCTTCTCAAGCCTGTATGAGGAAGGTTGCCTTTGAAGTTACATACATGAAAAAGGTGGGTTCAGGTCTTTATTTATTCATTTAATACGCCTTTTTTTTCTGTGAACCCAAAATTTTATTAAAATGTTGACTTATTTGTGACACATGGTGGAGGCTGATGTCTACAGGAGAGGTCCTGCTGAAAGGAATCGTACCTGAAGGGCGACGTGGAAGAAGTTGGTCCTTGAAGCAGAGATCGGATCGTGGATGAGCCACGCAGGATTTGACTTTGCAGGTGAGGCTCTAGAATTGTGCTTGATATAGAAACTGACACGTCTTCTATTAACGTAGAACGGTGATGAGTTTCTGTGATCCTGGGCAGTTACGCTGCTCTTAAGTCACCATATGAGGCATGAAAGCGCCCTCGACCACTTGCACAACTCTCTGATCCTTCACTACCGATGTGCAGGAACGCGAAATTACCCTAAAGTTGTACAAAAAGCTTGAAACAAGCAGAGCGCCTGTGAGGCAGGCAACCCACATGACACAACTAGCGCGCGGGGTTGCCTACGAACGCAGGGGCCTTGGACGCTCCACTAATCTAGAACAACGTCCTCCATTTCCTCAGGCTTATTCTGACATCCTTTCTCCACTCTTGTAGTACTTCTTTTTCCTTCAATATCACTTGTCAGTCCGTTGATCTTGATTACATAATCTCTAGCTTCACCTCGTCTACTCTTGGACTTTCATCACTTTTCATCTTATTTTTGGCTCTTTCTATACCTTCTTTTTTTATTTTGTTGCAGATCCTTTTCCTTTAACTACCTTAGCTTTATTTCTCTTTCCTCTTCATCCTTTTACGAAGCCTTAATTTTTCTTAACTGTAGAATTAATTAGTCTGTCAGCACCAACCTGAATTACATGAATTCATTGCATCAATAGGATGATGACTAAATATTAATTTTATATATATATAGAGCAAGTAAACTCAAGTATAAAATGAATTATTAATTAAAATTTGATAGTATTTAAATGATGAGTAGTTTTGTAATCAACTCCTTCTCATGGATAAAAATCCAATTCATCTCGCTGTACGTACAGTATTTTTAGATTTTGTAATAAAGTTGTGTTCATTTAAATTGATTGTAAATGATGATGGTCTTAAATATGGCGAACAGCATAAATAATAGATGTACCGATGAGTTAGTAAGGTCTCCTTTTTTTGGGGGAACGTATTGACATTTTCTAATATTCTTTGAAGAATTTGTTGAGGAACTCAAAAACTAAAATAGTAAGACGTTGGGCAGAAAAATAGCTTTATTTACTAAATCCTCCATTTGGTGAGATGGTCCGAAAGATAGTTTAAGATTATATTACAGCTATTGGACTACTTTGTTTACTGGAATTCTGTAAAAGATACGTCTAGATGGTTAAAATAATGAAGTTGGTCCCATTTCATCTATGGTATTGCACATCAACATTGAATGATGGTGTGGTACGCCGCTAGAGTGCGCATGGTGAGGGTTTGTGGTGGGGAGAGGTGTTGTTGTTCCTCCGCGGTCCCCATTCACTTCGTCCTGACGTCTTGACCGATCCAGTCCAGCAGTTATTGAGGTATGGTTAAAGTTCTTAGTGGAAATGTTTTAAGTCCCAAGCCAAACGATAGGCAAGCTTACGTTCATTCCCAATCTAGGATTTTTTTAAATATAATATAGCGCAATTTTGGTAGTCGCAAGTTCTTGAGGACGTCACGCCACGTGTATCACGGCTTCGCACATGTTAGATGTAGGGTTTTTTTTTTCAGAATTGTCAATTTGTCTGATAATATGTAAGCAAATTTCGGTTTTTATTTCAATTTTGTAGTTTATTTTAATACGTAATTTGGAAACCTAGCAGACTTACTTAGCGTACGTGAATACTGATCGCTGATTGGCTGCATAGTAAAAGTGGGAGTCGCATTTAATTGTAGGGGCCTGTGATTGAAAAGTCACATTCGATACATACAGGGTAGTTCTCTTTGTATAGAATACATGCATAGACAATGATAGTTTTTTTAGTAGGTTGTGTCCTAAATTCTATGTAATTGTCTGTTGAATTTTGACTTGAACCCAGTTAAATAATCTGCTGACCTCTTGCAATGTTTCAATTACAACTATGCCAACACCTGTGAGAGGCACATGTATGGACAATGTTCTAGTTTTGCTATGAAACCATTTATGTTGTAGTACTCCTGGTATAACGGGACAGTTATTGGAGTAAAGGGAAACTGAAAATTGAGGATAGGAAATTGGAGACTATTAGGGTTGGTAAATGCTTTAGCACTCAGGCTCGGAGCTCGTAGCTGTTTAAACATAGTAAAAAAATATTGAGGACAAAATTGACATTTTTGATAAGCACAAAGTAATTTACCAAATTAATTGTATGGATAGTTGTGCCACATATATAGGTCAAAGCAAGTGCTGATTGAAAATTACTGCACTGTAGACATGCTTTATATACATGAATATATTTCTCTTGTTTTGAATCACTTGTCATCCAAGACTAATCATGATGAAGCTTTTTTTAATTGCCATTCCTGATTGCAGAGAAGAGTATCACGATGAATGCTATGAAACACTTTAGTTAAAAGCCCAGAAACATTTTCTCATCCATCCAGTTTAATGTTGAATATGAGACTAGGAAATGAAAGGAAACTATGTGGTTGGAATTGTGAGAACTTTATCCACATCTTGCTTTGCATCTGAATCATTCCAATAAAAAGCTGCTGTCTATTTTCACCTAAATTGCCCTTTGCATAATTTCTGATTGTAATATGTTTTTCTTAAAGTTTATTTTTCATTACTTTAAATTGTGATGAACATGAAGCTTTTTTTCTCCCTTGCTCTATGTAATATTTTATTGTAATGCAATTGATAAATTTTTCTTGACTTTTAAATGATCTGATTATAGTTTGTCTTTGATGTTAATATATTTAAGCACGTTATGCAACTACAGTTGGTTTTATTTTGACAAATAGTTTGGGCAATTTACTGTAATTGTGGGACTGAAAGTTTAATAGAGTATTGTGATTAACTTGTAAAATTTAAATAAAATATTTTGTTGATTCCAAGCAAATGTTAAAGTTTGTATTTTGTTTGTTTTTGCAGGATGGTTCCACATTGGTGTAGAAGATTGGGTCCAGTTTGCTGGTGAGTTTTTTGATTGTGTGAAGTTTTATTTTATTTTATTACATTACCTGAAGTGTTCTAATTGCACTTTTCTTTTGTTTCAGGATTTGGACCATTTTGTTCTGCTGTGGTTGTAATAAATTTTGTTTAACAGATGTATATATTAATTGTGTCTAGTATTTGTATTTAAATGCTATTAAATTATTGAAAGTAAATGTTTAATTCATTGCTAATTTTGTTGACTACTTGTACTGTAGAAGGTTTAGGATCTAATGAACAATTTAAATATAAGTATGTTTTATATTTTTGAAACAAATTTAAATAAAGGCATTTGATCTATCAAAGCAATATATTCATGTTGAATTGTGTAAAAATTAGCTGCAATGATGACAAAAACAGCTGGTTGGTTGCAGTGGCTTGAAGAAAAACAGCTGTGGACGGGCTCGAGGACCCTTAAAAAAAGTGCCCTAAGTCCAGCTCAAAAAAAACTCGTTTCTGTCCAACGTTGAGATTTTTCAGCTTCCACAGCTTCCCGGTCCAGCGTTGTGAGGAGTGAGTGGACTAAGGGTTAAAAAGCCCCCCAGTCTACACACTCCTCATAAAAAAACCTGAAAAAAAGGATTATATAAGAAAATATTTGAAATAGTTTATTTCTAACCAACCCCACTAGCACAAGCAGCTACAATGATTAAAATTATCTACTTTCTAAAATGCTTTGGAGATAGTTTATTTCTGGCTACCCCACGAGCTGGCAAAATTATTTGAAACTTTGGAGATAGTTTATTTCTGGCCGCCCCAACTAGAACCACGAGCTGCAATGATTATTTGAAAACTTTGGAGATAGTTTATTTTTGGCCGCCCCAACTAGACCCGCAAGCTGGCAAAATTATTTGAAAACTTTGGAGATAGTTTATTTCTGGCCACCCCAACTAGGCCCACGAGCTGGCAAAATTATTTGAAAACTTTGGAGATAGTTTATTTCTGGCTACCCCACTAGTTGCTTCGATTATTTGAAAACTTAGGAGATAGTTTATTTCTGCCCGCCCCAACTAGTCCCGCAAGCTGGTAAAATTATTTGAAAACTTTGGAGATAGTTTATTTCTGTCCGCCCCACTAGACCCACAAACTGTTACGATTAATTGAAAAGTTTAAGCCTTCCCAATAGCACAAGCAGATAAAATTATGATAAATTAGACTAGTTTCTTTGATACTTTGGAGATGGTTTATATTTGGACACCCCACTGGAACCACAAACAAACTACAATTATTTTAAAACAATGGAGATTCTGAACTTCCCCAATAGTAAAACACACTACCACTTTTCTACAATAGTTGGACTATGACATAGAAAGGTAAGTAACTTCACACAAAGGGAAGGGGAGTATATTAAGTGGTCCATTACAGATTGATTAATGCAACGCAGTAAGAATAGTGCTAAGTGAGAAGGCGATTGTGTGATTCCAATTTTCTGACATCCCACTTTACAATGTGAGAGAGGAAATAAGGTTTACTGAAATATGAGCAAAACATATTTAAAACTGTTTTGGAAATTGGAAAGATGGGTAACAGAGAATCTTTCATTGAAGTCTTGAAACAACTTTTTTCTGTTAGACGAGTAATGAAAAATTGGTATTATGCCAAACAGACAGAATATAAAGATTGATGTGAGTAATGGAAATGTTGGAAATACAGTATTGAGGATGGACTGAACCTGAGGAGTGAGGGAAAGGAAATTGTTGAAATGAGAGTAGAAAGATAGTTAATCTTTTCTTTGAGCCATTCTCATTAAAAATACGATTGACATTCAATATGATGTATATACAAAAATACATACTTTCACATTATCCTTCTTTCAGGACAGTTTGATATTTTCCAAAAAAAAAAAGAAGACTTGATTGAGAGTGAAAGGTTTTAAGTTTTGATAAAGCACAACGGCATAGAACACAGTTGTATGTGGGACAAGACAATAGAGCTGTCTGAGAAAAAAAGAAACCCGTTAATTTGTAAACATGAAGAGTCCTGCAAGACACTCATTTGTGAAACAGGCTAAATGCAGCAAGACTAACCACAAGGCTGGTTCAGTCAAGTCAAAATTGATATGTACAGCTCAGGGAAAAAAAATCAATCATGCAAATATAGATGTCGTTAGACTGTGTTTATTGTTGAGGAAACCAATATTGTTGCTAAAGATTTGAATAACAGAGAAGAAAATTAACTAAAGATGGGTAAAATTGTAAAAAAAATGGCAAAAGTTTCCAGATAGCCATATATTACATACATCCTGAAACTTGGAAAGGGAGGTAATTTAGGAACAGAAAAACTTGAAGCTAGCTTTAATGTGTCAGGAATATTTCTTCTGGCAACATATATTTAACTGAGGAAGTGGAATATTTTATACTGTCCAAATGAGGTAGGTACATAATATTGCAGTGAGTCACATAGTCTGTGAAAACTTTCTCTACACTATCAAGGTTTTGAGGAAAGGAGGCTGCAGTTAGAGGAGTGGAATATAGTTTGTGTCCCAGTACGGTCAGAAATGTTCATAAATAGTGTGCAAAGTTTGTAAATAAATTAATAATATTGGCATAAAAAACTGACCAATGTAGTTGAACCAAAGAGCTCTGAGCTTGTTACAATGTGTAGGTGAAAAATGGTAGTTGGGGTACAAAAAAATTGAAGTGTGTCGTAAGCTTTTCAAATAACAAGAATTTTTTTTCTTTAGAGAATATTTTCACAGAAAGAGGTATATACATATGTGAGGATAAGAATTGAATCTGAGTGGGACACAACTGTAAAAAAGCCAGATGGAAATACTACAAAGAAAATAATCCAAATTGACATATTAAAAAAAGAGCTTATTCAGGTATTAGTGTAATCAACCTGGATAATACATTGGTTTAAATCTGAACAAAAGTGTGTTACTGACAAATTAAAAAGAAAATTAGACAGGAAAACATTTCCAAATATTTTAAAAAAAACCTGAAGATCATAAAACTAATCAGTTAAAGCATAACGTACCCAATTGCAAGCTACAGAGGCACCATAAACCACACCCAGTAAACTGATAACCTAACTTTTGTCCATTTGTTACTGATAATAAATATGCCAAAATAAAAAATTGGTCTATTCTTAAAATTTGTAATTAATGTAGAGATCTAACACTTGATGAGTCAACGTCTTGAGAAAATAATTGATTTGCAATTGTTTAAATTTTCAATTCACATCATGAAATTAAAGCTTATCAATTTTTAAATGGTCAAAATCTACATTCACCGTAACCGTTAACAAGAGTGAAACAAACTCACATAAACTGGAGACTATTTTAGAGTTGTCCAGTCAGTTCTCTTGTTATACCAGCAGCAGTAGCAGCTTCCCTGAAGGCGTACACGAGTCCTGCAAGAATATGAAAACATTGAATATACATATTTAGACCAATTCAGGAAAAAGTAAACTAAAATACATTTTTAATAAGAAAGATAGCCAAATACAGACAGTAGTAGTGATAATATAAATACCACTCAATGTTTCTGTAAAAATTGTTCCTTTCCTCAGGAGCAGAAAATATGCAAGGGCCAAGAGCTACACAAGTCAGTTGACAAAACTCAAAAGACTTTTGATGCTCTTACATATTTTCTGCACCTGAAGAAAGGAATCAAGGATTCCAGAAACATTGTGTAGTTCTTATATCATCGCTTCTTCTGCCTGTATTGTACTATCTTTCTCATTATTAATTTTTAATCAGATAAATTTTTCATTTTAAAACAGATTGATCTGGATAGTGAAAAATAGAAAAAGATTAGAAATGATTTTTCATAAAGGAACTAAATAAACTTTTAGCATGTTTAAATTTATTTTTGTAGGTTGGGGTCTATTATTTAATGTTTAATTTAAAGGTATTATATTGGATATATAAAAAGTGACTATTTAAGAGTTATTTCAGCGATAATAAAGATAGCCAGATACAGACAAAAGACAACCACATAATAAACAAATATATGAATTTAAAAAAAGGTGCATTTGAGTGCACTGTGAACTCCATGTTACGATTTTTTAAAATATCTGGAATGATGAGAGTGACGTGTAAAGGTTGATCTGTAACAGGATAATTGATGCCATATGGAGGTTTCTTCTGCTCCTGGAATTCATCAACTACTACATAAAATTTAGACACTGTCACAGGTGGCCGCAGGGGAGTGCACTTGCACCACAGTCTGTTCGGAGAGGTGCACGTTCCGGGGTCTCAGACTTGGGGCTTATGCTAAGAGTTGTCTGCTATTTATGGAATTTATTCTAGCTTTCAATTACTTATTTTTGGACTTGATATCATTTTGGCATGGGACCATTTGGGCCTTACAAAAGATATTTAGTGTATGTTTCATAAAAGATATTTATTTTTAGTCTTTTCACTAAAAATAGCTTTCAGAAATAATTATGAGGGCTTCAAATACTGTAGCAAGAAAACAAAGTTGGGTGAAATATTTACTTTGACTGTAGTAAATTAATAATGATAAATTTGCAAAAATTCCAATTTAATTATTTGGAATAATAAAATATTGGAGTATTTGTACTGAACCATTGTGAGAAATTTAGCTCTTTTGTTATTGGTCTTGCTGTTAGACATAATCTATTCTGGAATTTGGAGTGGACAACCACTTGATTGAATTTTTCATTAAATATTGAAGAAATTTGATGTGTGTTTCTCAGTCCTATGGCCAATCAATTAATATTTCTTTTAGATTTCCCAGTGCCTGAAGTGTTTGAAGTACTAGTTTCCTTTACATAGCAGAAAAAATTAATTAGAAAATTATAAATAAATGTATAAAATTAAACAAAAATATTGTTTACATCTCATTGGTATAGGAATCCTATTTTCTCAGTTCTTGTTTATTAACCTAATCATCAGAAAATTGAAGCAATTTTACGTTCTCATCCCGATTTCCATTCTGAGAACTTGAAGATGGTTTTTAAAACCTTGCTGACTAACTCTTTATCCTCCTCATTTCATTGCTCACGATGTCAATAAGAGACTCGGCAGATTTAGTTGTTTTATTACCAGGATAGTGCTAAAAGTTAATCCTAAAATTTTCAGTTTCACTGTTTTATGGACTACTACACCCAAAACTCAACCAGGAAATTTTTAAAATGTGTACTCTTGGTTTCCTTCAAAAAACTGATCTATAGTAATGAGTATCCAGGGACACACTGAAATAGTTATGCAAGTTTATAAGTGGATGATTATGTTGATAGAGGAACAAGATAGTGTGATTTCAATCTTCTGGTTAAAGAAGAACTTGTTTACATTGGGAGAGAGGAAATAATATTTATTGTGCTGTTCTAATCAAATTTGAAATAAATATGAATTAATAGATTAGAGAGGAAAGAATGGCAGACAAGTTTGAACAGCAAAATAACTTCCTCTTCAAGGGAAAAAGGGGGTATCAGTTCAGAGCATTAGAATGACCGACGGTCTGCAGACCTCGCAGAGCTCGGTTCCCGAGAGTGAACTTTATTTAAAAAATACCAAGACATTCACTATGCTGTATATACAAAAATGGGTACCTTCACATTATCATCTTTTTCTTGACAGTTACTTTTCTCAAAATAAGAGTGCATGATTGAGACAAGTTCTTAATTTGTAATTGTTCAGAATGGCATAATTATTTTTTTAAATTAAACACTTGTACAGGGACCAACAAAACAAAGCTTCCTGAGAACACAAGAAACATTCCACTAAAAGCAATTTGTAAACTTTAAGAGTCCTGCAAGTCTACTTGTTTGTGGAACAGGTCGAGTGCAGTAAAATTTGCCAGAAGGCTGGTCCAGTCAAGTGAACGTTCATTTATAATTAATAAGAATGATAGGCAATTCAGACAACAAAGTGATAATATAAAAATCCACATCATGTTTCTGAGATCCTTGCTCCTTTCCTCAGGTGCGAAGAAGACAACTGAACTTGTCTAGAAGAGTAGTGGTGGGGGATGGTTGGATTTTACTTTTACAAAGAATGCAAGAGTAAGTTTAAAAATATTTTAAAAGTTCCTAGTTGAAGTAAATCTTGGGAGTCTCACAATTGCACCTTTAATTACATTAAAACTTATACTTTAAAATCCAATAACAATTTGTTTTAAAATAGAAGAAAGATCAGCATTTAATTTTTTTGTTGGTAAGGTACAAACAAAATCCTTATATTTAGATAATAGGCTGTTAATCATAAAAGCACTGCTTGCCATATCCGTATAATTATACGACATGCCAACAATATCTCCAATGTAATAGCAACATTTGGATGTAATCAAGAAAATATTTAATTTAAATTTACAAATTGACAACATGTCTACACAATTACACCTTTTACTAGCTTCAATCTCATTCTTAATTTTCAATCAACAAAAATTCACTAAATGTCTAATTAAATTAAGATTTCATTTCAATAAAATAATACATAGTGCAAGGGAGAATCAAGGATTTAGGTTACAACAATTTTAAGTAATGAACAATCAGACTTTAATAACAACCTTGTTACAGGTAAAGTATTTAGTGCATTGCAGTAGTAGAAAATAATCTGCCATTTTTAAAAGTTACATTCAATCTAGGTATTCCTTTTCTTAACATGCATGTATTGCTTTAACAACATAAATCCAGAACATGGTGACTACACTTACTAAAAGCAGTTACTGGGGTCACACATGTAACTGCGTGGCTCATTTTTGACTGTTCTTCTCCACCAATTCTGAACTGGCATTCCCACACAGCAGAATGCTAAACTTCTCAAAGTCTGTCAGTCGTTCCACCAAGGAGGAACGCTCACTTGAAAGGAACCCCGTGCCTGGTGCTGGAAACAATGGAAAAACAATTTACAACTCTCAGTCAAACACTACAGTATACATCTATCACATCAACTTTATAATAGTAACTCCATTATGTAATGTCACTATCCACTGGCAATTTTCCAGAAATATTAAAATTACAGACCTATTTCGATACGCACTGGGAAATCAAAAATCCCAGAAAAAAGTTTTGTTCAATCAGGTGATTGTCTTTCTTAAAAGCATTAAGTTATACAGAAATCAGTTTGGGTTAAGAAAAAATCCATCAACGAAGCCTTATACCTTTTTTATCAAAATATTTGAAGTCGCCAATAAGGAAGTTCCCTTCTGGTTTGTTTTCAGATCTTAGTAAGGCATTTGATTTAAATAAGCTGGAAAAAATGTTTTAAATCTTATCTAACAGGAAACATTTTGTTCACTATTGACGGCTCGAAAGCCTGCTCCGTTCCTAAAGTGGTCATATTTGGGGAACTAGTCTTGGTCCGCTACTTTCTTATAATTATTAACAGTTTGCAACCTAACATTGCCTCATCAGTGACAGTTCTTTTTTGCCGATGATAAAAAATTTACTCTTTATTGGAAACTAAAGAACAGGTCCTCTGTCACAAATGAAACTAACAACCAGCTTTTCAACTGGCTCTATCCCGACACTTTTATTGAATACAGACAAAACAATTATGCATTTTAAACCCTACAAAAACAAATATCAACCACAGTAGAAAGCTAAGAACTGTGGTAATAACCAACTCACCCACCACTAAATTCTTGAGTATTTAAATACACGATACTTGATAGGGGAACATACACTTGGAATATATTTGTAATAAACTGAACTCCATCTGTTATTCATTGAGAGTAATTAATAAAATCTGTCCCATTGCTACGTTGCTTATTTTAACTCACTAATATCATTTTGGATACCTTATTGAGGATACCATCACAAGTATTTACTCTTCAAAAAAAAAAAAGATTAAAGAATGTACTTTTTCGACCTCCTACCAGACCAATTTTCAGCGAACTTGGGATACTTCCCGACCCTTGCATATCCATCATGTAATCATCCTGCTTAATTAATAAAAACCATGATAGGTTCAGCCTGAACAGTGACATTCATGCACATCGGCATAACGATGTTCATGTACAATTTCAAAGGCTTAAAAATTTCCAAACTGATCTAAATTATATTGGAGTGGTTTAGTATAACAAACTACCTGTCGATACAAAGGGGACAGCCTGCTGCATTTAGAAACAATGTTAAGAAATTATTGGAAAAAACACTACTTCTCCTCCGTACAAAGGTATCTGACCGACAACCTCCATTAACTTTAAATGTGACTGTACTTCAACTAAATCTGTAATTATGTTTACGTAATTATGTTTATGTAATTATGTTTACGTAATTATGTTTATGTAATTATGTTATGTCACATTTAGCTGTACATGCAATTATGTTTTAATTATTACAATATTAATCTTTTAGAATTAACTTTTCATCACTGACTTGCCCTATTCTTGTATACCAAGATTTGTGGATTAAATAAATACAATACTTTTCAACCCCAGGTCCCTGCTGCTTGCGCCTCCACTTTTACTACGCAGCCAATCAGAGCTCAGGATTTATGCCTCGTAAGGTTTTGAAATTACGCATTAATGTAAACTACAAACAGAAATAAAAACGCACATGTGATTACAAGATATTAGACAAATTGAGAATTGTGAAAAGAAACCTACGTAAATCTGCATTTAACACGTGTCGTGACGTCACCAAGAACTCTTAAAGATTCTATTTCCGGAAAAAAAAAAGTTCGACCATACCTCAACAACTGCTGGACGAAGCGAATGGGGTTCGCGGAGGTACAACAACACCTGTCCCCCACCACAAACCCTGACCATGCGCCTTCTAGTTGCGTACCACCGCATTATAAACGTCACAACGAGACCATGAAGCCCCAATAACAACAACAAATTATGAGACAAGTTTAATTTTACTAAGATTTTCAATCCACTGACAAGGTGATGGACAAATTTAGACGTCAAGCTTTTATTCAGACAGTGACATAATAAAAAAAATTATTTCTTAATATTTTTCTTTGTATTTTCTTTCATGTCCAGCCGGCGCCTATGTTCAAGTACGTATCTCGTTAATATGGAACTGGCATGTGTGAAAAGTGGATGATTATGAGCAATATTGAACTTAACTGGAAGAGTCTTGCTTGTGACACACTACGAGATCTGGATTTGAATTTTTTTTTTTTTGGCAATGGTGAGAAAACATGATAATTTAGATTTTCCACTGTCTGGGAGTAGGAAGATAAGCAAGAAATAAAATAGAAAGGTGAAAAGAAAAGAAAACAGAAAGGAAGAGGCAGTTTAAAGAGAGGATGTGAAAGATCATTTACATGTTCAGAAAAATATGAAGATCTACTTCAACATTTCAAACAACTCTGTTCGTCATCTCGTTTTCATTCCTTTTCTTGCTCACCTTTCTATTCCCAGACAATGGAATACCCCAAAACATAATGGAATGAACTAAGCTACACACATGCTCAGACTCAAACAAATTGCAAAGAATCATTTGAATAACTTTGGTTATTTAAAATATAATTATTGGACTTTATATTAATCGTTCCAGAAAATTATCCTAATATCATGCCTATTCTCAATACCTAGAATTTTCAACATTAACCAAATCAAAAGAATGGCTACTGGATAAAATGTTTTGAGTTGACAATGTGTTTATAAACTGGGAGCTTCTAGTTGGTGCAATGCTCCTAAATCCTTGTTCTTAAGGCTCACTTTATTTGGTCGCTGTATACAGCGTTGCAATCATTACAAGAACCCTCACAAGGTGCACAATGATTATCACTGAGGTCTATAGGATCATTGCTATTATTAATAATTTTGGATACAGCATTGGGAAAAATTAATATTTTTTAGAAACGGGTTGAGTTTTAGGTGTAGTGGTCCATAAAACAGTGAAACTGAAAATTTTAGGATTAACTTTTAGCACTATCCTGGTAATAAAACAACTAAATCTGCCGAGTCTCTTCTTGACATCGTGAGCAATGAAATGAGGAGGATAAAGAGTTTGTCAGCAAGGTTTTAAAAACCATCTTCAAGTTCTCAGAATGGAACTCGGGATAAGAACGTAAAATTGCTTCAATTTTCTGATGATTAGATTAATAAACAAAAACTGAGAAAATAGGTTTCCTATACCAATGAGATGTAAACAATATTTTTGTTTAATTTTATACATTTATTTATAATTTTCTGATTAATTTTTTCTGCTATGTAAAGGAAACGTACTTCAAACACTTCAGACACTGGGAAATCTAAAAGAAATATTAATTGATTGGCCATAGGACTGAGAAACACACATCAAATTTCTTCAATATTTAATGAAAAATTCAATCAAGTGGTTGTCCACTCCAAATTCCAGAATAGATTCTGTCTAACAGCAAGACCAATAACAAAAGAGCTAAATTTCTCACAATGGTTCAGTACAAATACACCAATATTTTATTATTCCAAATAATTAAATTGGAATTTTTGCAAATTTATCATTATTAATTTACTACAGTCAAAGTAAATATTTCACCCAACTTTGTTTTCTTGCTACAGTATTTGAAGCCCTCATAATTATTTCTGAAAGCTATTTTTAGTGAAAAGACTAAAAATAAATATCTTTTATGAAACATACACTAAATATCTTTTTTAAGGCCCAAATGGTCCCATGCCAAAATGATATCAAGTCCAAAAATAAGTAATTGAAAGCTAGAATAAATTCCATAAAACCGAATATGAAAATCATATGACTTTAAGTAACTATATAGGTTTTACAACACAAGTGATTATAACCTATACAAGTATTCAATGTCAAACACCCGAGTATAATAGTAATTGTGGTCACTATAGGTACCCTACACTTGTCAACGAGATGGCACCGTGCACTTAAGCTGTCATTGTATTTAAAAATAAATAAAATATTTTTGCTCTATACTTTTCTACAAACTTGTTAACGTTAAGTGAATAGTTGTGCCTTGGACTTCTTTTACCAAACTGCGTGAATTTAATAACTGGTTTATAGTAACATGGAAAATACTCTAAGAAGTTACAAAAAGTTATAGAAACCTCATCATAATGTAATAAAAAGTGTCTGTATAGGGCCATTTATTTATTGAAAACAGACGTTATACTAAAACATTTAGTAATCTTTAAATGTTTAATTTTAATTGAGACTGATGTATTAATTTTTATTAATTCAATAGACACATCAGGTTTAAATTAATCTATTTCCAAACAGTTTTATTTTCTTCAAATGTTTATTCAGTTAAAATAATGTTTTATTAATCATTTGTGTTGATTATTTATTAATAAAATATTTCTTGAATTATAATAAAGCCTTTTTAAATGAGTGTTTTCTTTTAGAGCAAGTCCCCTTTAATAGCTTATGAAGGGATTTGAAAGGGGGGATTTGGAATGGTGGAGGAAGTTAGCCAATAGTTAACTAGGGAGCCCAGAATGTGGTTTAAGGATCCTACATAACATTCACCTAAAAGTGATGCAGGAAAAACCCTAGAAAACTTTCATCAGGTTGGTCGAGCAATTGGTTCCTTTCCCACACACTACCGATGGTGGGTGAGGAGTTTGTTGTGGGGATGCAGTATTACCCTCTCTGTGCCTTGACCTGTTTAGCAGTGACCTGAACGACTATTCCGATGGGAATAGCAGACAACTCTTAGCATACGCCCCAAGTCTGAGACCCCAGAATGTGCACCTCTCCGAACAGACTGTGGTGCAAGTGCACTCCCCTGCGGCCACCTGTGACAGTGTCTAGTAGTGTAGTGTAGTAGTTGATGAATTCCAGGAGCAGAAGAAACCTCCATATGGCATCAATTATCCTGTTACAGATCAACCTTTACACGTCACTCTGTTCATTCCAGATATATTTTAAAAAATCGTAACATGGAGTTCACAGAACACTCGAATGCACCTTTTTTTAAATTCATATATTTGTTTATTATGTGGTGTCTTTTGTCTGTATCTGGCTATCTTTATTATTGCTGAAATAACTCCTAAATAGTCACTTTTTATATATACAGTATAATACCTTTAAATTAAACATTAAATAATTTACCCCAACCTACAAAAATAAATTGAAATATGCTAGAGTTAAACATGCTAAAAGTTTATTTAGTTCCTTTATGAAAAATCATTTCTAATCTTTTTCTATTTTTCACTATCCAGATCAATCTGTTTTAAAATGAAAAATTTATCTGATTAAAAATTAATAATGAGAAAGATAGTACAATACAGGCAGAAGAAGCGATGATATAAGAACTACACAATGTTTCTGGAATCCTTGATTCCTTTCTTCAGGTGCAGGAAATATGTAAGAGCATCAAAAGTCTTTTGAGTGTTGTCAACTGATTAGTTGTACTTGTGTCGCTCTTGGCTCTTGCATATTTTCTGCTCCTGAGGAAAGGAACAAGTTTTACAGAAACACTGAGTGGTATTTATATTATCACTACTACTGTCTGTATTTCGCTATCTTTCTTATTAAAAATCTATTTTAGTTTCCTTTTTCCTGAATTGGTCTAAATATGTATATTCAATGTTTTCATATTCTTGCAGGACTCATGTACGCCTTCAAGATATTGGGCAGGGAAGCTGCTACTGCTGCTGGTATAACAAGAGAACTGACTGGACAACTCTAAAATAGTCTCCAGTTTATGTGAGTTTGTTTCACTCTTGTTTACGGTTATGGTGAATGTAGATTTTGACCATTTAAAAATTGATAAGCTTTAATTTCATGATGTGAATTGAAAATTTAAATAATTTAAACAATTGGAAATCAATTATTTTCTCAAGACCTTGACTCATCAAGTGTTTGATCTCTACATTAATTACATATTTTAAGAATAGACCAATTTTTTATTTTGGCATATTTATTATCAGTAACAAATGGACAAAAGTTAGGTTATCAGTTTACTGGGTGTGGTTTATGGTGCCTCTGTAGCTTGCAATTGGGTATGTTGTGCTTTAACTGATTAGTTTTATGATCTTCAGTTTTTTTTTTAAATATTTGAAAATGTTTTCCTGTCTAATTTTCTTTTTAATTTGTCAGTAACACACTTTTGTTCAGATTTAAAACAATGTATTATCCAGGTTGATTACACTAATACCTGAATAAGCTCTTTTTTAATATGTCAATTTGGATTATTCCATCTGGCTTTTTTACAGTTGTGTCTCACTCAGATTCAATTCTTATCCTCACATGTATATAGTTCTTTCTGTGAAAATATTCTCTAAAGAAAAAAAAATTCTTATTATTTGAAAAGCTTACAACACACTTCAATTTTTTTGTACCCCAACTACCATTTTTCACCTACACGTTGTAACAAGCTCAGAGCTTTTTGGTTCAACTACATTGGTCAATTTTTTATGCCAATATTATTAATTTATTTACAAACTTTGCACACTATTTATGAACATTTCTGACCGTACTGGGACACAAACTATATTCCACTCCTCTAACTGCAGCCTCCTTTCCATGGCGATCTGGAAACTTCTGCCATTTTACCCATCTTTAGTTGATTTTCTTCTCTTTTATTCAAATCTTTAGCAACAATATTGGTTTCCTCAACACTCAACACAGTCTAACGACATCTATATTTGCATGCTTGAATTTTTTTTTCCTGAGCTGTACATATCAATTTTGACTTGACTGAACCAGCCTTGTGGTTAGTCTTGCTGCATTTAGCCTGTTTCACAAATGAATTGACTTGCAGGACTCTTCATGTTTACAAATTAACAGGTTTCTTTTTTTCTCAGACAGCTCTATTGTCTTGTCCCTTAAACAAATGTGTTCTATGCCATTTTGCTTTATCAAAACTTAGAACCTTTCACTCTCAATCAAGTCTTCCTTTTGTTTGGAAAATATCAAACTGTCCTGAAAGAAGGATAATGTGAAAGTATGTATTTTTGTATATACATCATATTGAATGTCAATCGTATTTTTAATGAGAATGGCTCAAAGAAAAGATTAACTATCTTTCTACTCTTATTTCAACAATTTCTTTTCCCTCACTGCTCAGGTTCAGTCCATCCTCAATACTGTATTTCCAACATTTCCATTACTCACATCAATCTTTATATTCTGTCTGTTTGGCATAATACCAATTTTTCATTACTCGTCTAACAGAAAAAAGTTGTTTCAAGACTTCAATGAAAGATTCTCTGTTACCCATCTTTCCAATTTCCAAAACAGTTTTAAATATGTTTTGCTCATATTTCAGTAAACCTTATTTCCTCTCTCACATTGTAAAGTGGGATGTCAGAAAATTGGAATCACACAATCGCCTTCTCTGTGTAATTTATTCTGCTTCCAATCTTGGATTACTATTTGGGTGTGTTCGTTGTTATTAATTTCTGTAGAACATTTATATTTAGCGGCTGGATTGTCTGATCAGAGTCGTTTACCCATGATACAAAAATTTATGTTGTCTATTAACATTTAATTTATGAACGGTTTGAAGTTATATCGTAAGATGCAAGTCGTCATCCCGTGTCAATTGTAATTGAACGTATGATTTCAAATACAAAGTTTTATTTTTTGTTAATTCTACTCTTTCAATCTATAATCTACTTCTGTATCATATTTAACTTAGCACTATTCTTACTGGGTTGCATGAATCAATCTGTAATGGAGCACTTAATATGCTCCCCTACTCTTTGTGTGAAGTTACTTATCTTCCTGTGTCATAGTCCAACTATTGTAGAAAAGTGGTAGTGTGTTTTACTATTGGGGAAGTTCAGAATCTCCATTGTTTTAAAATAATTGTAGTTTGTTTGTGGTTCCAGTGGGGTGTCCAGATATAAACTACCTCCAAAGTATTAAAGAAACGAGTATAATTTATCATAATTTTAGCTGCTTGTGCTATTGGGAAGGCTGTAACTTTTCAATTAATCATAACAGTTTGTGGGTCTAGTGGGGCGGTCAGAAATGAACTATCTCCAAAGTTTTCAAATAATTTTACTAGCTTGCGGGTCTAGTTGGGGCAACCAGAAATAAACTATCTCCAAAGTTTTCAAATAATTTTACCAGCTTGCGGGTCTAGTTGGGGTGGCCAGAAATAAACTATCTCCAAAGTTTTCAAATAATTTTGCCAGCTCTTGGGTCTAGTTGGGGTGGCCAGAAATAAACTATCTCCAAAGTATTTTAGAAAGTGGATAATTTTAATCATTGTAGCTGCTTGTGCTAGTGGGGTTGGTTAGAAATTAACTATTTCAAATATTTTCTTATATAATCCTTTTTTCAGGTTTTTTATGAGGAGTGTGTAGACTGGGGGGCTTTTTAACCCTTAGTCCACTCACTCCTCACAACGCTGGACCGGGAAGCTGTGGAAGCTGAAAAATCTCAACGTTGGACAGAAACGAGTTTTTTTGAGCTGGACTTAGGGCACTTTTTTTGAGGGTCCTCGAGCCCGTCCACAGCTGTTTCTCTTCAAGCCACTGCAACCAACCAGCTATTTTTGTCATGATGGCAGCTAGTTTTTACACAATTCAACACATGTATTGCTTTAATAGATCAAATGCCTTTATTTAAATGTATATTTTATATATAAAGAACATAATTATATTTGAATTGTTCATTATATCCTAAACCTTCTAGAGTACAAGTAGTCAACAAAATTAGCAATGAATTAAACATTTACTTTCAACAATTTTATGGCATTTAAATACAAATACTAGACAATTAATATATACATCTCTTAAACAAAATTTATTACAAGTACAGCAGAACACAACAGTCCAAATCCTGAAACAAAAGAAAAGTGCAATTAGAACACTTCAGGTAATGTAATAAAATAAAATAAAACTTCACACAATCAAAAAAACTCACCAGCAAACTGGACCCCATCACTACACCAATGTGGAACCATCCTGCAAAAACAAACAAAATACAAACTTTAACATTTGCTTGTAATCATCAAAATATTTTATTTAAATTTTACAAATTAATCACATCACTCTACTAAACTTTCATTCCCAGAATTACGGTAAATTGCCCAAACTATTTGTCAAAATAAAACCAACTGTAGTTGCATAACGTGCTTAAATATATTAACATCAAAGACAAACTATAATCAGATCATTTAAAAGTCAAGAAAAATTTATCAATTGCATTACAATAAAATATTACATAGAGCAAGGGAGAAAAAAAGCTTCATGTTCATCACAACTTAAAGTAATGAAAAATAAACTTTAAGAAAAACATATTACAATCAGAAATTATGCAAAGGGCAATTTAGGTGAAAATAGACAGCTTCTTTTTATTGGAATGATTCAGATGCAGTGCAAGATGTGGATAAAGTTCTCACAATTACAACCACAGTTTCCTTTCATTTCCTAGTTTCATATTCAACATTAAACTGGATGGAAGAGAAAATGTTTCTGGGCTTCTAAATAAAGTGTTTCATAGCATTCATCGTGATGCTCTTCTCTGCAATCAGGAATGGCAATTAAAAAAAGCTTCATCATGATTAAAGTCTTGGATAACAAATAGAAGAACATGACAAGTGATTTATATAAAGCATGTCTACAGTGCAGTAATTTTCAATCAGCACTTGCTTTGACCTATATATGTGGCACAAGTATCCATACAATTAATTTGGTAAATTACATTGTGCTTATCGAAAATGTCAATTTTGTCCTGAATATTTTTTACTATGTGTAAACAGCTCCGAGCCTGAGTGCTAAAGCATTTACAAACCCTAATAGTTTCCAGTTTCCCTTTACTGCAAGAACTGTCCCGTTATACCAGGAGTACTACGACATAAATGGTTTCGAAGCAAAACTTTTTTTTTTTTTAGGGCAACAGGCTACATGAGGGTGATCCACAAAGGGCAACTCCCCTTTAATAGCATAAGAAGGGATTTAAAAGGGGGGATGCGGAAGGGTAGGCGTTTATTAATAAATTTTCAAGGGAAAAAAAATTTTTAACTAAAATTTAAATAAAACATACAAGGCTATAGCCTTAGGCATTTATTAATAAATTTTCAAGGGAAAAAAAATTTTTAACTAAAATTTAAATAAAACATACAAGGCTATAGTCTTAGGCGTTTATTAATAAATTTTCAAGGGAAAAAAAATTTTTAACTAAAATTTAAATAAAACATACAAGGCTATAGCCTTAGGCGTTTATTAATAAATTTTCAAGAGAAAAAAATTTATTAACTAAAATTTAAATAAAACATACAAGGCTATAGTCTTAGGCGTTTATTAATAAATTTTCAAGAGAAAAAAAATTTTTAACTAAAATTTAAATAAAACATACAAGGCTATAGTCTTAGGCGTTTATTAATAAATTTTCAAGAGAAAAAAAATTTTTAACTAAAATTTAAATAAAACATACAAGGCTATAGCCTTAGGCATTTATTAATAAATTTTCAAGGGAAAAAAAATTTTTAACTAAAATTTAAATAAAACATACAAGGCCATAGCCTTAGGCGTTTATTAATAAATTTTCAAGAGAAAAAAATTTTTAACTAAAATTTGAATAAAACATACAAGGCTATAGCCTTAGGCGTTAATTAATAAATTTTCAAGAGAAAAAAAATTTTTAACTAAAATTTGAATAAAACATACAAGGCTATAGCCTTAGGCGTTTATTAATAAATTTTCAAGAGAAAAAAAATTTTTAACTAAAATTTGAATAAAACATACAAGGCTATAGTCTTAGGCGTTAATTAATAAATTTTCAAGAGAAAAAAATTTTTTAACTAAATTTTAAATAAAACATACAAGGCTATAGTCTTAGGCGTTTATTAATAAATTTTCAAGGGAAAAAATTTTTTTAACTAAAATTTAAATAAAACATACAAGGCTATAGCCTTAGGCGTTTATTAATAAATTTTCAAGGGAAAAAAAATTTTTAACTAAAATTTAAATAAAACATACAAGGCTATAGTCTTAGGCGTTTATTAATAAATTTTTAAGAGAAAAAAATTTTTAACTAAAATTTAAATAAAACATACAAGGCTATAGCCTTAGGCGTTTATTAATAAATTTTCAAGGGAAAAAAAATTTTTAACTAAAATTTAAATAAAACATACAAGGCTATAGCCTTAGGCGTTTATTAATAAATTTTCAAGAGAAAAAAATTTTTTAACTAAAATTTAAATAAAACATACAAGGCGTTTATTAATAAATTTTCAAGGGAAAAAATTTTTTTAACTAAAATTTAAATAAAACATACAAGGCTATAGCCTTAGGCGTTTATTAATAAATTTTCAAGGGAAAAAAAATTTTTAACTAAAATTTAAATAAAACATACAAGGCTATAGTCTTAGGCGTTTATTAATAAATTTTTAAGAGAAAAAAATTTATTAACTAAAATTTAAATAAAACATACAAGGCTATAGTCTTAGGCGTTTATTAATAAATTTTCAAGAGAAAAAAATTAATTAACTAAAATTTAAATAAAACATACAAGGCTATAGTCTTAGGCGTTTATTAATAAATTTTCAAGAGAAAAAAATTTTTTAACTAAAATTTAAATAAAACATACAAGGCTATAGCCTTAGGCGTTTATTAATAAATTTCTAAGAGAAAAAAATTTTTTAACTAAAATTTAAATAAAACATACAAGGCTATAGTCTTAGGCGTTTATTAATAAATTTTCAAGAGAAAAAAATTAATTAACTAAAATTTAAATAAAACATACAAGGCTATAGCCTTAGGCGTTTATTAATAAATTTCTAAGAGAAAAAAATTTTTTAACTAAAATTTAAATAAAACATACAAGGCTATAGTCTTAGGCGTTTATTAATAAATTTTCAAGAGAAAAAAGTTAATTAACTAAAATTTAAATAAAACATACAAGGCTATAGTTTTAGGCGTTTATTAATAAATTTCTAAGAGAAAAAAATTTTTTAACTAAAATTTAAATAAAACATACAACGCTATAGCCTTAGGCGTTTATTAATAAATTTTCAATTTAAAAAATGGAGGTATTAAACCACAAGCCAATAAGTTAGATTAAAGGCTGATGATGATGTTAGATGTTGGTCAACGTGCAGATATTTCATTTTTAACATAAAGCATAATTTTACAATATCACCTACAAAATCTAATCCTGCGTCACTCCACATCATCAAAGCCTGAATTTCCTCCATGTCGACCTTCTGGAACGATTCTCTTTGAGGAGAGCCACCCGTCAAGACATCAGCCACTATGGAACACAATTCAAGAAACAATAGGTAATATTTTGGGTTCACAAAAACAGTAAATTTATTAAGTATTGTTACATGAATAAATAAATATCTGAACTAACCTTTGAATGAAAATTTCCTCACACTAGTTTGAAATGTTTGATGACGACGTCAGGAAGAGAGATCATTTATGGGAAGACAGTGACAGGTGACAAGGAAGGAGACTAATACTTACAAAAATTGGAAATATATTGAACTGGTACAAGTACTTGTAGAAAATAAATAAATTATTCCACAGTACTTGAACGGTTTAGTAATAAGAAATGCAGATGTACAAATATAATTTACAATGGAGGCCAATTTATCAGGAAACCGAGTAGCACAAAGGGTTCAACCGCTAAGGGAATTGCATTGTACAACTCAATACCAGAAGAAATCATGGCCAATAAAATTGTTTCAGGGAAAAGTGGATTTATGGCTGGATGTTAATTAAATATGAAATAATAAAATAATAATTCTCATGCAGTGTAACAGATAGGGAGCCATAATCAAAAATTATAAAGGATTGTGAACCTAAAAATGGTAATATACATGTTCTGGTACTTGAAAGTTTATAAACGGTTGGCTGTTAATGTAAAATGAATGTTATCTAGATATATTGATATTAGACAAAGTGGTATTAGCTAAATAAATAAATTAAAGCAGTAAAGTGACAGACGTGGAAATCTCGGGGTGATAAAAATGTGAGCAAGGACAACAACCCCTAGTGGGCGGATAACTACAGGCTTCTTCCTTAGCACATCCACTGCTTGGTGAAGTGAAAGAATAGTCCTGTAGATGAGAACAGATAAACCCACATGAGGATTTGTTGTGTGAACATGTCCCTGACATCAGGGGTAAAGCAGGTGATGAGCTGTTGTTGTGAGTTGATGTGGAGTTGGCACGAGAAGGGCAACTGTTGATGCAGGTGATGCCGCTGCTGTAGTCAGTAAAACGTTGCATAAGAAGTTTAACAATGAAAATTGATAAAAAGAAATTTTGCCTGTTCATGTGGTGTGTGAAACTTTATGGAGGCTATTGGTAATTAGAGTGACATTAGTAACTATAGGTGATGATACCACATAGAAGGAATTAACATGGAGTTTCCTGTAACTTCTAGAGGAACCTAATCCACTGACCAATGACCCTTCCATTGGCATCGCATGATGGTATTTAAATATGTCTAAGAAAGGGTTATTTAAGTGTTTCATTCAGGTATGATGAGGGACAATATTGTTACAATATATATAACTTTATGTACAGTTGCAACACTGATAATGTCAATAAAAACTCAAAGGCATTTTTCGCAGAACTGGATTTGATAGTTGTATTGAAAACAAATAAATTCAGAATATAGGAAAAAGGGACTGGTAGTTGGCATCACATGGTAAACAGGAAAAGAAGAGTTATCGATAACTAGGTGTGTATGGAAAGAAGAGAAAATAAAATGCATGATAGATCACATAGAGAGACGGAAATGCAGACAGTTCAAAGATGGAACATCACAGTATATTATAAAGGAGACCAGTTGATTTTGGCACTGAAATTAAGATTAGATAAATAAGTGTGTTTGAAAGAGAAAGAAAAATAAATGTGTGGCAATAAAAAGAAAAGAAATACAGACATTGCAGAATGTATAAAAACAGAAGTGAAAGGTAGCACCTTCATGGAATAACCGAGTTAGACGTTAAGTAAACAAGAAATCAGAAGCCAGGAGAACATGGTTAAAAGACAGAAATGAATGGGAGAATAATAGACTAAATTTCTTATCAATTTCAAATATTCAGGCTAAAGGGAACAACAAAGCGTTAAAAGGAAAATGAATTCATACATTCACTTGGCGAGAAGCAGGAGATAAATTAACTAAAGAATAGATCCCTGTCATGGCGCCTGAATAAAGGAATATATATTGAGAGAGAATGAATGTGCAATGTAGAGGATATTCCATCATTATGTGTGCCACAATGACAGTTTTATTGTTGGTATCCCTGATTCAGGAGCCTGGTGGATTGCAGCGTCTCCACCCCTTGTATGTAGGCAACAAAAGGTTCAAGTGTCACGTGCATAACAGACACAGAGAAGCGAGGTTGCGGTATTAGAATGTGGAGCCTAGGATCAGGGCAGAAAATATTTGCTGAAAATTTTTACTTGTTTAATCACATTCTGGTTTTGTTATGTCAGTAGTAAAGTAAATGGAGGTGTTATCAGTTGGAGCAATCAGTATATGGGGTTTTTGACTTGTCTACTAGCAAAGATTACTAGAATTTAATTTCAATACTAACATCCACAGTCACTTGAGTGATAAATAATCAATAAAGGTGTAAATAATAGAAAAACTCACTACATCACGTTCCTTGTCCTCAGGAGTGATAATTACAGAAACACCGGCGAAGGCCAATGAACAAGATGCTTGCACACATAACTAAATAAATGAAGGTATTTAAACGCAAGAAAATAAGTTAACTTAAAGGCTGATGAACTTAGACATTGGTCAATGTGTACATTTGCTCGTCAACAGCAGAGATTCCACTTTTAATATAAAACATAACTCTAGAACGTCACCTACACAATCAACTCCTGCGTCACTCCTCCACGAGACGGTCTCGTCATCAAAAACAATTTACTCCAAGTCAACTTTCTGGAACGATTCTTTCCCATAGATCCGCTTGTGAGGACGTCAGCCATCATGGAACACACATAGAGAAAGAATTAAAAAGTATTTGGATTCAAAGAAAAAACATAAATTGAAATTTCTCCAAGTTACGAATTAATAATACTAATATAACATAATCAGTAACAAATGATATGAAAATAAATAAACAATAAAAACCTCCAAGAAAAAAACTTCAATA
Organism: Zhengitettix transpicula; assembly: GCA_037074705.1. NCBI lineage: Eukaryota > Metazoa > Arthropoda > Insecta > Orthoptera > Tetrigidae > Zhengitettix > Zhengitettix transpicula. The sequence continues at coordinate 71,535,696 of CM073596.1, read as the reverse complement.
AAATTACAATAAATAGGTAAATAAAATACTACGTTTCTGCACGACAATTTGGAATTTCTACTAGTTAAACACATATAATAATTAAAATATACTAATCAACAAAATAAAGGGGTTAAAAAGACTATTCAATCCTCCACATATTTTTCACACCCTTTACTCCACTCCACCTGCTTAACTACACTCATAGGTCTTAACTCCAACCCACTACCACATCTAAAATAAAAACTAAAATCAACTAGAAAAAGTACGCACCACACTATAAATACGATCCATATGATTAACCAGTACAACAAACCACACGTTTCACTTCACTCCGGACCACACATTTCACTTCACTCCACACATTTCATTTTACTCCACTCCACACGTTTCACTTAACTCCACTCCACACGTTTCACTTCATATGTTTCACTACACTCCACACGTTTAACTTCATATGTTTCACTTCACTCCACACGTTTAACTTCATATGTTTCACTTCACTCCACACGTTTAACTTCATATGTTTCACTTCACTCCACTCCACGCGTTTCACTTCACTCTACTTCACGCGTTTCACTTCACTCCAATCCACACGTTTCACTTCACACCACTCCACACGTTTCACTTCACTACACTCCACACGTTTCACTTCACTACACTCCACACGTTTAACTTCATATGTTTCACTTCACTCCTCATGTTTAACTTCATATCTTTCACTTCACTCCACTCCACGCGATTAACTTCACTCCACTCCACGCGTTTCACTTCACTCTACTCCATGTGTTTCACTTCACTCTACTCCATGTGTTTCACTTCACTCCACTTCACACATTTCGCTTCACTCCACTCCACACGTTTCACTTCACTCCACAACCCACGTTTCACTTCACTCCACACTGCACATTTCACTCCACACCACACGTTTCACTTCACTCCACACGATTTACTTTAGTCCACTCCACACGTTTCACTTAACTCCACCCCACACGTTTCACTTAACTCCACTCCACACGTTTCACTTAACTCCACTCCACACGTTTCAATTAACTCCACTCCACACGTTTCAATTAACTCCACTCCACACGTTTCACTTCACTTCACTCCACACGTTTCACTTCACACCACTCCACACGTTTCACTTCACACCACTCCACACGTTTCACTTCACTCCACTCCACACGTTTCACTTCACTCCACTCCACACGTTTAAATTCATATGTTTCACTTCACTCCATAAGTTTAACTTAATATGTTTCACTTCAATCCACACGTTTAACTTCAAATGTTTCACTTCACTCCACACCACGCGTTTCACTTCACTCCACTTCACACGTTAAACTTCATATGTTTCACTTCACTCCACTCCACACGTTTCACTTCACTCCACTCCACACATTTCACTTCACTTCACACCACACGTTTAACTTCATATGTTTCACTTCACTCCACTCCACACGTTTCACTTCACTCCACTCCACACGTTTAACATCATATGTTTCACTTCACTCCACACGTTTAACTTCATATGTTTCACTTCACTCCACGCGTTTCACTAAACTCCACTCCACACATTTCACTTCACTCCACTCCACACGTTTAACTTCATATGTTTCACTTCACTCCAATCCAAGCTTTACACTTCACTAGACACCACACGTTTCACTTCACTCCACTCCACGCGTTTCACTTCACTCAACTCCACATGTTTCACTTCACTCCACACCACACGTTTCACTTCACTCCACTTAACACGTTTCACTTCACTCCACTTAACACGTTTCACTTCACTCCACACGTTTCAATTCACTCCACTCCACACGTTTCACTTCACACCAATCCACACGTTTCACTTCACTCCACTCCCCACATTTAACTTCATATGTTTCACTTCACTCCACTCCCCACATTTAACTTCATATGTTTCACTTCACTCCACTCCACGCGTTTCACTTAACTCCACTCCACACATTTCACTTCACTCGACTCCACATGTTCAACTTCACATGTTTCACTTCACTCCACACGTTTAACTTCATGTGTTTCACTTCACTCCACTCTACACGTTTAACTTCATATGTTTCACTTCACTCCACACGTTTAACTTCATATGTTTCACTTCACTTCACTCCACTCCACACATTTCACTTCACTTCACTCCACTCCACACATTTCACTTCACTCCACTCCACAAGTTAAACTTCATATGTTTCACTTCACTCGACTCCACACGTTTCACTTCACTCCACTCCACACGTTTAACATCATATGTTTCACTTCACTCCACACGTTTAACTTCATATGTTTCACTTCACTCCACACCATGCGTTTCCCTTCACTCCACTCCACACATTTAACTTAACTCCACTCCACACCACTCCACACGTTTAACTTCATACGTTTCACTTCACTCCACTCCACACGTTTCACTTCACTCCACTCCACACGTTTAACTTCATATATTTTACTTCACACCAATCCACACGTTTCAATTCACTCCACTCCACACGTTTCACTTCACTTCACTCCACACGTTTAACTTCATATGTTTCACTTCACTCCACACGTTTAACTTCATATGTTTCACTTCACTCAACACCACACGTTTCACTTCACTCAACACCACAATTTCACTTCACTCCACTCCACGCGTTTCACTTCACTCCACTCCACGCGTTTCACTTCACTCAACTCCACGCGTTTCACTTCACTCAACTCCACGCATTTCACTTCACTCCACTCCACACGTTTCACTTCACTCCACTTAACACGTTTAACTTCACTCGACACGTTTTAATTCACTCCACTCCACACCTTTCACTTCACACCAATCCACACGTTTCACTTCACTCCGCACCACACGTTTCACTTCACTCCACTCCCCACATTTAACTTCATATGTTTCACTTTACTCCACTCATCTCCACGCGTTTCACTTAACTCCACTCCACACGATTCACTTCACTCCACTCCACACATTTCACTTTACTCCACTTAACACGTTTCACATTACTTAACTCATCACGTTTCACTTCACTCCACTCCACACGTTTCACTTCACTTCACTCCACACGTTTAACTTCATATGTTTCACTTCACTCCACACGTTTAACTTCATATGTTTCACTTCACTCCACACGTTTAACTTCATATGTTTCAATTCACTCCACTCCACGCGTTTCACTTCACTCCAATCCACACGTTTAACTTCATATGATTCACTTCACTCCAATCCACGCTATTAACTTCACTCAACTCCATACGTTTCACTTCACTCCACACCACACATTTCACTTCACTCCACACGTTTTACTTTACTCAACTCCACACGTTTCAATTAACTCCACTCCACATGTTTCACTTCACTCCTCTCCACACGTTTAACTTCATATGTTTCACTTCACTCCACACGTTTAACTTCATATGTTTCACTTCCCACCAATCCACACGTGTAACTTCATATGTTTCACTTCACTCCAATCCACGCTAATAACTTCACTCAACTCAATACGTTTCACTTCACTCCACACCACACATTTCACTTCACTCCACACCACACATTTCACTTCACTCCACACCACACATTTCACTTCACTCCACACGTTTTACTCTACTTCACTCCACACGTTTCAATTAACTCCACTCCACATGTTTCACTTCACTCCACTCCACACGTTTAACTTCATATGTTTTACTTCACTCCATACGTTTAACTTCATATGTTTCACTTCACTCCACTCCACAAGTTTTACTTTACTCCACTCCACACGTTTCACTTAACTCCACTCCACACGTTTAACTTCATATGTTTCACTTCACTATAAACGTTTAACTTCATATGTTTTACTTCACTCCACTCCACGCGTTTCACTTCTTTCCACTTCACCCGTTTCACTTCACTCCACTTCACACGTTTCACTTCACTTCACTTAACACGTTTCACTTCACTCCACTTAACACGTTTCACTTGACTTCACTCCTCACGTTTCACTTCACTCCACACGTTTCACTTCACTCCACTCCACACGTTTCACTTTACTCCACTCCACACGTTTCACTTTACTCCACTCCACACGTTTTACTTCACTCCACTTACCACGTTTCACTTCACTTCACTCCACACGTTTTACTTCACTCCACTCCACACCTTTCACTTTATACCACTCCACACCTTTCACTTTATACCACTCCACACGTTTCACTTCACTTTACTCCACATGTTTAACTTCACTTTACTCCACTCCACTCCACACGTCTCACTTTACTTCACTCCACTCCACACTTTTCACTTCATTTAACCCCACACGTATCACTTAATTTAACTCCACACGTTTCACTTCACTTCACTCCACTCCACTCCACACGTTTCACTTCATTTAACTCCACACGTTTCACTTCATTTAACTCCACACGTTTCACTTCATTTAACTCCACACGTTTCACTTCACTTAACTCCACACGTTTCACTTCACTTAACTCCACACGTTTCACTTCACTTAACTCCACATGTTTCACTTCACATGACTCCACATGTTTCACTTCACTAAAAGCCACACGTTTAACTTCATATGTTTCACTTCACTAAACGCCAAACGTTTAACTTCATATGTTTTACTTCACACCACACGTTTAACTTCATATGTTTTACTTCACTCCACTCCACGCGTTTCACTTCACTCCACTCCACATGTTTCACTTCACTCCAATCCACTCGTTTCACTTCACTTCACTCCACTTAACAAGTTTCACATCACTTCACTTAACTTAACACGTTTCACATCACTTCACGCCACACGTTTCACTTCACTCCACTCCACACGTTTCACTTCACTTCACTCCACTCCACACTGGTTAACTTCATATGTTTCACTTCACTTCTCACGTTTAACTTCATATGTTTCAGTTCCCTCCATGCCACACCTTTAACTTCATATATTTCACTTCACTCCACACGTTTCACTTCATATATTTCACTTCACTCCACACGTTTAACTTCATATATTTCACTTCACTCCACACGTTTAACTTCATATGTTTCACTACCCTCCACACATTTAACTTCATATGTTTCACTTCACTCCACTCCACTCCACGCGTTTCACTTCATTTAACACCACATGTTTCACGTCACTTGACTCCACACGTTTTACTTCACTCCACTCCACACGTTTCACATCACTTCACGCCACACGTTAAACTTCACTCCACACCACACGTTTCACTTCACTCCACACGTTTCACTTCACTCCACACCACACGTTTCACTTCACTCCACTCCACACTGGTTAACTTCATATGTTTCACTTCACTTCTCATGTTTAACTTCATATGTTTCAGTTCACTCTACTCTGCACGTTTAACTTCATATAATTCACTTCACTCCACACGATTCACTTCACTCCACTCGACACGTTTAACTTCATATGTTTCAATTCACTCCACACGTTTAACTTCATATGTTTCACTTCAATCCACTCCACGTGTTTCACTTCACTCCACTCCACACATTTCACTTCACTCCACACGTTTTACTTTACACCACTCCACACGTTTCAATTAACTCCACTCCACATGTTTCACTTCACTCAACTCCACATGTTTCACTTCACTCAACTCAACACGTTTCACTTCACTCCACACCACACGTTTCACTTCACTCCACACGTTTCAATTTATTCCACACGTTTCAATTTACTCCACACGTTTTACTTTACTCCACTCCACACGTTTCACTTTACTCCACTCCACACGTTTCACTTAACTCCACTCCACGCGTTTCACTTCACTCAACTCCACGTGTTTCACTTCACTCCACTCCACACATTTCACTTCACTCCACACGTTTCACTTCACTCCACACGTTTCACTTCACTCCACACGTTTCACTTCACTCCACACGTTTCACTTCACTCCACACCCCACGTTTCACTTCACTCCACACCACACGTTTCACTTCACTCCACACCACACGTTTCACGTCACTCCACACCACACGTTTCACGTCACTCCACATAACACGTTTCACGTCACACCACAACACAAGTTTCACTTCACTCCACACGTTTTACTTTACTCCACTCCACACGTTTCACTTCACTCCACTCCACAAGTTTCACTTCACTCCACTCCACACATTTCACTTTACACCACTTAACACGTTTCACATCACTTCACTCCACACGTTTCACTTCACTCCACTCCGCACAATCACTTCACACCACTCCATACGTATCACTTCACTCCACTCCAGACGTTTCACTTCACTCCACTCCACACGATGCACTTCACTTCACTCCACACGTTTAACTTCATATGTTTCTCCTCACTCCACACGTTATCTTCATATGTTTCACTTCACTCCACACGTTTAACTTTATATGTTTCACATCACTCCACTACACGTGTTTCACTTCACTCCTTTCCACACGTTTCACTTCACTCCACTCCACACGTTTCACTTCACTCCACACCCTACGTTTCACTTCACTCCACACCCCACGTTTCACTTCACTCCACACCACACGTTTAAATTTACTCCACACGTTTTACTTTACTCCACTCCACACGTTTCACTTAACTCCACTCCACACGTTTAACTTCATATGTTTCACTTCACTATAAACGTTTAACTTCATATGTTTTACTTCACTCCACTCCACTCCACGCGTTTCACTTCTTTCCACTTCACACGTTTCACTTCACTCCACTTCACACGTTTCACTTCACTTCACTTAACACGTTTCACTTCACTCCACTTAACACGTTTCACGTCACTCCACTTAACACGTTTCACTTGACTTCACTCCACACGTTTCACTTCACTCCACACGTTTCACTTCACTCCACTTAACACGTTTCACTTCACTTCACTCCACACTTTTCACTACACTCCACTTCGCAAGTTTCACTTCTCTCCACTCCGCACGTTACACTTCACTCAACACCATTAGTTTCACTTCACACCATTTCACACGTTTCACTTAACTCCACTCCACACGTTTTACTTCATATGTTTCACTTCACTCCACACGTTTAACTTCATATTTTTCACTTAACTCCACTCCACGCTTTTCACTTCACTCCACTCCACACATTTCACTTCACTCCACTCCACACATTTCACTTCACTCCACTCCACACGTTTAACTTCACTCCACACGTTTAACTTCACTCCACACGTTCAACTTCACTCCACACGTTTTACTTTACTCCACTTCACACGTTTCACTTAACTACACTCCACACGTTTCATTTCACTCCACCCCACACGTTTCACTTCACTCCACTGTACACGTTTGACTATACTCCACTCTACACGTTTAACTTCATATGTTTCACTTCATTCCACACGTTTAACTTCATATGTTTCACTTCACCAAACACCTTTAACTTCATATGTTTCACTTCACTCCACTCCACGCGTTTCACCTTACTCTACTTCATATGTTTCACTTCACTCCACTTCGCACGTTTCACTTAACTTCGCTCCACACATTTAACTTCATATGTTTCACTTCACTCCACACGTTTAACTTCATGTTTCACTTCACTCCATTCCACGCATTTAATTTCTCTCCACCTATATGTTTCACTTCACTCCACTCCACATGTTTCACTTCACTCCACACCACATGTTTCACTTCACTCCACTACGCACGTTTCACTTCATATGTTTCTCCTCACTTCACACGTTTAACTTCATATGTTTCACTCCACGCCCCACGTTTAACTTGATATATTTCACTTCACTCCACACGTTTAACTTCATATGTTTCACTTCACTCCACTCCACATGTTTCACTTCACTCCACTCCACATGTTTTACTTCACTCCACTCCACACCTTTCACTTTATACCACTCCACACGTTTCACTTCACTCCACTCCACATGTTTAACTTCACTTTACTCCACTCCACTCCACACGTCTCACTTTACTTCACTCCACTCCACACTTTACACTTCATTTAACCCCACACGTATCACTTAATTTAACTCCACACGTTTCACTTCACTTCACTCCACTCCACACGTTTCACTTCATTTAACTCCACACGTTTCACTTCATTTAACTCCACACGTTTCACTTCATTTAACTCCACACGTTTCACTTCACTTAACTCCACACGTTTCACTTCACTTAACTCCACACGTTTCACTTCACTTAACTCCACATGTTTCACTTCACATGACTCCACATGTTTCACTTCACTAAAAGCCACACGTTTAACTTCATATGTTTCACTTCACTAAACGCCACACGTTTAACTTCATTTTTTTTACTTCACACCACACGTTTAACTTCATATGTTTTACTTCACTCCACTCCACGCAGTTCACTTCACTCCACTCCACATGTTTCACTTCACTCCACTCCACAAGTTTCACTTCACTCCACTCCACTCCACTCGTTTCACTTCACTTCACTCCACTTAACAAGTTTCACATCACTTCACTTAACTTAACACGTTTCACATCACTTCACGCCACACGTTTCACTTCACTCCAATCCACACGTTTCACTTCACTTCACTCCACTCCACACTGGTTAACTTCATATGTTTCACTTCACTTCTCACGTTTAACTTCATATGTTTCAGTTCCCTCCATGCCACACCTTTAACTTCATATATTTCACTTCACTCCACACGTTTCACTTCATATATTTCACTTCACTCCACACGTTTAACTTCATATATTTAAATTCACTCCACACGTTTAACTTCATATGTTTCACTACCCTCCATACGTTTAACTTCATATGTTTCACTTCACTCCACTCCACTCCACGCGTTTCACTTCTTTTAACACCACATTTTTCACTTCACTTGACTCCACACGTTTTACTTCACTCCACTCCACACGTTTCACATCACTTCACGCCACACGTTAAACTTCACTCCACACCACACGTTTCACTTCACTCCACACGTTTCACTTCACTCCACACCACACGTTTCACTTCACTCCACTCCACACTGGTTAACTTCATATGTTTCACTTCACTTCTCATGTTTAACTTCATATGTTTCAGTTCACTCTACTCTGCACGTTTAACTTCATATAATTCACTTCACTCCACACGATTCACTTCACTCCACTCGACACGTTTAACTTCATATGTTTCAATTCACTCCACACGTTTAACTTCATATGTTTCACTTCAATCCACTCCACGTGTTTCACTTCACTCCACTCCACACATTTCACTTCACTCCACACGTTTTACTTTAAACCACCCCACACGTTTCAATTAACTCCACACCACATGTTTCACTTCACTCAACTCCACATGTTTCACTTCACTCAACTCAACACGTTTCACTTCACTCCACACCACACGTTTCACTTCACTCCACACGTTTCAATTTATTCCACACGTTTCAATTTACTCCACACGTTTTACTTTACTCCACTCCACACGTTTCACTTTACTCCACTCCACACGTTTCACTTAACTCCACTCCATGCGTTTCACTTCACTCAACTCCACGTGTTTCACTTCACTCCACTCCACACATTTCACTTCACTCCACACGTTTCACTTCACTCCACACGTTTCACTTCACTCCACACGTTTCACTTCACTCCACACGTTTCACTTCACTCCACACGTTTCACTTCACTCCACACGTTTCACTTCACTCCACACCCCACGTTTCACTTCACTCCACACCACACGTTTCACTTCACTCCACACCACACGTTTCACGTCACTCCACACCACAAGTTTCAATTCACTCCACACCACACGTTTCACGTCACTCCACATAACACGTTTCACGTCACACCACAACACAAGTTTCACTTCACTCCACACGTTTTACTTTACTCCACTCCACACGTTTCACTTCACTCCACTCCACAAGTTTCACTTCACTCCACTCCACACATTTCACTTTACACCACTTAACACGTTTCACATCACTTCACTCCACACGTTTCACTTCACTCCACTCCGCACAATCACTTCACACCACTCCATACGTATCACTTCACTCCACTCCAGACGTTTCACTTCACTCCACTCCACACGATGCACTTCACTTCACTCCACACGTTTAACTTCATATGTTTCTCCTCACTCCACACGTTATCTTCATATGTTTCACTTCACTCCACACGTTTAACTTTATATGTTTCACATCACTCCACTACACGTGTTTCACTTCACTCCTTTCCACACGTTTCACTTCACTCCACTCCACACGTTTCACTTCACTCCACACCCTACGTTTCACTTCACTCCACACCCCACGTTTCACTTCACTCCACACCACACGTTTAATTTTACTCCACACGTTTTACTTTACTCCACTCCACACGTTTCACTTAACTCCACTCCACACGTTTAACTTCATATGTTTCACTTCACTATAAACGTTTAACTTCATATGTTTTACTTCACTCCACTCCAGTCCACGCGTTTCACTTCTTTCCACTTCACACGTTTCACTTCACTCCACTTCACACGTTTCACTTCACTTCACTTAACACGTTTCACTTCACTCCACTTAACACGTTTCACGTCACTCAACTTAACACGTTTCACTTGACTTCACTCCACACGTTTCACTTCACTCCACACGTTTCACTTCACTCCACTTAACACGTTTCACTTCACTTCACTCCACACTTTTCACTTCACTCCACTTCGCAAGTTTCACTTCTCTCCACTCCGCACGTTACACTTCACTCAACACCATTAGTTTCACTTCACACCATTTCACACGTTTCACTTAACTCCACTCCACACGTTTTACTTCATATGTTTCACTTCACTCCACACGTTTAACTTCATATTTTTCACTTAACTCCACTCCACGCTTTTCACTTCCGTCCACTCCACACATTTCACTTCACTCCACTCCACACATTTCACTTCACTCCACTCCACACGTTTAACTTCACTCCACACGTTTAACTTCACTCCACACGTTTTACTTTACTTCACTTCACACGTTTCACTTAACTACACTCCACACGTTTCATTTCACTCCACCCCACACGTTTCACTTCACTCCACTGTACACGTTTGACTATACTCCACTCTACACGTTTAACTTCATATGTTTCACTTCATTCCACACGTTTAACTTCATATGTTTCACTTCACCAAACACCTTTAACTTCATATGTTTCACTTCACTCCACTCCACGCGTTTCACCTTACTCTACTTCATATGTTTCACTTCACTCCACTTCGCACGTTTCACTTAACTTCGCTCCACACATTTAACTTCATATGTTTCACTTCTCTCCACTCCACGCGTTTCACTTCACTCCACTCCACATGTTTTACTTCACTCCACTCCACATGTTTCACTTCATTCCACTCCACATGTTTCATTTCACTTTACGCCACTTAACACGTTTCACATCACTTCACTCCACACATTTCACTTCACTTCACTCCGCACGTTTCACTTCATATGTTTCACTTCACTCCACGCGTTTAACTTCATATGTTTCACATCACTCCACTCCACGTGTTTCACTTCACTCCACTCCACACGTTTCACTTCACTCCACTCTACACGTTTCACTTCACTCCACTCCACATGTTTCACTTCACTCCACTCCACACTTTTCACTACACTCCACACCCTACGTTTCACTTCACTCCACACCCCACGTTTCACTTCACTCCACACCCCACGTTTCACTTCACTCCACACCACACGTTTCACTTCACTCCACACGTTTTACTTTACTCCACTCCACACGTTTCAATTAACTCCACTCCACACGTTTAACTTCATATGTTTCACTTCACTCCACTCCACTCCACGCGTTTCACTTCTTTCCACTTCACACGTTTCACTTCACTAAACTCCACACGTTTTACTTCACTCCACTTAACACGTTTCACTTCACTCCACCTAACACGTTTCACTTCACTTCACTCCACACGTTTCAATTCACTCCACACGTTTCACTTCACTCCACATGTTTCACTTCACTCCACTTAACACGTTTCACTTCACTTCACTTAACACGTTTCACTTCAATTCACTCCACACTTTTCACTTCACTCCACTTCGCACGTTTCACTTCTCTCCACTCCGCACGTTACACTTCACTCAACACCACCAGTTTCACTTCACTCCATTTCACACGTTTCACTTAACTCCACTCCACACGTTTTACTTCATATGTTTCACTTCACTCCACACGTTTAACTTCATATTTTTCACCTCACTCCACTCCACGCTTTTCACTTCACTCCACTCCACACATTTCACTTCACTCCACTCCACACGTTTAACTTCACTCCACACGTTTAACTTCACTGCACACGTTTAACTTCACTGCACACGTTTAACTTCACTCCACACGTTTAACTTCACTCCACACGTTTAACTTCACTCCACACGTTTAACTTCACTCCACACGTTTCACTTCACTCCACACGTTTCACTTCACTCCACACGTTTCACTTTACTCCACTCCACACGTTTCACTTAACTACACTCCACACGTTTCATTTCCCTCCACCCTACACGTTTTACTTCACTCCGTCTACACATTTGACTTCACTCCACTCTACACGTTTAACTTCATATGTTTCACTTCATTCCACACGTTTAACTTCATATGTTTCACTTCACTCCACTCCACGCGTTAAATTTCACTCCACCTATATGTTTCACTCCACTCCACTTTACACGTTTCACTTCACTTCAATCCACACGTTTAAATTCTAATGTTTCACTTCACTATACACCTTTAACTTCATATGTTTCACTTCACTCCACGCGTTTCACCTTACTCTACTTCATATGTTTCACTTCACTCCACTTCGCACGTTTCACTTAACTTCGCTCCACACATTTAACTTCATATGTTTCACTTCACTCCACACGTTTAACTTCATATGTTTCACTTCACTCCACAGGTTTAACTTCATATGTTTCACTTCACTTCACACCACTCCACGCATTTAATTTCTCTCCACCTATATCTTTCACTTGACTCCACTTTACACGTTTCACTTCACTTCAATCCACACGTTTAACTTCATATGTTTCACTTCACTTCACACGCTTAACTTCATATGTTTCACATCACTCCACGCCCCACGTTTAACTTCATATATTTTACTTCACTCCACACGTTTAACTTCATATATTTCGCTTCACTCCACACGTTTAACTTCATATGTTCCACTTCTCTCCACTTCACATGTTTCACTTCACTCCACTCTACACGTTTTACGTCACACCACAACACAAGTTTCACTTCACTCCACATGTTTTACTTTACTCCACTCCACACGTTTTACTTTACTCCACTCCACAAGTTTTACTTTACTCCACTCCACACGTTTCACTTAACTCCAGTCCACAAGTTTCACTTCACTCCACTCCACACATTTCACTTTACGCCACTTAACACGTTTCACATCACTTCACTCCACACGTTTCACTTCACTCCACTCCGCACGTTTCACTTCATATGTTTCTCCTCACTCCACACGTTGAACTTCATATGTTTCACTTCACTCCACACGTTTAACCTCATATTTTTCACATCACTCCACTCCACGCGTTTCACTTCACTCCACTCCACACGTTTCACTTAACTCCACTCCACACGTTTCACTTCACACCACTCCATACGTATCAATTCACTCCACTCCAGACGTTTCACTTCACTCCACTCCACACGTTGCACTTCACTCCACTCCACACGTTTAACTTCCTATGTTTCTCCTCACTCAACACGTTTAACTTCATATGTTTCACTTCACTCCACACGTTTAACTTCATATGTTTCACATCACTCCACTCCACACGTTTTACTTTACTCCACTCCACACGTTTCACTTAACTCCACTCCACAAGTTTAACTTCATATGTTCCACTTCACTCCAAACGTTTAACTTCATATGTTTCATTTCACTCCACTTACTCCACGCGTTTCACTTCTTTCCACTCCACACGTTTCACCTTACTCTACTTCATATGTTTCACTTCACTCCACTTCGCACGTTTCACTTAACTTCGCTCCACACATTTAACTTCATATGTTTCACTTCATTCCACACGTTTAACTTCATGTTTCACTTCACTCCACTCCACACATTTAATTTCTCTCCACCTATATGTTTCACTTCACTCCACTTTACACGTTTCACTTCACTTCAATCCACACGTTTAACTTCATATGTTTCACTTCACTCCACACGTTTAACTTCACATGTTTCACTTCAATCCACTCCACATATTTCACTTCACTCCACACCACATGTTTCACTTCACTCCACACCACATGTTTAACTTCAATCCACTCCGCACGTTTCACTTCATATGTTTCTCCTCACTTCACACGTTTAACTTCTTATGTTTCACTTCACTCCACACGCTTAACTTCACATGTCTCACATCACTCCACGCCCCACATTTAACTTCATATATTTCACTTCACTCCACACGTTTAACTTCATATGTTTCATTTCTCTCCACTCCACGCGTTTCACTTCACTCCACTCCACATGTTTCACTTCACTCCACTCCACATGTTTCACTTCACTCCACTCCACATGTTTCACTTCACTCCACTCCACATGTTTCATTTCACTTTACGCCACTTAACACGTTTCACATCACTTCACTCCACACGTTTCACTTCACTCCACTCCGCACGTTTCACTTCATATGTTTCACTTCACTCCAGACGTTTAACTTCATATGTTTCACATCACACCACTCCACGTGTTACACTTCACTCCACTCCACACGTTTCACTTCACTCCACTCCACATGTTTCACTTCACTCCACTCCACACTTTTTACTTCACTCTTCACCCTACGTTTCACTTCACTCCACACCCCACGTTTCACTTCACTCCACACCCCACGTTTCACTTCAATCCACACCACACGTTTCACTTCACTCCACACGTTTTACTTTACTCCACTCCACACGTTTCACTTAACTCCACTCCACACGTTTAACTTCATATGTTTCACTTCACTCCAAACGATTAACTTCATATGTTTCACTTCACTCCACTCCACTCCACGCGTTTCACTTCCTTCCACTTCACACGTTTAACTTCACTCCACTCCACACGTTTCACTTCACTCCACTTAACACGTTTCACTTCACTTCACTCCACACGTTTCACTTCACTCCACACGTTTCACTTCACTCCACACGTTTCACTTCACTCCACACGTTTCACTTCACTCCACACGTTTCACTTCACTCCACACGTTTCACTTCACTCCACACGTTTCACTTCACTCCACTTAACACGTTTCACTTCACTTCACTTAACACGTTTCACTTCACTTCACTCCACACTTTTTACTTCACTCCACTTCGCACGTTTCACTTCTCTCCACTCCACACGTTTAACTTCACTCCACACGTTTAACTTCACTCCACACGTTTAACTTCACTCCACACGTTTAACTTCACTCCACACGTTTAACTTCACTCCACACGTTTAACTTCACTCCACACGTTTAACTTCACTCCACACGTTTCACTTTACTCCACTCCACACGTTTCACTTAACTACACTCCACACGTTTCATTTCCCTCCACCCCACACGTTTCACTTCACTCCACTCTACACGTTTGACTTCACTCCACTCTACACGTTTAACTTCATATGTTTCACTTCATTCCACACATTTAACTTCATATGTTTCACTTCACTCCACTCCAAGCATTAAATCTTTCTCCACCTATATGTTTCACTCCACTCCACTTTACATATTTTACTTCACTTCAATCCACACGTTTAAATTCATATGTTTCACTTCACTATACACGTTTAACTTCATATGTTTCACTTCACTCCACTCCACGCGTTTCACCTTACTCTACTTCATATGTTTCACTTCACTCCACACATTTAACTTCATATGTTTCACTTCACTTCACTCCACGCATTTAATTTCTCTCCACCTATATGTTTCACTTCACTCCACTTTACACGTTTCACTTCACTTCAATCCACACGTTTAACTTCATATGTTTCACTTCTCTCCACTCCACGCGTTTCACTTCACTCCACTCCACATGTTTCACTTCACTCCACTCCACATGTTTCATTTCACTTCACTCCACTTAACATATTTTACATCACTCCACTCCCCACGTTTCACTTCACTCCACACCCTACGTTTCAATTCACTCCACGCCACACGTTTCACGTCACTCCACACCACACGTTTCACGTCACACCACAACACAAGTTTCACTTCACTCCAAACGTTTTACTTTACTCCACTCCACACGTTTTACTTTACTCCACTCCACACGTTTCACTTAACTCCACTCCACAAGTTTCACTTCACTCCACACCACACATTTCACTTTACGCCACTTAACACGTTTCACATCACTTCACTCCACACGTTTCACTTCACTCCACTCCGCACGTTTCACTTCATATGTTTCTCCTCACTCCACACGTTGAACTTCATATGTTTCACTTCACTCCACATGTTTAACCTCATATTTTTTACATCACTCCACTCCACGCATTTCACTTCACTCCACTCCACACGTTTCACTTTAGTCCACTCCACACGTTTCACTTCACACCACTCCACACGTTTCACTTCACACCACTCCATACGTATCACTTCACTCCACTCCAGACGTTTCACTTCACTCCACTCCACACGTTGCACTTCACTCCACTCCACACGTTTAACTTCCTATGTTTCTCCTCACTCCACACGTTTAACTTCATATGTTTCACTTCACTCCACACGTTTAACTTCATATGTTTCACATCACTCCACTCCACGTGTTTCACTTCACTCCACTCCACACGTTTCACTTCACTCCACTCCACACGTTTCACTTCACTCCACTCCACACGTTTCACTTCACTCCACACCACACGTTTCACTTCACTCCACACCCTACATTTCACTTCACTCCACACCCCACGTTTCACTTCACACCACACCACACGTTTCACTTCACTCCACACCACACGTTTCACTTCACTCCACACCACACGTTTCACTTCACTCCACACGTTTTACTTTACTCCACTCCACACGTTTCACTTAACTCCACTCCACACGTTTAACTTCTTATGTTCCACTTCACTCCAAACGTTTAACTTCATATGTTTCACTTCACTCCACTCCACTCCACGCATTTCACTTCTTTCCACTTCACACGTTTTACTTCACTCCACTCCACACGTTTTACTTCACACCACTTAACACGTTTCACTTCACTCCACTTAACACGTTTCACTTCACTCCACTTAACACGTTTCACTTCACTCCACATGTTTCACTTCACTCCACTTAACACGTTTCACTTCACTTAACTCCACACTTTTCACTTCACTCCACTTCGCACGTTTCACTTCTCTCCACTCCGCACATTACACTTCACTCAACACCACTCCATTTCACACGTTTCACTTAACTCCACTCCACACGTTTTACTTCATATGTTTCACTTCACTCCACACGTTTAACTTCATATTTTTCACTTCACTCCACTCCACGCTTTTCACTTCACTCCACTCCACACATTTCACTTCACTTCACTCCACACGTTTAACTTCACTCCACACGTTTAACTTCACTCCACACGTTTAACTTCACTCCACACGTTTAACTTCACTCCACACGTTTAAATTCACTCCACACGTTTAACTTCACTCCACACGTTCAACTTCACTCCACACGTTTAACTTCACTCCACACGTTTAACTTCACTCCACACGTTTAACTTCACTCCACACGTTTAACTTCACTCCACACGTTTAACTTCACTCCACACGTTTAACTTCACTCCACACGTTTAACTTCACTCCACACGTTTAACTTCACTCCACAAGTTTAACTTCACTCCACACGTTTCACTTTACTCCACTCCACACGTTTCACTTAACTACACTCCACACGTTTCACTTAACTACACTCCACACGTTTCATTTCACTCCACCCCACACGTTTCACTTCACTCCACTCTACACGTTTGACTTCACTCCACTATACACGTTTAACTTCATATGTTTCACTTCATTCCACACGTTTAACTTCATATGTTTCACTCCACCCACTCCACGCGTTTAATTTCTCTCCACCTATATGTTTCACTCCACTCCACTTTACACGTTTCACTTCACTTCAATCCACACGTTTAACTTCATATGTTTCACTTCACTATACACGTTTAACTTCATATGTTTCACTTCACTCTACACGTTTCACTTCATACGTTTCACTTCTCTCCACTCCACGCGTTTCACTTCACTCCACTTCACATGTTTCACTTCACTCCACTCCACATGTTTCACTTCACTCCATCCACATGTTTCATTTCACTTCACTCCACATAACACATTTCACATCACTCCACTCCACTCCACACATTTCACTTCACTCCACACCCCACGTTTCAATTACTCCACACCACACGTTTCACGTCACTCCACACCACACGTTTCACGTCACACCACAACACAAGTTTCACTTCACTCCACACGTTTTACTTTACTCCACTCCACAAGTTTCACTTCACTCCACTCCACACATTTCACTTTACGCCACTTAACACGTTTAACATCACTTCACTCCACACGTTTCACTTCACTCCACTATGCACGTTTTACTTCATATGTTTCTCCTCACTCCACACGTTTAACTTCATATGTTTCACATCACTCCACTCCACGCGTTTCACTTCACTCCACTCCACACGTTTCACTTCACTCCACTCCACACGTTTCACTTCACTCCACTCCTTACGTTTCACTTCACTCCACTCCTTACGTTTCACTTCACACCACTCCACACGTTTCATTTCACACCACTCCATACGTATCACTTCACTTCACTCCACTCCACACATTGCACTTCACTCCACTCCACACGTTTAACTTTATATGTTTCTACTCACTCCACACGTTTAACTTCATATGTTTCTCTTCACTCCACACGTTTAACTTCATATGTTTCACATCACTCCACTTCACGCGTTTCACTTCACTCCACTCCACACGTTTCACTTCACTCCACACCCCACGTTTCACTTCACTCCACACCACACGATTCACTTCACTCCACACCACACGATTCACTTCACTTCACACCACATGATTCACTTCACTCCACACGTTTTACTTTATTCCACTCCACACGTTTCACTTAACTCCACTCCACACGTTTAACTTCATATGTTTCACATTACTCCACTCCACGCGTTTCACTTCTTTCCACTTCACACATTTCACTTCACTCCACTACACACGTTTCACTTCACTCCACTTAACACGTTTCACTTCACTTCACTCCACACGTTTAACTTCACTCCACACGTTTAACTTCACTCCACACGTTTCACTTTACTCTACTCCACACGTTTCATTTCACTCCAGCCCACACGTTTCACTTCACTCCACTCCACGCGTTTAATTTCTCTTTACCTATATGTTTCACTTCACTCCACTCCACACGTTTAATTTCTCTCCACCTATATGTTTCACTTCACTCCACTCCACACGTTTCACTTCACTCCACACCACACGTTTCACCTCACTCCACACGTTTCACTTTACTCCACTCCACTCCACACGTTTCACTTCACTCCACTCCACTCCACACGTTTTACTTCACTCCACTCCACACGTTTCACTTCACTCCACTCCACACGTTTTACTTCACTCCACTCCACACGTTTTACTACACTTTACTCCAATAGTTTCACTTCATTCCAAACGTTACACTTCACTCTAAACGTTACACTTCACTCCAAACGTTACACTTCACTCCACACGTTTCACTTAACTCGACACGTTTTACTTTACTTCACACGTTTCACTCAATCCACACAGTTCACTTTACTCCACTTCACACGTTTTACTTCAGTCCACTTGATTATCTGCACCTCACACGGTATTACTTAAGTTTACATAGTTAACTGCAGTTCACACGGGTATATTTTTTTTACAAAGTTTACTTTTCTCTATACACTTTACTGCACTATACAGTGTGAACTGTTTAATAACTGCACTATATTTGAATAATCTTAGATATTAAAATATATTCAAACTACACTACAACATTTAATCACATATATTTCTTTTTAATTTAATTTAAACTAAACTTTACAAACGAATACTCTTATATAAAGTGAATTTATTGTTTTACATGTGAAATCACACCCATTAATATAGAAAATATATTTACACCCTATGACCCAAAAAAAAACACAAATTTATTGTCAAAAAATATATTACTTTATAGATTCCTCACTAGTTAAATATAAATTTAATGTAATCTTCACTACATGCCAGAAACCAAACATTTTAAAATAAATTCCAACTACACTACATCAGTTAACCACATTTATTAAATACTAATTATAATTTACCCTGCCTTAAACACATGAAACTTCACAATTTTAATATTAAATGTATTAAAACTGCACTTACAAACCTTAGAAATTAAACCAAACTTTAGTATAATCTGCAATCTCATCATTTATTAAACCAAATAATATCAAGCTACACTTCGCATGAGGATAGAACACTAATGTATTAATATAATTTATTTAAACTATATTTCACACCATAAACACCACTTAAATTGCAGTTCGCATAAAATACCACTACCTAAAAAATAAAGTAATTCAAGCAACTGCATTTGACTAGAAATTTTTATGCATAATTCAAGAAACTACATGATGAAATATAGTTATCAATTTATTTAAAGGAAGAAATACCCCTTCAGTTCTCTCTTGCTGCGCCACTTAGATACTTGGTATCTAATCAACTGATACGACTTTGTATGCGGTGCTTGTATTCAAACTTTTTATGTATACAGATGGTAAACTGATATCACTTTGATTGGCGATGTATGACATTATGAACAGTATTTATGCCAGTTAATGACAACAAGATAAAATGGCCAATTATTACAAATAATCCTATCCTGGGTTAAGTAAGATCTGCTCATGTAAGACAATCTACAAAAAGTAATTTTCTAAATTTGACTGTAATTGGTCATTTTTGCTAGTTAACCTTTTACATGACTTTCCCAGCATGTGAACTACATAAATTAACTCAACATTATTAGTTTCCCTGGGATAAATAGTAATAAATTAATGGGAAATCATCTTCTTAAAAATTATTGAAGACCTGAGATTTGTGACTTTGATACAGACCTTTAGAAATGGTGGCTGCATGTGGTCTGGAAAGTGTGAGAGTATTTCCAAGGGAAGAACTTCTGATGAATTTCGTGGCACACAGTTTTTTCTCTTCTCGTTCAGATGTTGACGACCAACCTTATACTGACTTCTCTGGATTCCATATAGATTTTGAAGTGGCCATGTGTAGTTGATGTGTGTTCCGTGGTAGTAAATAGGTTTAAATAAGTCGCCCCGTACGAATTTGAGACATGGCTGACAAATGGCTGAAATTAATTCAATTCATTAATATGATACCATAATGTCTTTTTGTACATTTATAATTTTGGTAAATGACACTAGTTGTTGTGTGTTACACAGCAGTACACTCATGGAACAGTACTGAACAGATGAAATAGAACAAGTTAATTAATAACTTAATTAGAGTAGCTACATTACTCTCAAGAAATGGCAGTTTACATGAAAAAGTGTTGTAATTAAAAAAAGATATTAATTCGAGTAATCGCTTCACAAGTAAAACCCGCTACACAAGAGAAACTACATCTTTTAAAAAGACCTTGAATTGAGTATCTGCAGTACGCTCACAAAATAAACCACACAAATTAGAAGTATAATTAAATTTGATATCCCACGAAGAGTAAAAGTGCACTTCACTCTAGTCACTCAATCTAAAAATGAAATTAAGTTTGACAACAGCATAACATTCTTGAACCTGCACTTTGCATGAGATACCACAATAAACACTGATACTTGAATTTGCTCCCTTTCAGTTGATGATCTCTTCTGCACTGATGCTGAACAACTGGTGAACCCAGTTGCTGCCAGATGCTGAACTCTCACACCATAGTCACGTTGTAATGAGGCAATATTTTGAAGGCCTCAAACAATACCAAATTAAGTGCTACAAAGCATCTTGTACTGAATGAAAAGAGCACTAAGGTTTTCAGGGGTCAGGTTGACTGTAGCCGGCCTTTTGTTGAGAGGGTCCCAGCTGTGGGAACATCTGTTTGGCAGATTAAGGACAGTTCAATATATTGTTCTCGGAGTTCAACCGGGTTTTGCATAATTACAGTAGAACGCAACGTTTCGACGAATAAAAGCTCTGTCGTCCCCTTCTAGGCGAAGTGTCGGAACCATTCCGTTGCATATTATCTGGTCAGCGTCCGTCATTAGCAGACAAAATTTAGATATAAGATGTAAAGTTGTCTGCAGAAGAAAAACTAGTTGGGACAGTTTTATGATCAGAAGAGAAATAATATGAGTTGTGTGTCATATATATATATATATATATATATATATATATATATATATATATATATATATATATATATATATATATATATATATATATATGCACACACACAATATAGTTAAAGTTTGAAACTCGAAATTTACAGAATTTTATGTGGAAGGAATACGGCGAAGCGAGAGTAACACTGTGACGTGCGTATGGAAAAGTTAAGTTGTGTAATAAAGTAAAAAAAGCAGAGTAAAAGGAAAATTTAGTGAGAGCAGTATATAGTGAAAAATTCAAACTGAAGACTGCGAGAGAATAGGAGGATAGAGAGCAGTAAACAGATTCACAAATGACATTCAGAAACCATACCAGCAAACGGTGTATCAGAATTTGTTTATATTGCCACTTATGTTTTACCAAATCTCCCCATGAAAATCTACCCTGAGAGAAGAAAAAAAAAGTCATATCAAACAACTTTAATAATCAACAAGTAGAACAGTGTTCGTGAGAGTAAACCAACCTAAGCTTGGGCAACGCCAGGATATTTTCAGGGAGGGCAATTGCATCTACACACTATACTAGTAAGTAATAAAATATTATTTATAATAGTGCATCCTTCTAATTATAGGCAGGCATATAAAATTAATTTTTATGTTATATCAGTTTAGGTAATGTCATACTTGAAAATGTGTCACATCATTGCTGGGAGGAAACCAGTTACAATAAGTGAATATGAATATAAAGGCGATACACGATTACATAAATAAATTAATGTCACACTCGCCGTGATGGAGTTTGCCGTCATTTTCTAGAATGCTCAAAAATTTATTTTTGAAGAACTATATGTTGACTTTAAGTATCCTCGAGTAGTGGAAAGGCAGGCCATCAAGCATCAGACTATCTATCTTCATCCCATACTTACACTCTATAATTTCCTCTCCGAGAATCAACAAGGTCATGAACAAATTTGGACATGAACCGAGATGCCTCAAGTTTTTATTCAGATCGTGAATATTTTCTTAATATTTTTCTGTGTATTTTCCTTCAAGGCAGTTTGGGGGTGCAAGTGAACCCTCCTGCTGGCTGGCGCCTTTGTTAATAAGCATTACCATTCTTTGAACGTGGAGAATGAAAGTACCGTGCTTGTCCGGACACGGAATAATGAGGATGGACACGTGAAAACTAAATACACCAGTTGGTCAAGTTGTGCAAAAATACTCCTAAATTTCTCAAAATTATTGAACAACAGACTGCAAAAATCTGTTTATAAAGAGTTATTACAAGGCACATTACGCACCACGTGTTAGTGGAATTAATTTAAATCATGTGAGAGGAAAAAATGTACCATGGTTATCAACTTCATCGTGCCTTGTAAAGGACAGAGTGGTATTATTGTAACATTATAATAATGAAATATGAAATCAGAAAAATATTGAAAAGTGAAAATTTGTATAAGAAAGATAGAGAAAAACAGACAAAAGAAATGATGATATAAATACCACACGACGACAGTTCTCGAAGCCTTGTTCCTTTCTTCAGGTGCAGAGAGAGACAACTGCATTCTTCAGTTGACAAAACTCAAAGGCCCAACGCTTTTAGTTGTTGCTTTCTGTCAACTGAAGAGTGCAGTTGTCTCTCTTTTGGCTCTTCTTAGCAACATAAAGAAAGGGACAAGGATCCCAGAAACATTGTGTGGTATTTATATCACCACTTCTTTTTTCTGTATTTGGCTATATATGTTATTATTAATTTAGAGTAGACGTAAATGTTTCATCTTGAAATTAAAAGGACCAAGGAAGCTGCATAAAACTAAAATTATAAGACCTAGACTTGTTCTAATGGATAATTCACGAGTACAGATTTAAGAAACTAACAAGACGTTAGAAACTATTGTGAACAAATTTATTATTATGGTACAATTGAAGAATAGATTAATCTCATATGATAGGGGCTTAAATGTAAGATTAATAATCATTTAAGTGAAGTTATATTTAAAATAACACATAATAAGGGCATGGTTTTTGGGATTTAGCAAAATAAATGTGTTAAGTTATCCAGTGAAGTGACGAGTGCAAAGAATTTTTGAACTATTTTATTTTATCCTCTTTTCTGCTTATGTTAAGTGTTAATTAGTATTATCAATAACCAAATACAGATAAAATAATACAAATACCATACAACATTTCTGGGATACTTGTTCCTTCCTTCAGGTGCCAAGAAGAGCCTAGAGAGAGACAACTGCACTAGTCGGTTGACAAAACTCAAAATCTTTTGAGTTTATATTATTTTCTCTGTATGTGGCTATCTTTCTCATTATTAATTTTCAATCAGATGTTACTTTTTTTTCATTATTTAGTATGACCCCTCTCAGGTGTCCATGAAGGATTTCCACTGTTATCCCTCTATTAAAAAAAACAACAAAGAAAAACAGATATATGTTCACAAGTAGGACTGTGTTGTCCCCAAAAAGGGATCACCTCCCACGTAAAAAGGGGTTGAATTCATTGACCTCGCAAAATGTTTCTCTTGACGAATATATTGGCAGTTTTTAACATGTTATAAAATCCCCCCTCCCCTCAACTGTGGAATAAACAAAAACTTGAATATCATAGTAAAACTCAGTGGCATCCATAACCTTGGATTTGACCCCAATCTCGGTTGTATTCGCGTTTTTTTTGTAACACCCCTCCACCTAAGAGTGCTCCTTTCCCCATGCTGCAAGGGGTTGAAATTATACACAGATAACATCGGTATAAACACTATCAACGTCTTTGACCCCTAAAAAGTATTTATTTTATATCAGGCGTTTTAGCATGTTTGAATACTTCCACCCCTGCGCTTGTGGGGGTGGTAGACGGATCTCACCCCCCTCTCCCCACAGTGTTTGTTTCTTGGACTGCTTTATTTATCCGATAGAAGGATGTGTATAAATTAATGAATACGAAAGACAGCCAATTAAGAGAAAATAGCAAATATAAATACCACACTGCAACGTTTCTGGGATCTTCGTCCCCTCACGTCAGGTGCTAAGAAGAGCCTAGGGCGACACAACTGCACTGGTTAGTTGACAACAGACATGTCAGTGGTTAGTGTTGTCAACTGACCAGCACAGTTGTGTCGCCCTAGGCTCTTCTTAGCACCTGACGTAAAGGGACGAGGATCCCAGAAACGTTGCAGTGTGGTATTTATATTTACTATTTTTTCTATCTTCCATATTAATTGAAGTAAAGTATTACTAAAGAGAAACCCGTGTGAAAATAAAGCGGATGTTAGAAAAGGGACCATTTTTGAAAGAACACAATTGACCATGTTTGAAATATTAGAGTTCGTAAATCTGTGGGTGGATGACGTGCCGCTGACAGCAAACCGAATCAAATCGGCGTGAATTATTCTACTTGCGTAGATTGTTATTTCTTTTTCAGGGGGGTCGTAGCGTGTCACTTCTTAAGTATCGTAGTACAGAAACTGTTTCAACATAATACTGACAATACTACGCTTCATAAGGTAAGTGGCGTCATCAGTTCTATTTCCAGGATTAGTGTCTTTTGGGGCGATTATGCTGAAGTTGGCAGCCCATCATTGGGGGGGGGGGACGCTTAGAGGTTGGCACCAGTGTCTGTCTGTGACGTCACACCTGCTCTCTCGTTGATGAATTTTGGTATTTTTTAAATTCATACCAACTTACTCGTTTTCATACAATTTTTTATTTGCTGGTCTTCAAACTGCCATTTTGGGCAAAAAAAAAATTCCCCCCCCCATTTACTCTAAATAAACTGCGCCCTGAAAAAAGTGACGTTTCCTTTTTTATTATTATTCACGCCCCCCCGCCCCCGCCCCCACCCTTAGAAACGTTGAAATCTCATCTTGCAAAAGTTCTCATAGCAGGTTCTGTTTTTTATAAGTTCCGAACGAACGAACCGTCCTTCGGAATTGCTCGTGTGTTCTCGGTTCCGACGTGACATCACGGCGATCAGTGACGTCACGTCGATACCGAGAACACACGAGCAATTCCGGACGGACGATTCCTTCGTTCGGAACTTATAAAAAAAACTACTATGAGGTCCCAATTTATATATATATATATATATATATATATATATATATATATATATAAAAGACTTGTATTTTACTATTCTCGCTTGACGTCGATGGCGCAACCAGGTCAATGTTACTTAGTGCCAAGTACGTGTGTGTGTGTGTGTGTCTGTGAATGAAGAGTTTTTTTCTTTCTGATGGGGCTGACAACGTTGATGATGGTCACCACCACCACAGCAGCGAGGCTGGTCAACGCTGCTTCAGGCATTGACGAAAGTAAAAAAAGAATTACGCACATGTGTTAGTTAATTATGCATATACACACGTGCATACCGTCAATACCTGAAGCAGCGCTGACCAGCCTCGCTGCTGTGGTGGTGGTGACCATCATCAACGTTGTCAGCCCCATCAGAAAGAAAAAAATCCTCCTTCTTCCGCAGCTCTGTGCTTGGTTAAGAATAAAATAATTTAATAAAAATGATACGAATCCTTCATTCACAGACACACACACACACACACGTACTTGGCACCATGTAACATGGACCTGGTTGCGCCATCGACGTCCAGCGAGTAAACTTATAATATTAACAGTAAAAAACAACAGTCATTGGACTATTAAAATATTATATATATATACAGTATGTATTAAATAATATCCAGGGCCCCCAAGACTGTACGAAAACCTTACACTGCGGCACACACACTTAATCCTTACTCTTGAGCTATCAATCAAAATTATTCAATTGATACGTTGAAAACGTGGACGGATAAATTGGGGGGGGGGGCAAGGGGGGACACAGTGAAACCCTCAAGAATGGTTTAAACAACTCCGAAACGTACCTCGAAGACCTTGCTGGACTCCAGGCTGCGCCCCATTATCCTCCGAAGTGACCACGTCGAGAACTCGCGACTGAGTGAACGGGGGCAACGGTGGGAAAAAAAATAAACAACCCCCTCCACCTCCGGACCTTCCATCAAATTGCGTATCGGCTCCTAGTGTCACGTGACTGGTCCAATTGCGTTCCAAAGGGAACTATCGTTGTCAACAGCGGATAGCATTCAATTCCCCCCCCCCCCCCATCTCAATAAAGGGTTGCCCAGATTTCTTGCACGTCACACACACAAGAAACATACTTACATTACATAATACATATGAAAATTTGACGTCTGGTAGAAAGACAACGATTCTTGGGTGCGGGAGGGGGGGCGTTGGTCCCCCCCCCGCCTTGGCCCTTTCTTCCGGTGCTGAGAAGAGCCTAGAGAGAGACAACTGCACTGACCAGTTGACAAAACTCAAAAGCCGAATTAGCATGAGTAAGAGGGGACCCGAGAACCGAGCCTTAGGGGGGGGGGGGGAGTTGGGGTATAATGATTTTGAGCGTTTTTGTCGACTGAATAGTGCGGTTATGTCGCTCTAGGCTCTTCTTAGCAAATGAAGGAAACATTGTGTGGTATTTATATCATCAACTTCTTTCTTATTATCATTGTCAGGTGTGCGACGAAAGAGCCTAGAGCGACACAACTGCTGTACTATTCAATTGTCACAACTCATAATTGAGATAAGTGGACAAGCACTTCCAAGACTCACTAAGAGACTACAAGAGCAAGGTTGATTTTTTTTAAATCCTTGGGGGGGGGGGGCGTGTTGGGAAGATGATTTTTTTAAGTTTTGTCAACTGACGAGTGCAGTTGTGTCGCTCCAGGCTCTCCTTAGCACCTGAATAAAGGAGACAAGGATCCCCGGAAACGTTGTGAGATTTTTATATCATCACTTTATTTGTCTATCTTTCATATTATTAATATATATTTAATTTATATTACATTAGGAAGTAAAATCAACAAATTTTTAACATTAATTTGTTGTCAATTGGAACAGGAACAGTGAAAAACAAAAGAGTTAAAACAATGTTTCATTAGTTTCAGCCTCCTGCAAGACCGTTTTTTTTTTTAAAAAAAATAATTACAAAATCACTCAAATAACACAAATCAGATGTTAAATTCCATCACCTGAACTTGAAATAATTCTCTGTCCCATCCCTACCACCCCCCCCCCATTGCTAGCAAAATATTTTCACATGTAGTCACAAACCCCCCCCCCCCCCCCCAAGGTTCTGTTCTAGAGTATCCTGTTTTCCCACAACAATGACTTCCATATATATGAGAAGTTCACGACTTGTTCCGTGATAAACACTTACTTTTATTCATGGATGTAGATGGATTCTCGTACAAAATCACTCAAATAACACAAATCAGATGTTAAATTCCATCGCCTGAACTTGAAATAATTCTCTGTTCCATCTCCCCCCCCCCCCCATTGCTAGCAAAATATTTTCACATGTAGTCACAAACCCCCCAAGGTTCTGTTCTAGAGTATCCTGTTTTCCCACAACAATGACTTCCATATATATGAGAAGTTCACGACTTGTTCCGTGATAAACACTTACTTTTATTCATGGATGTAGATAGATTCTCGTACAAAATCACTCAAATAACACAAATCAGATGTTAAATTCCATCACCTGAACTTGAAATAATTCTCTGTTCAATCCCCCACCCCCCCAATTGCTAGCAAAATATTTTCACATGTAGTCACAAACCCCCCAAGGTTCTGTTCTAGAGTATCCTGTTTCCCACAATAATGACTTCCGTATATATGAGAAGTTCACGACTTGTTCCGTGATAAACTCTTACTTTTATTCATGGATGTAGATGGATTCTCGTACAAAATCACTCAAATAACACAAATCAGATGTTAAATTCCATCGCCTGAACTTGAAATAATTCTCTGTTCCATCTCCCCCCCCCCCCCAATTGCTAGGAAAATATTTTAACATGTAGTCACAAACCCCCCCCCCAAGGTTCTGTTCTAGAGTATCCTGTTTTCCCCCACAACAATGACTTCCATATATATGAGAAGTTCACGACTTATTCCGTGATAAACACTTACATGGATGTAGATGGATTCTCGTACAAAATCACTCAAATAACACAAATCAGATGTTAAATTCCATCACCTGAACTTGAAATAATTCTCTGTTCCATCTCCCCCCCCCCAATTGCTAGGAAAATATTTTAATATGTAGTCACAAACCCCCCCCCCCCCCAAGGTTCTGTTCTAGAGTATCCTGTTTTCCCCCACAACAATGACTTCCATATATATGAGAAGTTCACGACTTGTTCCGTGATAAACACTTACTTTTATTCGTGGATGTAGATGGATTCTCGTACCCCCCAAGGTTCTGTTCTAGAGTATCCTGTTTCTCACAACAATAATGACTTCGTGGATGTAGATGGATTCTTGTACAAAGACACAAGTGCGTTAAAAGATAGAACGTCTTTGTAAACTGTGTTGGGGGCAGGATAAAGGGAGTGTGTCAACCAACTCGTCGACCTTCGGTTTACTTAAAAATATAATTGTGGTGATCAGGGTGAAGCAGAGACGGAGAAAAAAAAAACATTTCCTGTGTGTTCCAAATAAAATCAATTTCAACTTTTATTGTTCAAAATATTTTACACAATTTTTTTTTAAATAGTTCAAGCAAAATTTCAAATACGCCTTGCCTCCAAATTCCTCTCTCTCTCTCTCTCTCTCTCTTCAATTGGAAAATAATATGTAAAACTTGAAACGCAGTCACACTATTTCGCATAAATGATTTTTTTTTAATGGATATTGTATTATGAATAAGACAAAAATCACAGCACAATAAACAATTCCATTTTTTGTGTCACATATATGTATATAGCAAACTGCAGGTCACTGAACTTCACAATCACAAACTACTTCAGAAACAAATTGTATATGGAATATTTTCTACTTTCCTCTCTCTCTCTTATTTTTTATTAAAAAAAAAAATTCTTCACTCAAAAGAAATATTTACACAAAGATTAATATTTCAGGAACTAAATGCTGATAATCACCTACCCTATCATATTCAAGATAATGTTTATTTTTTTGAAATTTGAAGTTGGTACTCCTAGCTGAATAGTAATTAGCAGTTTAAATTTTTTTTAATATTTTTACAAAACTTGTTGCGTGTATCAGAATTTGATTCTATCAACACTTCATACTCTACTACAATGTACTATAATTGTTAAAGACATATTTACTATACACAAAACTAAAGCTAACCCAAATTGAATGAATATACTTCAGGTGGTATCTTGTAGGAGAGGGGAGCAGGAAAAAAAAATTATATGTAACACACGCTTAAAAGAAAAAAAAAATCATAATAATAATAATAACCAAGCACATTTACGACATAGCTACACATTCTTTCAGTTATTTGTATCCCTGATATCAAATTCAGTGTTACAACCCACTGGTTAAAAAAAAAAATAATCATACACCAAAGTCAGTAAAGCCAAAGGTGCAAGCATAGGCAATGCAAAATACAATATTTTCACAAAAATCACATTGAATTTTAGAAAAATAATCCTGGTTTCTTTCTTTTTCTGTAATTACCTTTAAATTTTTAAAACTCATTCATTCAAAAACAGATAAAAATTTTTTTGGAACACCTATTTAAATTTTATGAAGCCATTGTGTGGCCTTAAATAAAAGGAAAAGATTAAAATTAGACACAAAACTACAAATGTCTCACATGACGGGACTCGAATGCAAGTAAAACGTGTGGTTGAACAAAATTTCAACAAAAGTTCTTCAATTTATTTGAAATTTATTACTCGTGTTCACAATTTTTTTTTTTTACATTAAGGAAATATGGAAACTGTTACAAATTTTACTTTATTACACTTTTGTGTGTGTGTGTTGTGTCATCATAACCTAACATAACTCATCATACCAAAAAAAAAAAAAAAACAAGTTATTTTTTGTAGTTTTGTAACTTAACTCCAACATTTAAATTAACATTCACTTAAATACAACAATTGCCTATTAAGGAAAAAAACCCCCCCCACACGCCGTACTTCCAGAGAAACACTCTCAAAATTAAACAAACACTTCAATCATACTAAAGAAATTTCAAATTTACACTCAACACAAAATACAACAGCATTTTTATATTCATATATATATTCACTAGAGACATAGTTGGAAATGCAATTACAATAATATAATACATCATTCTATACATTATAATACATTGTAAATATTTCTTATATTCGTTTATTCTAACTAAATAAATTTTTTTCCCTAAGTTTAATTAACAGAAAATACGAAACGGAACAAATTTAAAAGTCGAGAAGGAATCGAGCACAAGTGAAAACAAAATGTACATTAACAATAAACTACTGAAATAACTGGGGGGGAAAAAAAAAACTATCGATGGGCTCATTTTTAATGAAGTAACATTTCATCATGCATATTACTATAAGACCTTTTAAAAAGCTGTCTTCTTTTCTACTGTTATATTACTGTACTTCATTACACATAAGAATCGCCTGCCAGCTACGTAATATTAGTATTTTACAACTGCTGCAATTTTAATGTCTTTTTGGATGGGGGGTGAGCGGGGATGGTGAAAAAAAAAAATTATTTATAAATTGAACAATATGCAGCACACGTCATTATATTTCCAGTCTATTATAAGTTTCTTCCTAAAAAAAAATAACTTATAATATGTAGGCTATACACAACATTTTGTACAATATCTATAGTGCTAACGAATTAAATTAAATTATACTTTTTTAAATTTTTATCACATTTCCAAGGCCAGTATTTACAAGCCAACAACAGAAGTACATAAATTGGACAAAAGTTATCAATTGTCAATATATTAAATTTTATCAAGGTGCAAATATTTGTGTACCCAAGGGTATTTATTCCTCTTTTGTGTATATTTCGAATTGATCCGATTTCCACGTTTCTGCATTATTTATGTTCTATTGGAACAAACACAGTTTTCATCAAGTTATTTTCTTGCTACGGTTACACGCAAGGTCTAGTAAAAAAAAAAATTATGGCTGTGGCAAAAAGAAACCTTGCAAATTCTTCAAATATTTAAACATAGCTCCAACAAATTTCAAAAACAATATAAAGCTTTAATGTGATCTAATGAATTAAATTGAAAGGACTTTACACACAAACGAGGAAGATATTCCCAGCGGGCCCGTTTAGTCGACTACTCTAATTTCGAATGGTGTTTAAATCTTACTTTTAATTGTTAGCTATATATATATATATCTTCTGAAGCTGGCACATGTACAAGAGCCATAATTGTAATATTGATAATTGAGAAACTTCTACAACACTCTTCAATAGCAGCAGCATCAGCAGGATCCAAAAAAAAAAAAAATTTAGTTTCATGGGTATCAGCAGTAGGTTGTATGTGTAGTAGTAGTAGTAGCAACAGCAGCAGCAGCAGCAACGGCAACACCACCGGGGTGCTGCAAGCTTTTTCTTCTCAACAGTTACTCATGACAACGATACACTTCTAGACTTCAACTTCCAACGGTGGCGAGGGTCAGGCGACCACAGGTTCCGGAGGGCTGAGCTCCGAGGGTGTCGACTGCTCTGTTGTTTCCATGGGCTCCACGACACTCTGCTGAGTGGGCAGAGACTCGGACTTCGCGGACCACTGTGTCGTGTATGGAGCTGCACGTGCTTCTCGCCTCGCTCGTCTGCGCGCACGGCGTTCTTCCATTATAAGGCGAAGATGCTCCATTTTCCCACGTGTTGCCTGATTTTCTTTCGACAAGCTGACGGATTCTTCTGAAGCAAATCAATTAGAAGAGTTTTATAAATGATTTATTTAACAATTGATAAAATATTAATTTATTTTGCTAAAGAGGGAATATATCTTCCAACATGAATATATATTGACATTTTACATTATTAGTAATATTTCACACACTATAAAATTAAGCCATTATTCACTTCTCGGTAAATATTCAAATAAAACAGTCCGTTAAAATTATTGCAAAACTCCATAACACACAATTTTTTTATTGTTCGGAGGAAAGTCTTCTTCATAATATTCAAATTAGTTGTCGTACACAAGGAACCACCGTTAATTTGGGTTGTCGGAAGTATTGCACGCTTCAGTGAAATGGTGCTTTGGATTCATTAACAATATAAATTACATCTAATAAAGTGGCCACAAAACAGACAAGATTCAAATTAGAACACACAATGTTTCTTTAACATATCCGTAGAGGTCCTCAGGTGTGTAAAATCCTTAAAACAAGATTACAGTTGTTAATGATAAGAAAAAACCTGAAGAGCTCTACAGATATGTAGAAGGAACATTGAATTCTCTTGTTTTAAGTTGAACTTGTGCAAGTGAAAATTACTTTAAAAAACTAAACTTCCTATCCATTATATTGATCTAATTTATATTCCAATCTCAAGGGCAAAATTGCCATTTGTATTTATCGTAGAACTACAGTTACTATGTTCTTATCACAAATTCCAACAGAAAAATTACAATCGTTATTTGGCAAAAAAATATGTACAAACAATTATTTACAAAAATACTTCTTTTAAGATAACCAATGTCCCCCAACAATGATCGTGATTAGTGCACTATAAGGCAACAGAACAAACCTGAGAATGGCAACTGGCCACTTGGCGTCAACTTTTCAGGAACAGGCTTCTGCGACGTGGTAGAGACTGGATCCACAGTCGTGGCAGTGCTCGACGTTGCTGCAGCACTTGCAGCGCCGGCTGCCTGGCTGGCGTGTCTTGCATGACGTCTGTATTGTGGTGTTGCACAAAGCAGATCATTCAGAATGTGAATGATTGTGCTTATGTCACGTTTAGGCCGTCCAAAACGATCTTGAAGGGCTGGATTCAAAGTACCTGGACAAACGCAATACGATGCAAATGAAAGCTTCAGACACGCACAAAGACACTTATTATTAACATAAAACTAATTCATCTGCTAAACTGACTTGCACTGAATTAATTATAAAAATAAACTACTAGTTTTTACTTCACATGTGACAGTGCAGCAAATCAAATTTCACTACTGTATACATATAACCTGTATGTTTCTTCATATTTATTAACAACATGTCAGAAATTTACTAACCAAATTAAAATGTATAATGCAGTAAATTCAATTAACTGCAATTATGTAAAAAAAACAATCACCTGAAAATGTTCCGGAATATACTCCTTTGCCGTGGTGGTGCATCGATTCTATGATGGCTCCTTGTCGGCGAGCCCTGGCACTGTCCTGCAATGGAAGATGTAGAATAAAATTAGATTTACACTTTTACACACATCGGTCAATAGAACTATTCTAAATAGACACAGAACACATTGAGAGTTATAAACATGTGTGTACGTCATATTAATCACCATATTTATGACAATGAAATACCAAAAAAATCAAAACAGACTCGGAACACCTTTCGCAAAACCTGGCACAGTAATGTTTACTTCAACTGGATACATTCAGCCTAATTGCTCATCTACAGACTCCCAAGAGCAAGGTTTCCTTGAAACTCCCATGATAAAATATTGTCGTAAAACATATTCAGAACCACTGACCTGGCAAACAAGATTTATTTAATTGAGGTACAGCAAAAATAATTTGTTATCAGAAAGGCAGGAATTATTAAGTTTTTATTGTTCTTTGGTAGAAACAAGTGGTATGTTTAAACAAATTGTTGACCTTCTAAAGACACCCCCCCACACACACAAAATATAAAAAAACTACTACTTTGACAAACTTCTAATTAGAAATACCATAATTACAGAATCATCTAGAAGCTAATTGTTCTAGAATGAGGAAATTTCAGCTGTTATGAAATTGATTCCTTGCCCAGGAACAGCCGACTTGCAATAAACAATATTAAACGTAAATTCAAGGTTAATATTTTAAACTCTGAGCAAGGGTTTTCGACATTCCCCAACCCTATATCTGTGTGTGTGTGCGCGTGAAAACTATTCAGTTGTAAAATAATATAAAATATATCTCAGCTTGTCTTCACTGATTCCCTCGCCTCTCCGGTCTTTGTCTGGAAATTCACATTTCTCAATCTCGTGATCTGAATAATAAAACAGAATTGTTCCTTAGATTTTTATGTACCAAAATATTAATAGTTCGTACTAATAGAATTTCTCTCTTCCAACTCTTTGGAACTTTTTTTGCGAGTAACGGTGGCTATGACACAAGAAACCGTTTAGTTCTCAGGTCTGAAAGCACAGCCTCAGTCTCTACAAGTCTAGCATTCATCATTCCAGTACAGCACTACTTAACAGCCTTCCTGAACACATTTTTGAACAGTCTCACATTTGCTGAACTGCCTTGCCTACAAAACTGCCAAATATGTAACAAAGCCCGTAAAAAGTGTGTCCAGTTCTCTTCTTCTGGTTCTGTTTTCCTGCCTCTGCTTTAGTAAATATCCATGACGACATCCCTCCATACCCAGCGACAGGAGACGAATACCAGGAAGAGACAAATGTTGTGTGCGTGCTTCTTAAAGAAAGTGTGTATGAATATGTGTGTGGTGACTGGACAAATGTGAACAGTGCCTTATTGACCCCTGAACTTTTTTGTGTAACTTATGAATTATCGGTATTAATATTAATTCATTTAAAATGTAATTTATCTATTGTATTTACTTATGAATAAGAAAGATAGCCAATTCAAACAAAAAAAGTAATAATATAAATACCACACAACAACGTTTCTGGGATCCTTGTGCCCTTTCGTCAGGTTGTGAGGAAGAGCCTAGAGCGACACAACTGCACTCGTCAGTTCCTCGCGCCTGACGAACAAGGATCCAAGAAACGTGGTGTGGTATTTATATTATTACAACAACATTACTGGGATCCTTGTCCCCTTTCATCAGGTTACAAAGAATAGCCTAGAGCGACAAAACTGCACTCGTCATCAGTTCCTCACACCTGATGAAAGGGAACAAGGATCCCAGAAACATGGTTGTTGAGTGGTATTTATATCATCACTTTTTTTGTCTGAATTGGCTACCTTTATTATTCATTAGTTTCAATCAGTCGAGAACAACACAGCTGCACTCGTCAGTTCCTCAACCGGAAGAAAGGGGTCCAGGATCCCAGAAACATTGTTGTGTGGTATTTATATTATCACTTTGTTCGTCTGAATTGGCCATCTTCCTTATTTTCAAATCAGACGTAAATTTTTCATCTGTATTTACCTACGTAACATTTGTGACGTATCCTATTTCCTCATTGTAGAGGGCTAATGGAAAATAAATCTATCAATTTATCTTCACATAAAGAAGTTAAGAAGGTAGATGCAACAAAGGGGGGGGGGTGTTCTCATACTTGAAATTGTGTTAAAATATTTGGATTTTCGTTGTTCTTTCCATTTCGTGAATCATCATTTCTGAAATGAATATAAATACTTCGGTTTGGAGCAGAACACAAAACAGAAAGTGGCGTAAGAGAAGCAGGTGTCCATGAGCAGCAACCGATTCAGTTTGATCATCCAGCACTGCTGCCATCGTAGGTCTGGCAAAGAAAAAAAAAATGTACTACTTTGATTATTCATTGTCCTCATTTCCAACAAGAAACAAACAATCACCGCTTGCCTCGGATCCGTACGACGGTTTACTTGATCTACCTTGATCGGAATGTCTGTTCACAAGAGGGGGCGGGCGGGGGGGGGGCAAAGATGCTGGACAATGGCAAGTCGGAGGCACCTGAGAGAGGCCCTTTGTCCACCCCCACCACGCCTCAGGAATGCCGTGCCATTCTCCGTCACCCACACACACACACACCTGGCCGGCCACGAGAGGCCCCCCGAGCGCGCGCACACACACACCTACGTCACTTCCTCCTAACACACCCTTGTAGTTGCCCCCCTCCTCCCCTCCCCCAGTTATCATCAAAAGCACCTTCATCACTACTTGTAAAGGGTCCGCCAATTTGTCTTCAACTGGTTTGTCATACAGGTCACACAATTTCTTTTATTTTACAAGTATTTATATGGGACCGTTAAGAGCCCCCTCAATACCTCAGTTACCCATGGAATAAAAAAATGTCATTTATTTTTTTACAGCTGAATTAAAATTAAATTATTGTTCCATATGATATTTAATTTTTTTTTGGTTCTATTTAGAATGAGTTAAAAACTATCTATGAGCCCCCCCTCCCCCTCCTTCATTTCCCCCAGGCGGACGGCTCCTCCTAAATTATCTTATTACCCACACAGTTGATCACCCGTGATCACCAACGATCTAATAGTCCCTTTTTAGTAGTTGGTGGACCTGCTGTTGTCCAGCAGGGTTCGTAGCGAGGTGGCCTGTATGTCTCTAGTCTTTTTAGCACCCACGCGCTTCACTTCTTCCGTCACGTGGAGATCCCGATGGACGACCTCTGAGCATCTGTGCGTTGCTATTATCTATCCTTAAGGAGTGTCTTTGACTGGTGGTAGTTGCTTGTGTGTGTGTCAGCCTCCACAGAGAAACGTCGTCTGCCGCCCGACAATGAACGAACTTCTCAGCTACGGCATCGCTGGCGTCTGGCTGCGGCCCAGAGAGAAGAAGATATTCGATCGCCCCCGGAGTAAACACCGCTGGGCAAAGAAACCCAATTAATTGTATTGTTGATCCAAAGAAAATTCTAGCGTGTTTTTTTTGTTTCTTCTCACAGTTCATTTTTTTTAAAATCAAGCAGTTCAAGTTCAGATCGTTCGTTGTTCGTTCGCTATTCTTTACAACCAAGTGTAAATAAAAAAATATATTTTACACTCTTCACCACAAGTCTCCTCGAGTTCCCTCCCACGTGGGTGTCACTCGGTAAGTCCATTTTTAATTTACTTTAATTTTAGGTTTGCAACAGGAATTTTCTTTTATTTTTATATAAAAAAAAATAAGAAATATGGCTTCTTACAATTAACTCAATTTTGAAATGAATACCTGTATGAAAAAGGAGAAGTGCCAGGGGCCTGGTAGAAGGAATTAAATTCTGTACAAAATTTGAAAGGAGTTACCCCTTCTTCTTCCACGTGTGTCAATGATGTCG
The DNA here is from genome assembly GCA_037074705.1 of Zhengitettix transpicula. Taxonomy (NCBI): domain Eukaryota; kingdom Metazoa; phylum Arthropoda; class Insecta; order Orthoptera; family Tetrigidae; genus Zhengitettix; species Zhengitettix transpicula. The sequence goes on along the minus strand of CM073596.1, from coordinate 71,497,383 downwards.
TGCAGGACAACGGAGGAGTTACCTTCTCTTTAATCCGGTGAATATTTATCGCCCAAACTCCGGGGGGCAATCGATACCCACGTAACCCCGCAGAAGCCTTTCACCGTCCAGGAATAACTCCTACAAAAGCAGCCACCACGATTCCACCCCCTCGCATGAATTAAAACGTTACCGCCGGCGGCCATTGTGCGAGAAGGATTCACACACACACACACACACACGCACGCAGGCAAGTGACGAAGGATAATTCTATAAAAATTGCCCCCGGCGTGGTGTTGGGTTGAGATTTCCCAAGGTAATTCTGTTAAAGGGGGGGCGGACGGGGACGGGGGAGGGGGTGATGATTGCGACACGAACCTCCTCCTCTTCCCCCCCGCAGGAACACTTTCACGCGGACGTTCCAACGCCATCATGGCGTCGTTTTTCTGTAGGCGCTTGCTTCGTCAGCAGGAAGGACGCAGGCAACGTCAACAACACTCCACGGCGGTCCAAGGATCCGGACAAAATTTTTTACAGCATTCAGTAACATACTTAAAAAGAAAAAGTCAACGCTCCACCCCCCCTCCCTCCCCACCCATTCAATTTGCAACCCCAAAGCACGGAAAATAAACAATCAACAAGGATCATCTGTAGGCAGCCATTTTGTAACTTCTTTACTTACCACGTGTGGGAAAGGAAAAATATATATATTTACAGTGGCGAGGTAAAAGAAAAAAATCCATGAAAAAGTATTTAATGAATGCTGTAGACTTGAGACGAAAGCAATCTAGGAAATAAAAACATCTAAAAAAATAAACCAGGAACTGTAGAAAATGGCCGACCAGTTTGCTCTTGTATGAAGTCACATGCTTTTCCCAGATAAAAAAATATATATATATTACATTAAGCGACTTAACTTTTCCTTGTTTGTTGTCATAACATAATTTATAACAATATTTTTTTAAAAAAAGTTAATAAAAAAAATTGTATATACTGTAATCAACTAACACTATCAGGATAAAAGTTTTAGTCTCATAAATGTTGTTGTGGCTTTTTTAAAAATAATAATAATAATAAATTAACGTTATAAATTTAAGGTCTGAATAGCAAACAAGTAAAATTGTGTGGGGAAATTGGAGGGGTGAAGTAATTTGGGGGGGGGGCGCAACGAATAAGACATCCAGAGAGGATGATGATGATGTCAGAGGAGACAGAATTTAAATTTAAAAAAAAAATTAAATAACAAGAAAGGCAAAATAAGCGATTATATAAATATCAGAGCACAGCAACGTTTTCTGAGACCCTTGTCCCTCACTTCAGGTGTTGCTGAGACGAGGCCTGGAGCGACACAACCGCACTTGCCACAGTTGACAAAGTGGGAAGTCGTTAGTATGACTAAACCTGAACCTTGGGGGAAGGGAGTTATTCTCAACTGACCAGTGCAGTTGTGTCGCTCCAGGCACACCTGAAGAAAGGAGACAAGCATCCACAGAAATGTTGTTGTGCTGTGGTATTTATATCACCACTTTTTTTTTCTGTATCTTTCATATTATTACTATGTTAGTTTTATTACATTAGGAAGTAAAATTCAACAAATTTTAAACATTAATTAGTTATCAATTGGAGCAGGAACAGGGACAAAACTCAACCAAAAGCAAAGAGAAAATAATCATGAATCATAATGGAGGGTAAAGGTTTGGGAGCGCAGGAGTGTGCGAGTGACTGAAAACAATTGAGGGGGGGGGGGGGGGTCCTAATACAATCGTGTAGGACTGCAAAGGCTACAAGTTGGTGAGGACATCAAAAATACACTGCAAAAAAAAACGTCAGTTTATAATTTATAAAATGGAATACAAGTATTTAGACATCCAACATAAGCCTGAGACATGGGGGATTACAGTCGCAAACCCGTGATGGGCAAGATGGCGGACGAGGTATTTTGGGCGAGGGCAGAGAAAGGTTCCCCTCCGAGCTTTCACGACAGGGAGAAAGTGAAGCAGAGTGCTTTTTTGACAAGTACGCCAGCACCGGCCGGGCAATTGGCAGTCACAGGCTCGTGGTGAAAATGAGAGATCGCTGGAAAGCATTCACTTTCCTGGGGCACACGCAACTTTCAACACACACGTCGGGGCAGTGAAACCAATTTACTTGCACTCGCCCCACACTGCTTACACCACCACAACCCAATACTCTCAACTGTAACAGTACAAGGGGGGGGGGGGGGGATTTAAACATTGTGTTCTCCTGCTACATGGGGCGAACAAAACGTATCAAGGAACATCATAGACGATCTGTTTGTCTCCAAACATGTCCCACGGAGACTCACATCAGAGATGCTTCACATTAACTCAGACATCACAGCTGTTAATGTACAAAACAGGACACTGTGGAACTCCATAACATTGTAGTTGTGTTCTCGTCCCCTTCCCCCCTTTTTTTTAGTTTTAGTCAACCGACGAGTGCAGTTGTGTCGCTCTAGGCTCTTCTCAGCACAGGACACCTGAAGATGGTCTGTCTGAACTGGCCCAACTTCCCTATTCAAAATACAACCTCGTCGGTTGTTAAGTGAACTCTCAGTTTCCAAAAACTTTGTGAAACTTGCCGACATAATAATAATAATAATAATAATTTTCATAATACCTGAAAGAAGACACCAACACGTATAGAAACGTCGTAACTCTACAAATAATTTAAAAAAATAAAGTGTCTGCAAAAAGGGGTCATTGACAGATTTATTAATTCAAATAAAAAACTTTTTTCAAAATTTAATTTCGGTAAGAGCAAGAGGGGATGAATGTAAGGAGGGAGGAAAACCTCGCAATTAAACGTTTCATTACATTTTACTTAAATAATTTTGGCTAGAAAAGGGGGAGAAGCTTTGAGAAGTTCGTAAATATGCCAGTGTTGCCGGCTGAAGTCATTTTTCTAAATAATAAAGGGGAGGGGGGGGAAGAAAAATACCCACACATCAAACTCAACATCAGCTCTACCTCAACAAAGATAAATTAAGGTTCAAAGGGGGGGGGATGCAAAATTAGGTTAATTATGGATTAGCCCATGTTAAGTGTGTACACAGTGTAAGCAAGTAATACTCTGAGGATACGAGTTTAGGCTCACCTCGGAGGAGAGTTGTTTGAGCGTCTGCGTGAGGTTCCGCGAGGCCTCGGCGAGGGCGCGCGTGTCGAGCGTCGGGCGCGCCGCGGGCTCGCAGCGGCAGGGTTCCGAACTGCCGGAGGCCGTGGCCGCGGTCGCGGCGGAGGAGGCGGCCGGCGCGTCGGCGGACGGCGGGGGCGGCGGCGCGGAGGGCGGGGGCTTGGGCGTGGGCGGCGCCTGCTTGCTGGAGGCGGAGGGCGCCGACGCCTTGGCCGTGCGGCGCGACGCGCTGGGCGTCACCGTCGAGAGCTGCAGCTGGATCAGCATCATGTGGTCGCCCAGGCGCATCGTCAGGTTCAGCGGCGCCTTGCCCGACAGGAAGTCGTTCACCTGCGACACAAATCATTATACTTAAAATCATTTTTATTCGCTATTTTTGTCCGCTGCTGCGGCCCTCATTCCCAGAACGTTGCTCCAACTGTAACCCCTGCTACACGGGGCGAACAAAACGTTCCCTTAATACAAGTATCAAGGAACATGTGTCCAATATCAAAATTCCTATTCATAAAGAACCTGTTAGTCTCCAAACATGCACCTGATTCGCCCAAAAATGCTAAGAACTTAGTCGTGGAGCCCATCCCATGATGACTCACGTCAGAGATGCTTCACATTAACTAAAACATCACAACTGTTAATGTACAAAACAGGACCCTGTGGAACTCAACAATTGCTACGCGGAACCTTCGGCTCTGCCATTATCGTTGCGTTTGAGTTTCGTCAACTGACGAGCGAGTGCAGTTGTGTCGCTCTAGGCTCTACTTCGCAGCTGACGAAACGAACAAGGATCCCAGAAACGCTGTTGTGGGGGCATTTATTTATATTACCACATTTTTTTGGTCTGAATTTGGTATCTTTCTTATTAATTACTTTCAATCAGACGTAATTGTTTTAAATTTTTACCACGTTCAATGACTTACACTGGTCACAATCGAAAGAAAGAAAAAAGGACGTCACGTGAAGCAGTCAGAAGAGAATAATTCCACGACGACAGCAGCAGTCAGCGTGAACCGCGCATGCGTGCTGGACAAAGGCCTGCAAGTCTCCTTAAATGCCCGCGAAATCAGGTCAAAGACGTTCACAGTCGAAGCCAATGAAGATCGGCGTCCTACATGCGTCTATTTTAGGCTCTGTGTTGTTCCTGAGTTGATGTACGAATGACCTACCTCAAGCACAACCCCCTGACCGCAGCGACACGCCGTATGCGATCCTTGGTCGACGATGAAGGGGCAGCAAGATGGCGGCGGCCGTGACGTAAGACGACGCACCCTCGAACCCGGGACAGGAATGTCCGACTCCCGGGCCGGACAAAGGGCGTCCGGAGGTGAAGGACCGGTAGATTGTGAGGAGCCGAAAACCAGTTGTCGGCAGATCAAGGCCAGCCGCTGCTTTGTCTAAATACGACGGCGCGCCCGGCCTCGGAAATAGACGCGTCGCCTCAACTACGACACAAGGGACGGTGTTCCTTGCTTCCTGTCAGTTCTGTGACTTCTGGCACCGTACTGTTGAAGCATCTGCCACCGACGTCAACGCGAGCAACTCTGCAAGACGATTTGTGACACAACAGGACCGCCAAGTCGTCTTCGTTAGACGACTGCAGTTGTCTCTCTCTAGGCCCTTCTCAGCATCTCAAGAAAGGAACAAGGATCCCAGGAACGTCGTTGTTGTGTGATGTTTACATCATCACTTCTCTTTTGTGTCCGTATCTTTATTATTATTAACTAGCTGAGTGGCCGACGTTGCCCGGGTTGTCATATCAATAAACTCCCCCGATTTTAATCCAATTTCGGTTGCTTTTGCGTTATTTTTATGTAAACTCAGCGACATCCATAACCCTAGATTTGACTCTAATCTTGGTTTTATTCGCAGTTATTTTCTTGCGACGACTTTCCATCCCTCAGCGAGCTCCTTTCCCATGACACAAGGAGGGTTAAAATTATGCACCCATAACATTGACAAAAACACTATAAATATCTTTGACCCCGAGAAATATTTTTCTGACTCAAATATCGGCCACTTTAGAGAGTTTGAAAATTTCCACCCCTGCTTCATAGACAGCTTAATTCTCTATTAATCTTTAGTCCAGCAGTGATTTAACCTAGATCTAACTGTTCCTAGTTCACTTCACACTTTCCAGCGATACTGCATTAATTGAACAGCTGTAAAAATACATTGAATTTTATTCCATCAGTCCTTACGAACATCACCTCCGCACTTCTCCTTAAATATACTCCTCGAGTACTGCAGGACGTAATTGTCCCTCAGTCCTCAGACATCACGATGAAATTCCTAGCCATAATCACAATGTAAACAAACAGTCGCCGTATTGGAAGTTACTGAACGTGGCGACGAAAATTAACTTGCATTTTCCCAGCAAGGATCGTCAAGTATTTAGTATTGTTTTTTTGTTATCATCATTCGATGGAGTATCACTGGATAAGATTATAGTTTTTATTCAATGAAAAAATGTCTGCTTTATTTCATTACCGGGGGAAAGGAACTATTTCCTTTGTTCGTCACGTGACGTCACGGTCGCTTGGCACACTTAATGATTACGTTTTTCTCAATGATATTTATTTCCACGTGTATGCTAGGGGTTTCTCAGCCCCACAGTACAGTTCCTCGTGTTCTGTACCGAATTTTGCTGAAATCTGTCCTCGCGGTTAAATTTGTATAGAGATTAATGTACTTACGTACATACAAAGAAATACACGTCCTTTTTTATTATATAGAAGAAGATAAGAGACGATGACGTTGCCTTACGCAAGTGTTGACGTCAACCTACGCCACGGTGCCGCTGATTTCATTGAGATATTCTCGGAACTCGTTCAGGTGATGCGATGAATTTGAAGGAAAGAGGAAAACGCAGCAAGGGGATTTCCCGCGCGTCGGCGTCCAGGACGGGAAAGGAAAAGCGACCGGAAGCGGGCAGGGGCCATAGTGTCCCGAGACATTGGGCCACTTTCTCGCGGCCGGATGACTCAGTTTCACAAGACGCGGGCGGTTACGTCACGGACAGCCTCGGCCCGAGTTTTCTAAAGTTTCTCCTCGAGCAGGAGCAGGGGCAGGGGCGCGGTCGCGGTGGCCAGAGCCACTGGGGGGGAAACGTCAATCGAAATCTGCATAGTGCGTGCCGCCGCGGCGTCCTCCTCCTCGCGCTAATCCATAACGACGCGCTCGCAAAGCGTCGCCTAGCAACAGCGGCGACGTGGCAACAGCGCGCCTCAACGAAAGTCGTGGGAGGACTTTCTCCGCGCCACGGTCAGCTGGGAGGAGCCACAACAGGTGCCTACGCGGCTCTGCGATTGCGGAGGGTTAGGGCCTCTGCGACGTGTGGCACCGTTCCGACATTCTTCACCAACATTTAAACTGTTTTCTGGAAACTAGACAACAGTACATAAAACCTCGGGTGTAAGGGTAGAAACAGTTGCAAACACACACACACGCACGCCAAACTGTCCACACACGGACAAAAGATCATGAAGAAGGTTCACTTCACCAACGTCTCTCTCTCTCTCTCTGTGAGACACGGAAGCAGCGTTCATGTGGTCACAGTTCAACACATGTAATGAAATAATCAGGGGTTATAAACATGGAAATATTCAATTAGTTTTTGTTTTTTAAAAAAATAAGAAATATCAAAGCCTTAGAAAATTCGTGTGTGACTTTCCAAGACGCAACAGATAGAACTTAATAGAAAATACAAGGCGAATGTATTTTACACAGCGGATAACGTGAGTAAATTTCAAAGATAGTAGTGTACTAAGCTGCGGGTTGCGCAAAGGCTTGTGGGAAGGTTGAGAGAGAGAGAGAGAGAGAGAGAGAGAGAGAGAGAGAGAGAGAGAGAGAGAGAGAGAGAGAGAGAGAGAGAGAGAGAGAGAGAGAGAGAGAGAGAGAGAGAGAGAGAGAGCACGAGGAGTGATTTGGTGAGAAGTAGGACGAGAGTTACGCAGGTGGAGCGAGGCACATGGATGGAGTCCTCAAGATCGTCCAGCACCAATCAGGTCACACACACACACACACTGGATACGCCGGTTGCGAGATGACAAACTGCTGCCAATTCTAAACCAAAATCCTGACACTCTCAATTGATTTTTCGCTCTTCACAAAGATTGTGGAGGGATTTCCTTTGTTTGCAGAAAAAAAAACCTTTCAGGAAGTGTTATTTGTAGGTAGACAAAAAATAAATACTATTAACTCGAATATCGTGACGTTGAAACAATAATAAATAGACCCCAATCTGCATTTCATTAATAGTAGGGGGTCACCTGAACGTAGCACACAGGGCCAAAACCATATCGTAACCGTTAAACACGGTCCCCTTTGTCCCCTTCTAGACCTGGAAAAAGGAGGAGCGAAAACCTGCCTCAGGTGGGCCGGACTCGAGACTACCTCAACGTCGTCGTTGCATCAAGCACGTTGGTGGAAAAGAGAGAGAACAAGTAGACAAATGGAAAAGAAAAGTCAAAACAATAGGGCACGAAAGCAGACTTCGGGTCAAACACCAATCAGACATCAGACATCAGGAAATTCTACTTTTGAAGAGAGACCAACAGGCGAACGGAACAGTTCGTACGGCCTCATCAAGTGCCTTTAAGTAAATAATCTACATTTTGAATTTCTTGACAATGGTGACATTATTATTATTTAGATTATTCGGGTATTCCATTGTCTTGGAGTTGATTAAACAGGAAGAAAAAGTAAAAAAAAAAGAGAAGCAGAGAAAGATGAACAGAAAGAAAAAGGCAGGGCATTGTCTTGAAGTAGATAAGAGGGGAAGAAAAAGTGAATAAGGGAAAGAAAAGTAAAAAAAAAAGCACAGAAACAAGAAAAAGGAAGGTCAAAGAAATGACAACAAGGATCCTCTAGAAGATCAGAAAAAAGTATGTTCCAGACGATCTTACTCGTCATCTCTTTGACCTTTCTTTCCCTCATTCACTTTTTCTTTCTCACTTTTCTACCTCCAAGACAATAAAATAAATGATAATCATATACAGTACATGAAACAGTTTCAGTTCATTGCTAACAGTAGAGGTATTCAGATTATTATTAAAGACCAAAAGTAATGTAGTGAAATAATCCTGCCATCCGGCTGCTGCATGCTGAAGCAGAAGTGTAGAGAGAAACCACCTTGGCTACACACAGGAAAGAAACTGTTGCGCCACAAGGGACAACTTTACACCTCCGTACTGTGTCCTTCAATCCGCGCATCTACCAAGTAAAGAAAATAATTGAAATCGACAGTTTAATCTATAATTTACTTAAATGAAGCGACACGTTTCGTCCCTGACGCCTGACGACGGTCGCAACATTAAATAAACAATAGATTAAATACTACCCGTTTATTTATTTTACTTTAAACTGTTCGGACGTAAAGAACTTGAAATCCTCGGATGCCGACTTACAGGAACCCTCCCCCCCCCCCTACCGTGTACCTACCACCTCTACCTGAATCTTCTAAGGGGCAGGTGCCTCAGGGGAGGAACGTGAAAGGAACCTATTCAACAAAATACTACAGTGGAGCAGCTGTTCAAGGTGACCTTAAAGTTCACCGTCTTCAACTATATCGCACTGATTCCTGGACCTGTGAAGAGGAGAGGAGAGGAGGGGGGGGGGACGTTTCAAAGGGATTTCAGAAACAGTCTCCTTCCCAGTTTTTCAATCATTATTTATGCTCATCCAGCAATTTTAATGTCAAATAAAATATTTTTCCAAATATGACTATTGAGAATTACAACACACTTTAACTGCACGGTTACAAAAAATATGGGATCAAAGTTATTTTTTTAAGGTTCACAACTATTTAAACATAAATTTTAAAAATATATATATATTAATTAAAGGAGAACAAAATTGTCAAGCCAAGATACACAGGACAAACCAAGCGATCATTAAAACAAAACTAGGTTAACCGGAACATAAAAAATAATATAAATAGTAACATTCAAAATGATTCTGTTCCGCCTAAAGATATTTATTTAAATAATCACAAATTAGATTGGGAGGTGAAAGTGCCAATTTTGGACGAGGAAACGAACTACTTTTCGAGATTAATGAGTGAATAACAAAGGTAGCCAATTCAGATAAAAATGGAGGGGGGCGGTAATATAAATAAATGCCACATAACAAGGTGTCTGGGGGGATCCTCGTCCCCCTTTCCTCAGGTGCGAACCAGAGACTAGAAGCGACACAACTGCACTCGTCACTTGACAAAACTCTCACAATCATTATCATCACAATTCCCCCCCCCCCTCCCCCAGGGTTCGGTTCTCGGGTACTCACTTTTTTCTGCTTTAGAGTTTTGTCAACTGAATAGTGCAATTGTGTCTCTCTAGGCTCGGCTCAACACACCTGACGAAAGGGGACGAGGATTTCCCCCCCCCCCGTACCAGAAACCTTGTTGTGTGGTATTTATATTATCACCTTTTTTTTGTCTGTATTGCCAAGTCATTATTTTCAAACAGATGTAAACTTTTATATATATATACATTTAAAAAAATTATTCCAACAATTTGAATAAAATTTACGACAGTTTGACTTTTTAGTAACGCCTAATTTACACATTGTTACCATTTCAAATTCTAAATCGTCCTCCATTGTTGACCTGGACCCGACAATGTTAAAAATTTAATTTTAATAATCGGGGGTCGTTTTTAGTTTTAAATTGCAAGACACACAAACAAGTCTTTGACAATTTAATTAATGTATATCGTTCGGTCACCTGCAGAAAAAAAATATGTTCTCGTTTAAAATGATGTTGTTGTTGTTGTTGTTACTCAAATCATTGTAACGGTTGTTTATGTAGTTTTTAAAAATATCTGTTAAACTCTGATGACTTAGAGTCTCATAAGAGGCTCTTGAATTATTTTTTTTAAAAAAAGTATTCAGGTCAACAAATACTCTTAAGTCTTCATTTTGAATGTTTTCTAATGGAAAGTACTTCACCATGAAACAACAACTAAAATGTCTCTTTTCATGACAGATTGTTAGAAATAAATAAATTTAAAAAATAAAATAATGCGGCGTAACATTGTTTTATTTTACATTAATAAATTCCCCCTATATATTATTTTTCTGCCTTTAACACTTTCTTTGCTGCACTCGAGGGCTCCGGAGCGGAGCCATTTAAAATAGTGTCTAGCCTACAAAAGCTCGAGTGCAAAGAGTGTGTGTGTTATTCTCGACATCTAAATATTTTTTTACAATGCCAATACACAACATTAACGACATTCAAAAACCCCTGAAATCTGACGATTTATCTTTAGTTAATGGTTTAGAATAATAAGTTACAGTTTCTCTGGTACCAGGGCAATTCCAACACCTTCTAATACAAGCCATTATTTTCAACGACTCTACACGTCACTGTTGTTTGTGGCAAGTGTTTGGCTACATCGCAGACATCCACTCAGTTGTCTCAGTGCGCTGTCTCCATTGTTAAACAAAGGAAAAAAACAGCCTTCATTGTCGCCTTTACACATTCGTACCGCTAACAATTTAATTATATTAAAACAATTAATGGCTTGTTTAATATATATATATATATATGGAAAGGATAGAGAGATAGGTTGTGGCTTACCTGAAAGTGAAGGAACTAAAGGTTGTTCTTCAAATTTTCAGTTCCTCATGGCGACACCACACTTCACTTTCAGGTAAGCCACAACCTATCTCTCTATCCTTTCCATATATATATATATATATTAAACAAGCCATTAATTGTTTTAATATAATTAAATTGTTAGCGGTACGAATGTGTAAAGGCGACAATGAAGTTTAATTTCTTTTTTAATTAAAAATTTTTTTTTTCATTCCGACGATCTTCTTCAGTTATGCTGCTGCGGTCAATCATTTTCGCCCCCCCCCCCCATCCTTGTTTTTAATTTCTCAGTGTCGCAAGTGACTACATATATATATAGCCACCTGCTACATAAATCCCCGACTGTTTTTCCCACGAGGTAATTCCCCCCCCCTCCCTCCCACGGGTTTGCGTTGGCCGTGGTCCAGAAGCGTTCAGATGCTAATCACCTATGACCGTGTGTGCATTCATAAACAGCAACATTGAATACGCGATTCAATTAAACATCCACCACCCACCCCTCACACACACACACACACACATACATACATATATACAAACCCTCGCGGGGGGGGGGGCTCAGGAAAACTTTTTTTTTTAATTTATTATAAAATTAACAATCGGAACTATATAGTACATGTTCCATGAGTTAATGTGATGACACAAGCGGATACCCATCCAATGACGTTATCCTGCTTTCAGGTCATTCGGCCATTTCTTGTTCTGAAGTCTTCTGTAGGGCAGGTCATGGTCATGTTGCAGGGTGGACGCTAGTTCGTTTGAGTGAAGTTGGAGACGCAGGAAGTGGCCTGTGCATTCCGAGGTCCGTATGTAATGTTCGATTGCTGACGTACCAAGGTGCATTTACAAGCATTCTGAGTGTTTTCGATTGAAATCGTTGGATGATGTTGACGTTGGATGGTGCAAGAGCAGCCCCATAGCTCAATGCCATATGTCCAAATTGGTTTTATTATAGCTTTGTAAAGTAAGATTTTGTTTTCAAGCGATAAACACGATTTTCTCCCCAGTGCCCAGTACATTTTTCTCAGTCGCAGGTCGGATTCCTTCCTTTTTTTTAATATATGTTTTTTCCACGTTAGTTTTTTGTCCAAATGTAGACCCAGATAGCGAACTTCGTTTGATTTGGGAATTTCTATATTGTTTAGGGACACTGATGGACATTCTGATCGATTTAATGTAAAGTTGACTTGAGTACTTTTTGCTTCATTGACTTTGATCCGCCATTTATTGAGCCATACTTGAAGAAGGGATAAATGGGTTTGAAGGTTTGAGGAGGCCATGTGAAAACTGCACGTGTTCTTATAAACTACAACTTAAGCATGAAGTAAACGTCGCCGCCATATTCGGAAATGTCCCGAAACTAATTAAACAACTATCGAATTATCATTTCCGGAATAATTTTTACGTTTCTTACAGTTCGATGATTTAAAAAAAAACAAGGGACCAACACGTAAAAAAAACGTAATTATTTACGGATACTAAAGTAGATAAAAAAAATTACCTCACGTTCAGACAACTGGAAGAACTGGAGCGAGTAAAAGAATTCAAGATCGAGGCTAGTGTACGACCTTCCTAATAGAGGATCTAAGATACTACCAGCTTCAGACAGCTGTTACAGGATCTGTATGAGAGGAGGACGTCTATGCAGGACAGGACATGGATGGAAGCCAACTATGAGACTGGCGACCCATGGCCTTCACCGTAAAGTGTGCTGCAACAAAGTATTTCATGAACCATGTGTGTGAGTTGTGTTTAGAAGCCTGTGAGAGATATCATATCGTAGCTTACAGCAAGGAAGGGTGTAATGTGGCACGTGTGCGCTTCCAATATATTATTATTATTACAAAAAAAAAATCCCCGCAACTTAATTACGACGAAATTCGCGGACCAACGTTGCTTAACCTTAATTTTATTACAACCTCGGACTTTACCCAAGTTTATTCCCCCTGGGGTGGGGGCGCTAAGGAAAACTGTACGTGATCTTATGAAAAATAATAATAATAATAATACTCTACAACTTAAGCAAACGTCGCCGCCAAGTTGGCAAATGTCCCGAAACTAAAAACTATCGAATTAATTTCCGAAATAATTTTTACGTTTCGATTTGAAAAAAAAAAACAAAAACAAGGGACCAACACGTAAAATCACTCGATACGTAATTATTTACTAAAGTAGATTAAAAACGTTCCAACAACATCACAAAAAAAAAAATATTTGTTCACGCAACTTAATTACGACGAAATTCACGGACCGACGTTCCTTAACCTAAATTTTATTACAGCCTCGGACTTTACCCCAAGTTCTTTTTTCCCGGGTGGGTGGAGGCTCAGGAAAACTGTACGTGTTCTACTAAAGAAATAAATAATAATAATAATCTACAACTTAAGCATGAAGTAAACGTCGTCGCCATGTTGGGAAATATCCCGAAACTAAAACAACTTTTTTACGTTTCTTACAGTTCGATTTTTAAAAAAACAAGGGACCGACACGTAAAAAATACGTAATTATTTACGGATACTAAAGTAGATAGAAACGTTCCAAAAATAATTTTATCCCCCGCAACCTTTAAAATTACGACGAAATTCACGGACGGTCCATTCCATAACCTAAACATTTAGTTACGTCGTCGTGTCTCACCTTTAACGATGGCTTCCGTACTCGAAAAATCACTGCTGCAACGGAGACACTCACTCAACGGTCCGAAAGAGTTTAACATTTCAATGTTATTTATATAATATTTATTATATCAACAACAACAACGACGACGACGACGTAAAAAAAAAACACATTCGTAACTGCAAGGGCAAAGATGCACACAGACTCGCTCCTGCAAAGCATTGGAACCTCTCTGGCAAAGAAGATAACAGACCACAGAAGCATTACCACTGATGTAGGCCGTATTAACGAACTGTAACACGGATACTAGTGTGTGTAGATAATAATAATAATAATCGTTCCAACATCACAAAAAAAAATGTCCCCGCAACTTAAATACGACGAAATACACGACCATTAATTTTATTTCGATGTTGATGTGTTACGTTGTTGCTGTTAATAAAAATATTAAATAAATAACACACTCGTAACTGCAGCCAAAGATGCGCGCGCACAATCAAGCATTGGAACCTCTCTGCCAGAGACGGTATACACGCAAACCACAGAAATATTACTAATTATAAAGCCGTATTAACGAACCTGTTTACGTGTAACAATAAATTAATGGACTCTGTGCAGTGAATAATTTCCCCTCCATGGCGCGCAATCGCAGCGAAAATTAAACACGCACGCAAACAAAAAAAACAAAATGGGTTCTCATATTCCACCCCGGGTTGTTGTTATCAGCAGGAAAAATCTATCCTCATTATTTTATCTTTCCCTCCCCCCCTCCACCCTAATTGCGGAATTTCTCCGGACTAATCAGAGACGTTAAAAATTCCTTTCCGACTAAAGTGATATATTTATCGTTTCCGTCGTCAGAGGGGGGGGGGGGTCCTTGATAAGGCGGGGGGGGGGGGGGACGCGGCCTGGGGCACGTGACGTCACCGCCTGCGCAATCTCCTCTCCTGTGCAGGCACGTGGCGCAGACACGCACCAACCAACTACGAGCGGAAATATTCGTTCCCCTTTGTCGTCTACACGTTGCACGACGTCAGACTACGGTCAACTGTTCCATGTAAAATAACACCCCCCCCCCTCTCTCTCTGTTCCATATCACTTGTATTTAATCAAAAACTACTTATACTCTTTTTATTATTATTATTATTATTCGGGTATTCCATTCTCTTGGAGTAGATAAGTTGAACAAGGAAAAAGTGAAAAAAGAAAGGGCAAAGAAAACTAAGAAAAACAACAGAAAGATAGGAGGAGGAGCATACAGAGGTAGAAAGGTGAGTAACAAAAACTGGAAAAACAAGAGGCAAAGATAAGTAAAGAACACGAGAAAAATAGGAACAAAGTGGTAGAAAGGTGAGTAGAATAATTGAAAAAAAGGCAAAGACAACATTAAAAAAAACAGGAAAAAAAGGAGGAGGAGGATACAGCGGTAGAAAGGTGAGCAAGAAAGAGTGAAAAAAGGCTACAGAAAAGTAAAGAACACGAGAAAAATAGAAAGAAAGGGGTAGAAAGGTGAGTAGATTAATTGAAAAAAGGCAAAGACAACATAAAAAAAAACAGGAAAAAAAGGAGGAGGATACAGCGGTAGAAAGGTGAGCAAGAAAGAGTGAAAAAATGCTAAAGAAAAGTAAAGAACACGAGAAAAATAGAAAGAAAGGGGTAGAAAGGTGAGTAGAAAAATTGAAAAAAGGCAAAGAAAACAAAAAAAGAAAGGTGGAGGATACAGCGGTAGAAAGGAGAGCAAGAAAGAGTGAAAAAGGCAAAGAAAATTAAAGAACACGAGGAAAATAGGAACAAAGTGGTAGAAAGGTGAGTAGAATAATTGAAAACAGGCAAAGACAACATAAAAAAAAAACAGGAAAAAAAGGAGGAGGATACAGCGGTAGAAAGGTGAGCAAGAAAGAGTGAAAAAATGCTAAAGAAAAGTAAAGAACACGAGAAAAATAGGAACAAAGGGGTAGAAAGGTGAGCAGAATAATTGAAAAAAGGCAAAGACAACATAAAAAAAACAGGAAAACAAGAGGAGGATACAGCGGTAGAAAGGTGAGCAAGAAAGAGTGAAAAAGGCAAAGAAAATTAAAGAACACGAGAAAAATAGGAACAAAGAGGTAGAAAGGTGACCAGAAAAATTGAAAAAAGACAAAGAAAAGTAAAACAAAAAAGCAAAGAAAACAAGAAAAAAGAAAGAAAGAGGCAGCTTAAAAAGGTAAGGTAAGTGTGAAGGAAAGGTGAAAAAAAAGGCAAAGATAAGGAAAAAGAAAAGCAAAGAACACAAGAAAAACAAAGAAAGAGGCAGGTTAAAGGGATGACGTGAAAGGTCGATTAGGACTTTTTTTCCCGCCTCATCTTCTAGACGAACTTTCAGGTCATCTCTCTAACCTGCCTCTGTTTTTATTGTCTTCTTTGCCCCCCCCCCTCCCTCCCAATTTATTTCACTTTTTCTAGCCTCTTTCTTTATTTCCGTTTTTCTTCATCTTGCTGTTTGTTTTTTTCATTTTTCTTCTTGCTCACCTTTATCCTCCTCCTATCCTTTTTCACTTTTCTTGCTCACTTATCCACTACCCAACACAATGGAACACCCGAACAATCTAAATAATAGTAAGAGTATGAATAGTATTGATTAAGAGCGCCATATTCAGTGTAAAATAAGTGTAACAAGGACTAGAGGATGTGTTAAGTAAATTACCAGAGTATTTATATAATTTTTATTAAGATGTCCGCAGCACCAGGGGATAGGGAATTCAATTGATCATTTAAACGTAAGAAGCACCGAAAAAACCCTTTTATATGTTTGATGGAGGGTCAGTGTTGTGTAGCAGTTGACAATACTAAGAGAGTATATAAATGTAGTTTTGGATGAATTATCGTTAGGGATAAGAGAATAGCAGTTAGCTTCAAGCTAAAGTGTACAACTAAATAACAGAAATCTGAGGAGGACGCCGCACCGCCAGTGTATTTCGGCGCTGTGGTGGAAAGCGGGTGTTTGCTCGCAGTGAAAGCCCCTTCCCGACGTAGAAGACCCGCATAGAAAGTGGCGTGGGAGAGAACATCGCCACGATTCCGACAAAAGAAGAAAAAAACCGTCGTTACCTGGCTTTCGTGCGCCCCCTCGCCCCGCCCCCCTCTCCCTCTGGAGGCCGTTCTCGGGTGACAAGACACTGGGGGTGGGGGGGGGGGAAACCTGCAGGAGCCACACTCGTCGCAACAAAGATAAACACCAGGAGTACAAGAAACCCGGGGTTAGCCGGAAAACAACACAACCATTACAAACAAACAGAACCATGAAGAACCTCGGACTAATCCTCTAGTCAAAGCTGCCGCGGTCCCAACACCACCACCAGCAAAAAAAAAAAACCCCTCGATCAATCCCCGCTTTAAAAATACTAATTCACCTTTACCCCTTTCAATGGAAAATAATAAATTACTTTATACTCCCCCCCCCCCATTAAGGAAGTACATTTGCGGGGGTTCCAGCAGCCAAAACACACGTGAACAGGATCCAAACATCTCGAAAATAAAATCCCTTGGTTGTTGTACCACAGCGCTGTTGTCCCTGACGCTTCCAGCATCCATACAGTGACGTCAGTAATCCATATGTCGGCCAAATAGGTGCTTCTTCAATACATATTTTTTTTAAAAAAAAAAGAAGAGACAAGCCTCTCCTCCACCTCACATCAAACATCGCCGATTAAAAATAAACAGACCCAGAGACCTAAAATATTTAATATCCAATAAAATGAAATTAAAAGTACTCCACAATATATATATGTAGTATAATATAAAATGTACAAATATCGCAACAGTAAAATCATTAGTGAATAAGAAAGATGGCCGATTCAGACTCAATAATGACATTACTTTTTCTGGGATCCTTGTTCCCTTTCGTCAGGAGCTGAGAAGAGCCTAGAGCGACACAACGGCGGTAGTCAGGTGCTGAGAAGAGCCTAGAGCGACACAACTGCGCTAGTCAGGTGCTGAGAAGAGCCTAGAGCGACACAACTGCGCTAGTCAGGTGCTGAGAAGAGCCTAGAGCGACACAACTGCGCTAGTCAGGTGCTGAGAAGAGCCTAGAGCGACACAACTGCGCTAGTCAGGTGGTGAGAAGAGCCTAGAGCGACACAACTGCGCTAGTCAGGTGCTGAGAAGAGCCTAGAGCGACACAACGGCGGTAGTCAGGTGCTGAGACGAGCCTAGAGCGACACAACTGCGCTTGTCAGTTGACAAAACTCAAAAACGACGAAAAGTCAACGGCAACGGGTACAGCCGAAGGTTTAGCGTAACAATAAAGAGATCATAGCAAATTATTGAGTTCCACAGGGTTTCTGTAATGTAACAAGTCTAGCGAGGATCACGTAAGACGAAGTGTCATTGAAATGCGCATGCGAAAACGATAAACGTAATCAAATTAACCGTTACGCGGTCTCTCTCACAGAAGTCTCCAGAAGACGAGCGTAATTTTTTATATAACACGACCGCTTCATCACCTTGCCTCGGGAATTACGAGATTAAACGCCCTCCAAACCGCCATGCCACAGATATTTAAACTTCCAGGAAGAGAGATAATTACACAAAATGAATATGGACGCTAACACGAGGCTAATCCACGTAGAAAGGGACTGAAAGTGGGGATGCGGAAGGGCAGAGGAAGGTAGCCACAATGACTGCAGGACAAAACCCTCTAGTAAACCCGCATCAGGGACTTGTCTCACACACACACGGACTTCCCTGGATGGCGGGAGACCAGTTTAGGGAGGAGGCAGCTGGCCGACTGTTCAAACGGGACCAGCGGACAAATCGTACCACAATTCCAATGGGAGCACAGGACTACTCTTACCGCGTGGTACCCCGGAACGTACACCTCTCATAAACAGACCTCGGCTTGTGTGAACCGTAGTTCAAAGAGAGAGAGAGAGAGAGAGAGAGAGAGAGAGAGAGAGAGGTAGAGAGAGAGAAAGAGAGAGAGAAAAAGAGAGAGAGAGGTAGAGAGAGAAAGAGAGAGAGAGAGAGAGCGAGAGAGAGAGAGAGCGAGAGAGAGAGAGAGAGAAAGAGAGAGAAAAAGAGAGAGAGGAATAGAGAAAGAGAGAGAGAAAGAGAGAGAGAAAAAGAGAGAGAGAGAGGAATAGAGAAAGAGAGAGAGAGGAATAGAGAGAGAGAGAGAGGAATAGAGAGAGAGAGAAGTAGACATCCCCCACCACTCTTTCTCTCTCTCTCTCTCTCTCTCTCTCTGTATGAGGTCATCAATTGTTTTATTAATTCAAAACCGGACGTTAGATTAAAAAACCTTGCAGTTACTGTTGTTTACAAGCAGCACCTGATCTCTCCTGAGACCTCCAGGGCCTCCTGGTCCATTGTCCACTGCGCATGCAGAGCGACGCTAACGTAACGTGCATTATTAACATGCGACCTCAATCTCCAGCCTCTGCGTCGTGCGTGTCACAACTGGCCCAAAGTACAGATGCTTTTCCTTTATTTGCGATCATCCGCGTCACTGGTGATATTTATTTTAATTTCCGAGGTTGAGGTTGTTCAATGCTAATTTTTAATCACCCGCCGACCACGCACGAGAGTTACCCGGAAGTTCCTCTTCCAGTTTCTGTGAATTCCCAATTTTGTAACCCTATTTACGACGACTGTATATAATTGCGTTGTTCCCCCCTCCTGCGTCGTCCCTTAATCAATCCGCGTGAAATGTTCTCTCTCCTTTACCTTTTCCACTCGAGGCCTTCAACGTTGTTTCTGTTGGGTTTTTTTTTCTGGGTGGGTTTTGTTCGTTCCTTTCTCTTTGTCAAGCGCCTTTCTCCGTCTCGATACGAAAATCACTAATTTCATGTGCTTTTATTCCTCTCCGTTTCTTCACTTGTTCCTGCGCTGTGCGCAATTTCCTTCAACTTACTAAAAATCCAGCTATTCATATTTCTGGTCGACGAGGACAGCCCACTGCGTGGGGGGGATGCCTCTTCCTCTCTCCCTCCCCCACCGTTTCTGAACTAAGGTTCCCCCATGTAGCCGAGGCCTGTTTTTCGAGACGTGTATGTTCCGGGGCCGCATACGGTAAGAATTGTTCCTCGCTCCCATTTGGAACAGTCGGCCAGTGCCCCAACTACCTGATGCACGTATTTTCCCCCTACATTGCCCCGAGGTAGGATTCTTAAAGTACAGCCCCCAGGGCCACGTTCCTGTATCTTTCCGCATCCCCGCTTTCAGTCCCTTTCCTATGCTATAAGAGGGGGAGTTGCCACCACGTGGATCACCCTGTACACAGCCTGGCTACACCTTCTTCTTCTCCTCACTTTCAGCCATTAAAAATTTGTAAACCTTGAAAACTACAGCCCCTTGGCTATCTTCCTCTACCTTTCCGCATCCCCGCTTTCAGTCCCCTTCCTATGCTATAAGAGCAGGAGTTGCCACCACGTGGATCACCCTGTACAGAGCCTGGCTACACCTTCTTCTTCTTCTTCTCACTTTCAGCCATTAAAAATTTCTAAAGCCTTCAAAGAAAAGTGCGTCACTGCGCATCCGTTTTATATGTTTTAAAGTAATAATAAAAAAATTAAATTCAAGTTTCAACTTGAATCGGTTCTACGTGTTGTGTAAATTAAATTCGCCAGTCACATCATCGCCACGTTGCAACTGTTGTGGTGTTACATGGTTGTTGCAACAAGGTCCCACACATTATGCTTCATCTTCTGGAGCCTTGGCAGTGCGACAGCTGCTTCAAACTGGTTATGTTATTCCTCCTCCTCCTCCTGCTGCTGGTCCAGCGTGAAACCAAACGTGTGTGTGTGTGTTACGGACATTTCAAAACGACGGTCAAGGAGTTCGGCCGCGAGAAAGAGGTCGACGGGGAAGAAAAGAAATCGCGCGCCGGCCCTGCGAAGGCCATCCAGATCCAGGTAGCCACGCGAGGCCGAGACTTTTCCAATTCGTTCGCCCTCACTGATTCAGGAGTAAGCAACGACTGACTGCTGCACGACAGCAATGGAAAAATAAAACTATGCAAGAAATAAAAATAGATATCCTCGGGGGGGGGGGGAGACTCTGGACAGTTCCTTCCAAACTTTCCGTCCCCAACCCCCACCGATGCTGTCGGTAAATGACCAAGTTGGCGTGGAGCGCGTGAAACACTCTGAGAGAGACACGCGTCCACCATGTGGCGTCCCAACCATCATCATCCATCCACACCAGCATCAAGACTTCCCTGACCCTGCTCCTAGCTACCAACCTTCGTCACCTCATTAATCTAACAACTAATTTAGGATTCCCCATAACGTTGTTCAGTTGCAATAAGAGCTGATGCTGTTATATCGGCCGAGACCAAACGATCTTTACCAACTACAGAATTAAGGAATAATAAAACAATTTATGGCCCCTTTCCTTTAGTTGTTGGCCACTTTGTTATATTATTAATTTGGAAGAATACCTGAAGAAGACACTAAAAGGTATCGAAACGTCGTCACTATATATATATATATATATATAGTGTTTGTATGAGGTCATCAATTGACAATTATTAATTTAATTAACATGTTTTATGCACCAATAAGGACCTTAGTCAGGATTACAAAAATAAGCGTACACATATTTATTTTTTATTACCCTGATGAAGGCCCACTTTAGGACCCTAACATGTTGTTAAATTATATTAGTTAATTATTGACCTTATACAGACTAATTTTTTATTATGACGACGTTTCGGTACCCTTTTCTTGAGTCTTCTTCAGGTATTTTATTTACAAAATAATCAGATTTATAGTGTACTTGCATGAAGTAAATAAAGACAAGTTGGAAGTACACAGAAAGAAAACACTTACCAAATCAATGTAATAAAGTAGCACAACCAAAAGTTATTAATTTCACACAGTTTATACAATCATACTGTAAATCCAATCATATGTAAATACCTGAAGAAGTTACAAAAAGGTACCGAAACGTCGTCATAATAAATAAATAAAATAATAAGTGTCTGTATGAGAGGTCATCCATTGTTTTATTATTCCTTACATAGTTCCCCTAGTTAATCAAGATCGTTTGGTGTCGGCCGATATAACAGGATCAGCTATTGTTGCAACTGAACAACGTCATGGGGAATCCAAAATATTAAGACCGATCTTTTATGTGTTTTCTTTTAAAACAATAAAATATGACAAAGAATGTTTTATTTACCTTTATATAAATAAATATATATATGTGGTAAATAATACATATATATATATATGTGTGGTAAATAATACATGTATATATATATGTGTGTGGTAAATAATATATATATATATATATATATATATATGTGGTAAATAATATATATATACAGGTAAATATATATATATAGGGGTAAATATATATATATAGGGGTAAATATATATATATATATATAATGGTAAATAATATATGTATGTATATATATATATATAATAAATTCAAAGAAATTAAATAACTAAAGGTAAATAAAACATTACAGAGAATATGAATACAAGATTATTTAATAGACCCTTCATACACAGCATTTAAATGAGGCTTGTCTTGGTTTTACACTTTAAATAAAAAGTTTGATTTGGGAGTCTGTCTCCTCCAGTATTGACAGTTGTTAGCAGAAGAATGTTGAGACGACGGAGGCGGAGGCGGAGACAGCGCGGCTCCCAAGTAGGAAACGAGATTTGTTAAATAAAACGAAAGTCACTTTCCAAAGCAACGAAACAATGGGGGGGCTTTCTCGACGTTGCGAATGTATGAAATCTACGTTTCAAGCCTCGAGAGTGCCGGCGACAACGCCGCGTATTTCACAAGCTACCAGGGTTGTCTGTCTGTTTCTCTTCATTAACAAATGCTAACTTCTGTCAGCCTGACGGAAGAAGAAAGCAGAATGGAACAAGAGACAATTTCAAGAAATAAAAATATATTTATGGAAAATTAAATTGCGTTTCGGACCTAACTTTGCGACATCTTCAAGGGGTTGAAGTTTAACAAAATATGGGATAGTCGGGGGGGGGGGGGGTCAGTACCTCAACATTGCAACGCCATCTGGCATTTACAACAAATTGTATATACTGTAAACAACATAACTAATAATCTCATGGTAAAAGTAGAGTGTTACAATTACAGTTACAGTTACATACTGTCATCTATTCTCCCACTAGATGAACACATGAACTATGGGAAATGTCTGCTCCCATATTAGTCATGGAATAGAAATTTGGGCATTGGGGGGGGGGAGATGTTCTGCTTCTAAAGTGACATGGACAGACTCTGAATGTCTCAAAAGAAGGTTGTCAGATTAATATTTGGTATAAAGAAAAGCCAAAGTACAGAATTATGTAAGACAATATTCCACTATTCATTGTCTACATATCTTTAAAACTATTATTATGGTAAAGAAAATCCTTCCAATTGAAAACACAGGTAACACCCCCAAGGGACTATTTTAGAGTGCAGACTAAATACCAAAAAAAAAAGTCCTGAGGAATTATATTTTTATAATAAACTGCCAATGTACATAAAAAGAATTGTAAGGCAAGCAAAGTCTGTCCATGTCACTTTTTCAATATCTCAAAAGAAAGTTATTAGATTAATATTTGCTATGAAGAAAAAAAAGTAATGCAGATTCATGTAAACCAATATTCCACAAAAATAAAATAGTCCAGTATTAATTGTATATATATCTTTAAAACTATTATTATTATTATTATGGTAAAGAAAATCCTCCCAAGTGAAAACACAGGTAACACCCCAAGGAACTATTTTAGAGTGCAGACTAAATATCAAAAACAAAATCCTGAGGAATAATATTTTTTATAATAAACTGCCACTGTACATAACAAGAATTGTAAAGGCAAGCAAAGTCTGTCCATGTCACTCTTTCAATTTCTCAAAAAAAAAAAGCTTTTAGATAAATATTTGGTGGGAATAAAAAAATAACACAGATTCATCTAAACCAATATTCCACAAAAAAAATAAAATACCAACTATTTATTCCATATACAACTTTAAAACTATTGTTACAATGGTAAAGAAAAACCTCCCAAGTCAAAACACAGCTAACCCTAAGGGACTATTTTAGGGTGCGGACTAAATACCAAAAGGAAAGGAATTATATTTCATAATAAACTGCCGCAAGGCAACCCTGAAAGAGTATTTAGTAAATAAGATACAGGAGTTGTGATAACATCACTGGAAAACTGAATTAAATGTTTCTGTGTAGAGAATAAGTAATTTACAGTAGAACTAAATAAACATATATAGTTAAAAATCCTGTCTACTGACCTTTACAATACATATACATATATTATGTCTTTAAAATATCTGTAAACCTTAATATTTATCATCTTATATTATAAGTTCTATTTAATTTAATTGTGTTATATTTCTATAATTGTATTTTTGCAAATTATGGAGAAATAAACATTATTATTTTTCTTTTGTATCTGTATGTATGCAGTTTCCTGTTAACTTAGACATAAGATGCTAGGTTAGTGCTGACCCTGTGACCCGCTTCAGCCGGATCCGGCCGACTCACTCACCTGTGAATCGTTCAGGCTCTCCAGGGCTTGCATCACACTCTGCTCCGGCCTCTGGGCCTGCAAACAAGAGAGAGAGAAAAAACATTAATAAAAGCAACGTTCCTCAAGGGACAACACCTGTCTTTACTGACTAAGACTGTTACAAGCTTACAATCATAATCAAACAACTTTGCAATGGAGCAGCGCACAGAAATTAGGACGAGGCCGTACGAAAACTAATCTTATTAAATCTAACTCTATAAATGAATTCTCCAGCAAGCATGAAGAGCGTTTCAACGAATGACTCGCCAGAAAATCTCTTTAATATTTACTCATAACTTGGGGATATTCTGCATTTTTCTCTCTCAAAGTATAACTTGGTACGTATTTCACCTTCTCCTCCTCCTCCTCCTCCTATTACTTTATAAATAATTATTTATTTAGTACTTTCATTAATAACCAACGCTCAAACACACACAAAAAAAGGTGAATCAGTGGCAAATTTTCCAATCATTCCTTTATAATATTAAAATCAAAGAAAATTAAGGCGACGACGACGACGACGACAGAGAACGTGATCGAAACGTCACGGATACAATTTTTACACTCTCCTATAGAGGATTTAATTCATTCTCTACACCGAGAAAGACTACATTCTTTATGGGATTTATTACATACATAATACCTTAAAGATATATATATATATATATTGTGAGTATTGAGTAACTAATAAACAAATATCATCCAAGTTTAAGTCAGAAAAAAATAATTTTATTAATGTAAAATTAAACAACGTTTCGTCGCTTATTTTGTGACCTCTTCAGGTTCAAGTTTAAAACCATATGAGGATATAGATGGATAGATTGAGGAGTCTTTTAGTTGCTAGGGTGATGTGGGAGCTTTTCTGTAGGTAAGAGGGAAGAGTTGTTGGATTGTTGAGGTAATGTGAGGGCTTCCATGATAATTGGGGGGGGGGGGGGGGTCGATGATAAGGTCTAGTTTGTTGGGTAGGTGTTTCGGTGCCGTTCAGAAAGAAGGGAGGGAGTGGTTGACGGAATGTTTGGTTTTGAGGGTGAAGGCAACGATTGTGGATTTGGAAGGGTTTGTGCTGATTCTCCAGACCATCTGAGGGCGATTTATAGTTTTCTGGAGTCTAGATGTCGAGGATGTTTCAAGGTCTCCGCTACTGTTTTAGGTGTGTCGTGAAGAATAGAGGTAGAAGAGGAAAGGACACACTACAGTCAGGAGTGTACACTGCAGAGGGTTCGCTGGTGACGTAGATGGCCTTGTGTGTGTGTGTGTGTGTGTGTGGGAGGTTTACGTCGAACCTTGTGTACGGAAGTGACGCTCTTTCTCACCCGTGGAGACATCACGCACGTACGCAATCGCGCAAGTTGTTAATAAACGACGGACGAAACTAGTCCTTGGGGCGTGCTTTGTCTTATCTGGCGGCCCCGGGTTTCGTCACGTTCCCCCCCGGTGAAACCCAAGGAAGGCGCTGCAGACGGCACGCTTATAGAGTTTCAGGGATGGCCGTGCGTGTGTGTGTGTGTTGCTTTTCTCCTTACGTAAGTTGGAAAGCTGCGGAGTGCGGGTGAAGCAACGACGGACAGCCTTTCCCCTCAACACCCCTTCATCACGACTGCTCGCTCTGTCAACACTCGGGACGGTCCACGCAATTGGGAAACGACAAAAAGGATCGGCTGCCCCCGTGGGTTAACTCTTGTGTTACAGTGGGAGCAACGAGAAAGTGCCCAAGTACGGTCATACTGGAAACAACAGGGTCACAGGCAGGAATGTGGACGGGAAAGTCAAAGTTAACAACAACACAGATAGCGAAGTACAGACAAAAGAAGTGACCCACACACACCTTGTTCCTTTCTTCAGGTTGCTAAGAACAGCCTGGAGCGCCACAACTGCACTCGTCAGCTGAGAAAAACTCAAATCATTATCCCAACACAACCCCTCAAGGTTCAGTTCTCGGGTACCCCCTCACTCACCATACTAATGACTCCCCCCCCCCATGCTTCGGTTCTCGGGTACCTTCTCTCTCACTAATACTAACGACTTCCCACTTTCCGGCGGCTCTTCTTAGCACCTGACTAGTGCAGTTGTGTCGCTCTAGGCTCTTCTCGGCACCTGACTAGTGCAGTTGTGTCGCTCTAGGCTCTTCTAAGCACCTGACTAGTACAGTTGTGTCACTCTAGACTCTTCTCAGCACCTGACTAGTGCAGTTGTGTCACTCTAGGCTCTTCTCAGCACCTGACTAGTGCAGTTGTGTCACTCTAGGCTCTTCTCAGCACCTGACTAGTACAGTTGTGTCACTCTAGGCTCTTCTCAGCACCTGACTAGTGCAGTTGTGTCACTCTAGGCTCTTCTCAACACCTGACTAGTGCAGTTGTGTCACTCTAGGCTCTTCTCAGCACCTGACTAGTGCAGTTGTGTCGCTCTAGACTCTTCTCAGCACCTGACTAGTGCAGTTGTGTCGCTTAAGGATCTTCTTAGCAACCAGAAGAAAGGGGGCAGGGACAAGGATCCCAGAAACTCTAATAAATGAACTCGTGAAGCCGAAATAAAATCGGGGGGGGGGGGGGGGAATCAGAAACGATTCTTCCGTTCTCCTACGGACAGGACCAGACCAGACCAGCTGCGGCCAATGGCTGACCGAATCCTGGTCTGCCTGTGGCCCTGCACACAACAACAACGACGCTTCAGCTCTTGGCACATAATGCAACTTCTTTGTGTGGCCTAGAAAACTTTACTCAAATATTTCCCAGCTTTACCCGCCGCCTACATAAAAGGTTAAACAACGCGCCTCTGTGTCAACAACCTGCATTGTCCCGTCAACACCACCGCAAGCACAGTGTTTCTAAATTTGTCCTACGGGCTTAATCGGACAAAAAAAAATTTAGAAACAAGGAGGCTTGGTAAAAAAAAAACGTTCCGTTTGTCGCAATGAAGTCTATAAACCAAGGATATTCATCATACGATCTGCTTTGCAACGTAATACTTGGGAATTTTAATTTTTAATACGACGACGTTTCGATACCTTTTTTTTTCGGTATCATCTTCAGGTAAGTTACATAAAAGAAAAGGTACCGATACGTCGCCAGAATTATAAATAATAATAAGTGTCTGTCTGTGTGAGGTCATCAATTGTTTAATTATTCCTTAATTCTCTAGATTATATAAAGATCGTTTCGTCTCGGCCGATATAACAAACTCATCGATGATTGCAAACTTATTTTTATAAAACAACGTTATGGGGGATCAAAATTAAGTTCCTTTTTTTAAAAAAAATATATATGACAATTCACCCAATTATTTTTCAACGACCTAGCGCCACAATACAAATAACAAAAGTTTTTTTTTTGAAAATGGATGGATCCGAGGTACTGAGAAACGAACGTGATCGTGGCAAGAGTGAATGATGACGGCGGGGGTGGGGGGGGCTGTAGTAAGCCTTGAAGGGGATTCGACCTGACACATCTGGGCGGGGGGATGTCGTAATTAGGATGATACCTGAAGAAGATAGGAACACGTATCGAAACGTCATTAATTGAGGAATTTAGGACCTGGGGGGAGGGGAGGAGAAATGAAGTCGACAAATATGGAGCAATTAATACTGACGGTGGGATTAAAAAATAATAATAATAATAACAGGAGGCTTAATAAATTGACCAATGACGTGTTTAGTGTGTCTGAAAATGGTTGAAGCGGCACACAGGATTCGAAGAGAAACGTTGGCTGTTGTGAATCTCTCTCTCTCTCTCTCTCTCTCTCTCTCTCTCTCTCTCTCTCTCACACACACACACACACACACACGCACACCACATCATCATGATGATGATGGCATCACTAATGGTTTTTTTAGAATAGTTTTTCTGAACTCCGGCTTACCCCCCCCCCCCCCACTACTACAGCCTAAGGCGTTAAGGACTTCTAAAAAAACTTCAATACATGACCGTCAATTGAAGATTAAAATAGTTTTCATTTTTAACGTTACTTTAAATTATATATATATATATATATATATATATATATATATATATATATATATTGTAAAGTCCCAGGTTTGTTGTAATCCTCCTATTGTGACGTGTCCTTATTTCCTCGACTACTAAGGACTAATACTTGAAAGAATAATAAATGTAATCTCAAATATATTATTTATTTATTTATTTTAATTATTCCATTAGTCCTCGGATCGTCGAGGAAATAAGGACACGTCAATACATGATGGGATGCTACAATTATAAATAATTCAAAAATTAAAAGAAAATTCGGGAACACACATTTTCCGTGTCCCCCCCCCACCCAAACCCGACATAAGTAAAAAATAATATGAATAATAACAGAATAATTATTTAAACGGGGGGAAGGGAGGGTAGGGGGAGGTATAATATAATACTTACAGTTCTAATAAAAAATAATTATATATTACACATGACACAAAAATAATCACAAAACAACTTGTGACACTACGGGAGGGTTGGGGGGGGGCAGACAGACAGACGAAGGTCAAGTGACGTCACCGAAACAGAGGGAAGAGGAATCTGTAAAGTCCGGGTCCCCTCGTGTGCATTAAACAAGCCAACAGAGACTAAGTAAGTAGTTTTATTAGCGACACATTTCCAGGGGGTTCCCCTAATTAATTATTAGGAGGGGGGAGGATCAAGAAACTCCTGTAACCGAGTAAAAGCATCCCCTTTTCTTTCTGGATATACATTGCCGTCACTCAGGGAGGAATCAGAGTGTGTGTGACGTCGGGTGTCTGTCGACACGATGAAAGCCGAAGCCCCAGACCCAGCGACGGAGGGCGTTGTTGCAGGTTACAACGCCGCCATTTTATCATTCACGCATGACAGAACGCAGCTGAAAGGCCGCCGGTGCCAACTGGTTTCTAGGGGGGCCTTAACTTTCTAGTCACCCCCCTCCAGACAACAAGAGGAGCAATCTATTATTATTATCATCATCATCATCATCATCATCATATTAAAACGAAAATAAATATACGCGTGGTGCGCCCAACATAGCCTCCACCACATTGATTTTTGTCTCTCTTGGGGTCGCCCCCGAAAACCGAACCGGCTCGGCCCCGCACTTTCCACATCAACAGCGCCAAGGACGTGCTTATCGTAACCGTCTGGACCAAATGATAGGGCAAACACATCTACTACAGCAATCTCCAAAAATTTGCTGCACAACAACTCCCACGACGGACAAGAGACGGGAGAGCCTGTACAACCTGAAGATGTCCCTCAAAACAGGACGAAACGTCGTAAAATTGATTATATACATATGTATCCGTCCTTCAGTCAGAAAGAAAAAGAATATTTATTTATTTATTAACAAAAATTAATTTTACAACGTTTCGTCCAGTTATTGGGGTGGGGGGGGGGAGGGACATCTTCAGGTTGTTCACAATCCACTAGGCTAAAACTTAACAGAAAATTTTTTCTTCGGTTCCATGGTTAGTATACAAAGTTATCCTGAGTTTAATTATGACATTCAACTTTCCGCCTTGGGGGGGCAGCGGGGGGTTGGAAATTTTTAAAACAAGCAAACACGGCAGAAATTTGCGTTGAATAATATTTTTTTTAAGGTTACACAGTTGGTTAGTATTTGAACCGATGTTATCTGTGTTTAATGTCAACCTCCACCCCCCCCCCGCCCTTACAGCATAGGAAAGGAGCTCATGGGAAGTGGGGGGCTTGGGGGGGGGGGCGTTACGAGCAAATAAACGTGAATACAAATCGAGATATGAGTCGAATTCGTGGTTATGGATGTCGCTGAGTTTTATCATTGCCTCCACTGGGACGGGGCTGGTCGGACTGACCGGGGGGGGGGGGGTTGGAAATTTTTTTTCAAAAATGTTAAACGGTCGGTATTTGCTGAGAATAAATATTTTTTTTTCAGGGTTTAAATGACATTGATGGTATTTCTACCGATGTTGCTTTCGGGCACGGGGAGGGGGAACACGCTTAGGGGTGGGGGTGGGCGGCGTTACAAGGCAACAAGCGAGAGTGAACACTAATCGGGGTATGTGACAACACCTCCCCCCCCGGGCAACGCCGGGCACCCAGACTAGTTTAAAATAATACTGCGACGACGAAGGACCTGGTGAATGAACATGGCCGACGCAGAGAGTTACGAAAGTGGGCGCTGATCACGGCACGTGCAAGTATGTGCACACCATCATCACTTCTCCGGCTGCTGACGGTGGTATTTTCGTACTCGCGAAACGTCTCCTTAGGCACAAGTGGAGCCAGCCAAAGCAGCGACCACCACCCGCACTGTTCCGCAATATTCCAGAGAGAGAGAAAGTTTGAAGATAGCGCAATCTAAAGAAAGTGCCCCATGGCCGATTTAATTTTCTTATTAGCCGCACAATATGTTGTTTATTTTTTTCGGATTCCTGCGGGTCGTCGGGAGGTAGAATTTCAACAGTGGATGATTTACGCCGTCTTTCAAAATGTCCACCGAGCCATTACGAAGGTAACGGAAACCTTAAACCCTGGAATCAGTTTCACCGAAACCTGCAGAGCTGCGGGCGGGGGGAACTTGAAACCCTAACAGAAGAAAAAAAAGTGCACAACAACAAAAAGAAGAAGAGAATTGCAAGGGGGGTCGATACTGAAACGCATGTAGCACAGTTCTATAGACCATTTACAAGCGCTCAGAAAATATCAAGGATAATGAAGAAATTTACACGTCTGACTGAACATAATTCGGACAAAAAAAAGGAGGGGGTAATATAAATACCACACAACAACGTTGTTTCTGGGAAGCCTTGTGCCTTTCTTCAGGTGTGCTAAGAAGAGCCTAGAGCGACACAACTGCACTCGGTCAGTCACTCAAAAAGTCATTGGTATCAGTAAAAGGGGACCCGATAACCGACCCTTGGGGGACTGCGAGACAATGATTTGAGTTTTGTCAACTCACTACTGCAGTTGTGTCGCTCTAGGCTCTTCTTAGCAACCTGAAGAAAGGGGATAAGGATCCCCTGTAAACGTTGTTCTTTTGTGTGTAATATAAAAGGCATTAGTATGAGTAAGAGGGTACCCGAGAACCGAACCTTGGGGGTGTGTTGGTAGACAACGATTTGAGTTTTTCTCAGGTGACGAGTGCAGTTGTGTCGCTCTAGGCTGCTCTTAGCAGTTGTGAATCGCCACGTCAACTATCCCAGAGTTCCCCCCAAGGATTACCCAGAAACGTTGTTGCCTCTTCTCAATACTCCCCCTGTATATTATTTACGTGTTACAGAAAATTAATAATAAGAAAGACAAGACAGAAGAAGTGATGATATAAGCACCACACAACAACGTTTCTAGGACACCCTTGTGCCTTTCTCCAGGCTGCTGAGAACAGCCTAGAGCGACACAACTGCACTCGTCAGTTGAGAAAAACTCAAATCATTATGTCGCAGTCCCCCAAGGTTCGGTTCTCGGGTCCCCTCTCACTCATATCAATGCCTTTCGGAGTTTTAGAGACTGACCTAGTGTAGTTGTGTCGCTCTAGGCTCTTCTTAGCAACCTGAAGGAAGGCACTTGGTCTGAATTTAGAATGCAGGATATATTTAATAGTTTCGTTTACGTAATGAATCCCCTTTTTAAGACGACAAGAGTCCATTTGGATTAAGCGACCTTGTTGCATCTGCACAGGTGACAGGAAATTAGTCCCCCCCCCCCTTTTTTCGCAGCAGCAGCAGCAACAGTGGAATATTCCTTTCAGCATTAGGGGCATTTTCCGGCCAACGCGTCACTTTGGAAGCCGACGTTACGCATTCCGAACAGACTCTTGATGATTCGTCACCTCTTTGCGGAAGTGACGACTCGAGCTGTTTAAAAAGCCATTGGCGTATCTTATCAAGCGACAGACAGACAGGCAGGGGTCACGACCTCAGCGTCTGGTCTGCGCCTCCTCCCTGTACTTCACCTTAGTACTGCTAAAATTATCAACATATAACAAAAGATCGTTACACCTGAAGAGGTCACAGAATCGGGCGAAACGTAACTTATATGGCTTTTATAATAAAAATGTGCACATAGTCTCCGGACTCGAAGCCATTTACATTAGTTAATTATTTCGTCTTTTTTTTTCAACAAAGAGTATAGAAAATTAAGATAAAAAATTTATTAGCAAAATTGAGGAACGGTAAACAATTTTTTATTATTATTAAAACGCGCAATTACAACAACTGGAACAACAACAACAGTGATACTAAAATGACATTTAATAACGTTTTAAAAAAATACGTGTTGATATATTATTACTATTATTTAGATTATTCGACTATTCCACTGTTTTGAAGTAGATACGTGAGCAAGAAACAGTGGTAGGGGTGGGGGGAAGGCAAACAAAAGTAAAAAAAGAAAAACAGAAATAAAGAAAGTGGTAGGAGGTTAAAAGGGTACATAACTTAACAAAAAAAAGTGAAAAAAAGGGGCAAAGAAAAATAAAGAACACAAGAAAAATAGAATCAAAGAGGTAGAAAAGTGAGCGAAAAAATAGTGGGGAAAAAAAAGGCAAGGTAAAAAAATAAAAGAAAAGGAAACAAGAAAAACAGAAACACACAGGCAGGTTAAAGAGGCAGATAGGTGAGAAAGAACAAGTGAAAAAAGGCCAAGAAAAGTAAATAACACGAGAAAAATAGAAACAAAGAGGTAGAAAGGTGAGCAAAAAAAAGTGAAAAAAAAGGCAAAGGTAAAAAAGAAAAGCGAAGAAAACAAGAAAAACAGGCAGGTTAAAGAGGCTGATAGGTGAGAAAGAAAAAGTGAAAAAAGGCAAAGAAAAGTAAAGAACACGAGAAAAATTGAAACAAAGAGGTAGAAAGGTGAGCAAAAAAAGTGAAAAAAAGACAAAGGTAAAAAGAAAAGCGCAGGTTAAAAAGGCAGATAGGTGAGTAAGAAAAAGTGAAAAAAGGCAAAGGAAAGTAAAGAACATGAAAACAATAGAAACATAGAGGTAGAAAGGTGAGCGGAAAAAAAGTGAAAAAAAGGGGAAAGTAAAACAGAAAGACAGAGGCAGGTTAAGGAGGCTTATAGGTGAGAAAGAAAAAGGGAGGAAAAGGCAAAGAGAAGCAAAGAACAGAAGAAAAACTTAAAATAAAGAGGCAGGTTAAAGCGATGACGTGAAAGAACGTGTAGAAGTCGCATCTCTACATGTTCCTTCTCATATTTTTGAACTATTTTAATGATTGTAATACGGAGAGAAAAAAACAGAGATTAAAAGGAAATATATGGCTTGAATATATAAAACAAAACATGCAATTTGATTGAGCACAAGCCAGAAACCCTCATCAGGATTAATTTATCACTAGTATAATCTCTAAGAGAAGTTCCCTGGAAGTCGCCATATTTAATTTTCAGGGCCGGGTATTTATTAATTTGTGGATACTTGTGAAGTGAACCACCGTCCTCGAGCAGCAAGTTTCGTGTCCGCGAGACCCGGAGCGTTGCGTTACACGTTTAAGCGTCGCCCACTTATCCCATTACACACAAGTCGGCCACCACAGCCCCTTCTCAACGGCTCCAGGCCTCGATATTCAGCTCTGGGCCTCTTCTTCCTCCCTCTGCAACCCCCCACACACAGCGTCTCTCTCTGACCACGCTGAGGATGCAGCAACTGTGCGGCCCATCAAGGAGCCAACCTCATCTTTATATGACAAATACAACTGGAGAATAGCCACAAACCCAAAACAAATGCATCACAGTTCGTTTTTCCCTAAAAAAAATATATATACCACAGTCATTACAAACAAACAGAACCATAAAGACCCTGGATTAATCCTTGATTCTAAGCTGCCGCGGTCCCAACACCACCAGCAACATTAACAAAAAACAACTCCATCAATCACCGCTTTAAAAATACTAATTCATCTTCATCCCTTTCAATGGAAAAAAAATTACTTCATATATATATTCTCTGATTTGCTTCATTATGGAAGTACATTTGGGGGAGGGGGGGGGGATTCCAGCAGCCAACACTCACGTCAACAGGATAAAATCCTCGGTTGTACCATAAACCGTTGTACTGGCGTTTCCCGACATCCACAGTTGACCTCAATAATCCATATGTCCGCCAAATACGTGCTTCTTCAATATGTATATATAAAGACATAATCCTGCCCTCCACCTCACATCAAACATCGACGATTAAAAACAAAGAGAGCCAGAGAACTAATTAATAATCAGTTAAAAAAATATACATATATAGTTGAGGAGGTGAAAATAAATGCTCCACAGGGTTGTATAATGTAACATGTAGAAATATCTTTACATTTTAAAGTTTCCCGATTTAAAAGAAGAAGAAGAAGAACAAAGAGAACGAATTGCATTCCAACTGCCTCTTACAAATAGACTCTACTGTCAGGGAAAGGGAAAAAATACTTGTATATGAACCATCTTGAAAAATCATATATATTGTAATAATAAAAATAAATCACGGTTCTATATATATTATAATAATACATTAATATTGAAAATACCATACAGTAAAATTTCTCTCTTCGAGGATCCCCTTTTCTTGTCTTCAAGAAACAATTTTTTTTATGGAGAAGTTTATGGGTACCGCTAGTTTTAAAACTCTATCCGCAGCATTTAACACCCTGACATTTAATAATAAGGAAGACAGACAAAAGTACAACGTTTCTGGTGGTCTGACCCCTTCTTTAGGTGCTAAGAAGAGCCTGGAGCGACACAACCGCACTCGGCAGTTGACAAAACTCCCGTCATTATCTCCCAACTGTCCCCCAAGGTTCGGTTCTCGGGTACTCTGTGAGTCTTACTAATGGTGTCCCAGTGTTGTCAACTGCCGAGTGCAGGCTCTTCTTAGCACCTGAAGAAGGGAACAAGGAAACGCCGTCTTCATTGTTATTAATTTACACAACCCCCGATGGTCAGCATCGTGAAGACGTCCGGAGCGGCTGGTGGAGGGTGTAACCGGGCCTCGAATGAAGGATTGATCTGGCGAGGCGTCGCTCATGCGCGCGTGGGCGGGGGCGGAGCTGCTATATTTAGCGGCCGCCGTGACCCCGATGCACCGCAGAGATGGCGCAGCTGCATCTGCACGCTCCGTCGCCATCGGGACCAAGGTGAGGCTCTCCTCATCTCCGCATGGACGAAGCCGTTCACCTCGGCGGCCAGGACACTTTCTACAGCGACACGCTTTACACCTCGTAAATTGCCTCACGACGGCCACGTCCTCAACAACCTCAGTCAATCTCTCTTCCTCTGCCGAGTCGTCACTCACCAATTTCATTGCGTGAGGTAACATTAGTATTATTTAGATTATTTGAGTATTCCACTCTCTTGAAGTAGATAGGTGAGCAAGAAACAGTGGGGGGGGGAAAAGGCAAAGAAAAGTAAAAAAACAAAGAAAAACAGAAAGAAAGAGGCAGGATAAAAGGGTACATAACTGAAGAAGAAAAAGTAAAAAAAGTCAAAGAAAAGTAAAGAACACGAGAAAAATAGAAACGAATAGGCAGAAAGGTAAGCAAAAAAAAGTGAAAAAATAGGCAAAGGTAGGAAAGAAAACAAGAAAAACAGAAAGACAGAGGCAGGTTAAAGAGGCTGATAGGTGAGAAAGTAAAAGTGAAAAAAGGCAAAGAAAAGTAAAAAACACGAGAAAAATAGAAACAAAACGGCAGATAGGTGAGCAAAAAAAGTGAAAAAAAAGGCAAAGCAAAGAACACAAAAAAACAGATAGAAAGGTTAAAGAGATGACGTCAAAGATCGTCTAGAAGTCCCATCCCTACACGTTTCTTCTGATCTTAACCTCTTTAACCTGCCTCTTTATTTTCCATTTTTCTCGATTTCTTTACTTTTTTTATTTACTTTACTTTGCCTTTTTTTCACTTTTTCTTGACCACATATCTGCCTCTTTCTGCTTTTCTTGTGTTCTTTGCTTTTCTTTGCCTTTTCCCCCTTTTTTCTCTCACCTATCTAACTCTTTAACCTGCCTTTCTATCAGTTTTTCTCGTTTTCTTTGCTTTGATTCTTCCCCCCTTTTCTTTGCCTTCTTTTTTTCCCCAGTGTTCCTTGCACACCTATCTACTCCAAGACGATGGAATACCAGAATAATCTCAATAATAATAATAATAATGAGACCTTCCCGTAATACCAGATCTATTCTCATAAAAATGAAGTTTAGCAAGACCAATACAACACCGACAAGTAAGACGAATGTTACTGTGTCATTCCATTCGCTTATAAACAAGAGTTTTAAGATAAATTTTCCTAAAAAAAAAAATCAACTGCCAGAAACACATCCTCGAGCATCCACAAAATGGACGCCATTGCGACCTCCGCGGTCACACTCCACAATCTTCACAAGGCTCAGGCCCGCTTCTGTTCTGACGTCACCAAAGGTGCAAATTATCTAGCTTAAAAATTAGTAGGCTCAAGACGTGGACGTAGTAGCCTCTTCCGATTGCACTTTCAACTGTGAATGTTACATAAATCGGCCCCTAGCTGAACCGGTACGTGGAGGACAAGATTGGGAGCGTTTGGAGAGAGAGAGCGAGGGGGGGAGGGGGGGGGGAGAGAGAGAGAGATTGGGACAAGCTCCGTTTCGGGTTGACAAGGAAAGAGGCCACAATCATCTGCAAACCAGATATGCGTCAGTAGTAACTTTTTAACACTACAGGGTGATCCAAAAAGTCGCGCTCATGTGGCGTAGGGGTCAGCGTGACTGCCTTCGCAATCCCGGGTCCGAAATCCCCCCCGCCTCAGACAAATCCAGTTCCCATACTTAGTCGCTCTGAGCTGTTGACGCGACTGTAAATAAATCGATACCTTTTTAAAAAAAGAAGAAGAAGAAGAAGCAACACCACTGGTCGTCGCTCTTGGCACAACAACGTGTTTTTACGGAGCCGTGAACTACGTCGTCGCGTGACCGGGACAACGTTTCGACGGTTGTCGTCTTGTGATAGTAGAAAGAAATAATAATTTTTTTTAAAAAAAACGTTTCAGCACGTGTGTGTGTATCTTCCTCAGGGGTACTTTCCTAAATATGCTTTAAATGGTTTTTTTTTACTTGCAGAAGATGTTCCGAGGCACAAAGCTATATTCATTTACCATGTTTGGGAAAGACCTGAGGAAGGCACAAACACGTACCGAAACGTGGTCTTAAATCAATTGTGTATATATATATATATATATATATATATATATATATATATATATATATATATATAGTCTGGGGCCAGAAAGCTGCATTATTCACCTCCTCACTCACCCTCAGCACAAAACGCCTGTGTATGCCTCTCTATAACACAAACCTCCTCCCTGGTCCTACAACTGATCCATGTGGAACCCCCGCCATTCAGCCAAAGTCATAATCCTACCACTCTTCTTATTAATTACCAAAATTTGTAACGTCACCAACCTTCCTAAACCCCCCCGGCCACTACAGTCACGTCGCCTCATCCTTCCCTTAACCCTTAAAACCACCCTCCATCATCACACCCCGCCCGTTCCATAAAACTCAACATCACAGCCCCCAAACCATGTGCGACCCTCAGACAGACAACTTAAGATACACGAAGAAGAAGGAAGGTTAATTGCTGGATAGTCCATAATATAATAATTTCCGATCCCCCGCCCCCCTGGTGGTGACGACGGACATTGTGAAGAAGGAACGCGAGACACTGTAATGGCCGACCCACGACGACGCTGCCATATCTATTTCTCATTTAGGAACCGTAACGTCGTTTACGCAACAAACCAATTAAAAACAGTTTTTCAGTCGGGGCAACTTTGAAATTACTTTTGTGCGTTATTAAGATAGCGCGTTGTTGCCTAATTAGCGAGTGTTATTGCGGCACAGCATCACGAATTCAATTCGCCCGGCTCGGTCGACACTGGGCCTCGGAAGCGCGCGTGTTCGTGGGGGCGCTGAGGGGGTGGCGGCTAAATTTATTACCACTAAAAATATAGAGAGAGGGGGGAGGGGGGGGCAGGACGCAGCAAAAGGGGAGCAGCAGCGCCACATGTCTCGCGCACAATCCCCTCAAATAAAACATTGTGCAAACGACATCTGCACGTGTCTGCACAGCCTTCGGACACGACGGAATACAATATATATATCACATACAGCTCAAGACTACCACAGATAAATATAGCAACAAATGATTCCTTTTTTTTATAAAAAAAATTAGAAAAACTCCCCTACAATTACCCATAAAAAGTTATTAATTAACATCCGCGACGTTTCATCACTCATTGGGACCTCTACAGCTGTACAATTTCATTTGGAAAATAAATCTGTCTTTAGATAACTGAATTTATATATATATATATATATATATATATATATATATAAGTTATTTAACGTCTGTTATTGTATTTAAAAAAAATTTATGACCTCATACAGACACTTTTTAATTTATATATTGTAACGTTTCGATACCTTCCTGCATCATCTTCAGGCTTTTTTCTTACAGAGGCGGTATTTAATAAAAACAATTGATGACCTCATGCAGACACACTTTACTTTTATTTATATATATATACATATATATATATATATTGTAACGACGTTTCGATACCTTTTTTTGCATCATCTTCAGGTATTTTTCTCTACAGTAGTGGGGTAGTATACAAATGATTAGGTTTATAATTGTACGAGCTGTGTGTGACTTTAATAATAGATTTACTTGTGCTAGTTTATTATTACAGTTGGTTTTTGTGTACTTTGTACTATTACACTATAAATGCAATCCTGCTCTGTAGGAAAATACCTCAAGGTGATACAAAAAAAAATTATTTAAATTAAAAAATAGAATAAAATAATTATTCCCCCCCCCCGCCCCTCAAGTAAACTAAATTTAATTTGCCAATTGTACAGCTGAAGTGTGTCAAAATTGAGGCAGGCGTGGGGGGGGCGGGGGGTAGAGGGGGGGATGAAACGTTCAGTATTGATTCAGTATTTATAATAATAATAATAATAATAGTTCTACAATTTTCTCACAATTAACATACAACAACACAGTTAGCATTTATTTAATTACTGTTCTATTAGTACCACAAACTAAGCCTTAAATTATATATATATATATATGTATACACACACAATGTATATATGTACACTATATATATATATAGACACAATATATATATACACTATATATATATATATAGACACAATATATATATAGACACAATATATATATAGACACAATATATATATATATATATACACTATATATATATATATAGACACAATATATATATATACACTATATATATATAGACACAATATATATATATACACAATATATATACACTATATATATATAGACACAATATATATATATATATATATATATATACACAATATATATATATACACACAATATATATATATATATATATATATATATATATATATATTGTAAAGTACAATGTTTGTTTTTTAAACTTTGCAATTGATTTTCTTTTAATTTATTTAAAACTTTTATCCTGAGGTTATCATTTACAGTATATAAAATTTTAATTATATATATATATATACATATATAACATTGGAACTTTGTAATTAGATTATTCCAGTGATTAGCCTAATTCTGCAAATTATTAGTTTTGGGTTCCTTAATTCCTCTACCTGAGGGTTCACAGGTCACTATACAGAGTTTGACGGGTGTGCTGGGGGTTTTAGGAGGTGTTTCCCCTTTTCCTCCACCGACGGACTGATGGAATGAATAACAATTAATATCAATGTCATACAGCTTAAGCAGCTGCGTGTGACGTTGAAGTCGAGGGATGGGGGGGTGCAAATTTAGTATCAACAACACTCTAACAGCGTGTACAGTTGGCAGTTCGGCGCTGCCAACATGTGAAAAAATTGAAAACTTGTATTTCGACGACGATTACGTAATAAACCCCCCCCCCCCGCCTTTGCAATCCTGAGTTCGACACCGAGCCTTCGCCACAGCAAGGGGGGAGGGGGGGGGGAAGATGGCTCCTGCGCGCGTGGTTGGCTAATCCTCTAGAAAGCAACAAGCCGACAATACTGCCCGTGACGTCACAGCCCCCTGACTCTCTATCGGCGAGAGCGAAGTGACATATTGAGGCCGCAGATAGCTCAACTATCGCCTTTTGCGACACAACTGACCTACTAATTTCAGAAGTCGCGGCCTCGGCCAGGAGGGGGGCGGCGGAATAAAAAACACTCACAAACATCCGAAAACGACACAGAGAGAAGGGGGGGGAAATATAGCCCTAGTAATGTCAGTCATAATCACACCACGATGCTAATAACAATAACACAATACTCCAAGGACTACTACGGTAATGACGCCGACACGCACGACACACACTTCTCCATCACTTTTACTAACAACAAGAGTAACAAAAAATACTTCAGTAGGAGTAAAGAGAACACACACACACACACACACATCACAGATAAATAAAAGTTCCCTTTACTACGGTAACAGAAAATATAAATAACAGTAGCATCTGTGACTTATTTTCATTTATTAATTATGAATTAGTTGTAGGAGCAAAGAGACAAAACACAGACGTCACAGATAAAAAAATATATTGTATGTATGTGTATGTGTGTGTGTGCATACATGTGTTTATAGTTGAAATAACGTCCCTAAACCTGGCCTTGTATTTTAAAAATAATTATATTTAATTTACTCTACTTTGCTTTATTGTACCGATTTTAATTTGGAATGTCGTCCAACTACCACCACAAAAGGGGAGGCGGGGGAGAAAACTGCCACATTAGTAGATTAAATAAAAACATACAATCTGTGTCTACATGACATAGCGCGAATCTTCGCTGGACAGGGGTGGTGGTGTGACGCGTACTAGAGACGTGGGTGAGGAGGGGAGGAGGGGGGGAAGAAGGGCGCCACGCAACAATCAGAAAAATAATAAATGCCTAAACTTACGGATTAATTCCGGCTACAAGTTTTTAATAAATTTATTACATTCTCAAATGATTATAATAAGAAGAAGGAGAAGGAATATGTGTATCTCTGGAGCTGGTTTTTATCTTTCTATTTCTTTAGAGTGAGTTCTCATTGATTTTTTATGGCGAATGTTGTTGCTGTATTTATTTTTTTAGGGTAACAGGCTACTACATGAGGCTAATCCACATGGTGGCAACTCCCCTTTAATAGCATAGGAATGGATTTGAAAGGGGGGAGGTGCGGAAGGGTAGAGGAAGGTAGCTAAGAGGGTTAACTAGGGGGTCCCCCTGGTTATACTTCAAGGATCCTACCCCGGGGCATTCGTCTTAAAGTAATGCGGGGAAAACCCTAGAAAAACCTGCATCAGGTAGGTCGGGCTCTTGGGTACTTGGCCCACGCCCTTCCCCTGGATAGCGGGAGAGGAGTCTGCTGTGGGGGACGCAGCGTTCCCCTTCTCCGTGCCTCGACCAGTTTAGCGAGACAGCTGGCCGAATATTCCAATGGGTAACAGCGAACAACTCTTACCGTATGCCCCCAAGGTCTGCGACCCCGCAACAGGCCGAGGTGCCTCGGCTTGTGGGAGCCTTAGGTCAAAAACGGAGAGAGGAAAAGGAATCCCCAAGGGTAGTCCCTTCCTGTCTATCCTACATGGTTCTG
The DNA here is from genome assembly GCA_037074705.1 of Zhengitettix transpicula. NCBI lineage: Eukaryota > Metazoa > Arthropoda > Insecta > Orthoptera > Tetrigidae > Zhengitettix > Zhengitettix transpicula. The sequence continues at coordinate 71,455,970 of CM073596.1, read as the reverse complement.
CCTGCGAGAGAACAGCCCTCGCAGACTGCTTGCGTACCCTAACTTCATTGCTGAATAAAATTGATGTATATATATGTATATATATGTGTATATATATATGTATATATATATATATATATATATATATATATATAGAGAGAGAGAGAGAGAGAGAGAGAGAGAGAGAAAGAGAAATTGAAATATTTATTAAATAACAAACGTACACGCATCGATTGAACCTGATATTTTAAAGCGTCCATATTTGTTTGGGGGGGGGGCAGGGGGAGGGGTCATTACTACAACTGTAAATAATTCAAAAATATATAAATATATATATATAATTAGGATGCAGCTGACCGACTGTTGCAATGGGAACAGCGGACAACTGTTACCGTATGCATTATTAATTAATTTTAGGACCAAAGAGAAGAGAAACAGACGTCACAGATAAATATATATATATATTTTCTCCGAACGTTGAGATTGAGTGAGCCCTCTATTTTATTTTCTGTTTTAAAACAACTTGAACCTGAAGATGTCGCCAAAAAAGCGACGAAACGTTGTTTAGTTATTTTTTACATTAATAAATTTTTTTTCGGACTTAAAAATTGGCTGATGTTTGTTTATTAATTAATTGAAAAAAAAAACAATGTGGGAGGATGCGAGGCCGCGTTCACCGCGGCCATTGCGTATTCAGGTTTTTAATAGAAGCAGCTAGACAAAAGAAAAGCCTCGGGGACGTTTCTAAAAGGTTAAATTACGAGGTTTCTTTGGGGGTGACGTCACGAGCCCGCCTAATAACATGTGCACGTTGCCCAGTGAACAAAGAGCAGATTCCGCCGGGCCCGTAATAGCCGCCACGTGAACCTCTCTCTAATCAGCGGCGTGGAAACGTCTGACGCACAAAGAGAACACTGCGGCTCGCTCCAAAGCGGTTCCGCGGCGAAGAGAACAAAGTCCAGGGCGACGGTACCGTTGCCGATCAACACTGGCGTCGTCCGTGGCCAGGCACCGGAAGGAGCCCGCACACGCAATCGATCGTGGGTGGGTGGTTGGTTGGCAACACTGGCCGCACACATTCCGGCGCGTCACGCACGCACCAGGGGCGGCGGACGACGACAGTTTTCCAAGACCTTCCCAGGGATGGGGGGGGGGTTCCTCCACCATTATATTGATCCAGGAATTTTTAAGTTTCGCCGACTTCGCGAGCGTGGCCGGAACAAGCCGAGGACGCGCGAGCGTCGCTGACGTAATGAGCTCGGGAGCGAAGGTCGAGGAACTCGGAGCCGCTGCACCTGCAGCGACCTGCGTGCGAACTATTCTTAGCCCCCCCCTCCCTCACACGGGAATTAAACTACTGCGGCGAGATCAAACCCCGGCACATTCCTCCAACGAGCTTCCAATCATTTATGAACGTAATGCCGCTGATCACGGCTGGACCTCGTCAAGGAAACACCAGAGTATTTCTCAGTCAGCCCCACGTTGGGCGCCAAAAAAATCTAACGATCTCGCCGTCAGCTCAGGTTTATTATCAAGATCGTGGACCTACTTTGACTGCAGCGCCAAGGGTAACTTTTTTTTTCTTCCACACAAGGAACTAACTGAAGAAGTTTTTATTTGGTCTTTCAGGAAACGTTTTTCTCGAGATTTACAACTGTATTTGTATCCTTTCCTAATCTGCTTGGAATCTTTTTTCAACAAAGTACTGGATACTTCAATTATGAAACCGCGCTAAGGAGGGGAAAAAAATACGTAAGCCCCACGTTGGGCGCCAAAAACGTCGAACGATGTCCCAGTCAGCTCTGGCTTATTATCAAGATCGTGGATCTACTTCGACTGCAGCGCCAAGGGTAATTTCTCTCTTCCCCCCCCCCCAGACACACAATCAGCTAACTGAAGTTCTTATTTCAGTAACATTATTCTAAGAGTTTCGAGACGTGGTAGAATTATAGGTGGTTTACCTTTCGCATTGACTTACAACTGTATTCATGTGCCCGAGAGAAACGTTCCTCCAAGTTTACCAAAGCCATCAGTGTGGGTCCTGCAACGGCATTCTCGAGTTGGAAGCGAAATTTAAATTTAGAGTGAACGGGCACCGGGTTGGAAGTTTCGACAGTGTGATTCAGAGTCTTCAGCGTGCTCCTCATTTGCCCCCCCCCCCCACCCCCGTCCTGTGTCTGAGGCCTCGTTGTGAGGGACAAAGGATTTTATACAATGTCCACTGCATTTTTACTACCTCCCTTGCAGCGTGGCAGCTCTGATGGCAGAGCCGGCTCGCTGCAGGATAAATTTATCCGCTTGTAAAGGCGCAGCCGGGCCCGGCTCACGGTGTCAAGTGAAACAACCCGCCCGTGCAGTGACCGAAACTAAATATGACTGGGAAACACGCTGACTGATACGGCTTCAACCTTGGGCATTTCCTACGGCGCCGCGGCTGTTCCAACCACGAGCCTTGGGAACAGACCTTCGTTGCGTCACGTGCAACCTGGACCTGGGCTCTACGCTAATTTCGGAACTTTCCCCCCCCCCCCACCTCATATAAATTTAAAGCACACACAGTAACCGTGTCAGCCGAGGTCATCTCCTAGTAGGCACTTCCAGAGTAATTGTTTCCTGATGTAGACATCTGTCAACGTGCAACACTGCATCGGGTCGCTTTCACGTTGCCCACTGTCCACGAGCAACAACGAGGGAGGGGGGGGGGGAATACCTGCGACGAGAACCTTCTAGAAAGACCTCCAAAAATAAATGCAGTCTGTGTGCGTAGTAGGGCGAGTACATCTACTCGTCACCGCTATATATATATATATATATATATATATATATATATATTGTAATAAACACAAGAAGCATTTTTTAAAAAAAACCTCAACGCTTTCCTTCATTTAACCCAGAAGAAAACTACCCCCCCCTAACTTTATTTAATTTATTAAAGTCACTGCAAAACAAACGTGCTTAGTCACCACATCGGCAGTTACCAAAACTGAAGTTTAAAAGACATGCAATGACGCACTTCTTCGTCTAAGGAATCCGTTGACACACACACACACACACACACACACACACAAGAGAGAGAGAGAGAGAGACAGAGAGAGACAGAGAGAGAGAGAGCGAGAGAGAGAGAGAGAGAGAGAGAGAGAGAGAGAGAGAGAGACAGAGAGAGAGACGCCACGGCGAGGAGGGAACAAATTTAGCGACGAGGTCTACGCTCGCTTAAATTTAGCCCGGTTGTTTGCTTGTAGGAGAAGGCTGTGACTTTACAACCCCAGGTGTGTGTGTGTGTGTGTGGGCGGCGATGCAGTCACTTCATTGACGTCACGGGGCCCAGGTGTCTGACGTCACCACCACTCCCACGCCCGCCTCCCGCCTCGGAGGAGGAAAACTGCCCACGGCAATACTCCCCAATCATTACTCCAGAGGAGGAGCAGACGACAAGAGAAAACCCGATAACAGTGTGGAACAGCCAGGGACATTTTATATAGGGGGTGAGGAATATCAATTTCATATTTTTCATTTACTAAAAAACAACACCATGTAAGACTGGAAATTTTAAAACATGCGCCCCCCCCCACCCCCTACCAATGTGTGACCCCCAGATAGACAAATCAAGGTACAAGAAAGTTTTCTTCCCTCCAAAAAATTACTGGATTAACCTAATTACAAAGTTCCCATGTTAAACTAAGCACATAAATTTAATTGTATATATTGTAACAAACTAAAAATCTCAGGATTATTTTCTAACAATTTATCTTAAAAATAATAATAATAATAATAACCTGTATCAGACACAACGTTTCGTCCCTGATTGGAACCTCTTCAACCGTACACGACGCACAATTTAATTATATAAAGATCCTAACCAGGGACGAAACATTGTGTCTCATATATATATATATAATGTTTTAAATAGAATAATAATTTTTTCCCCCTGACTAACAGGCCTTCCCCCCCCTCCCCGACATGACCTTACCGTGATGTGTCCTTTACTGTTTAATTTATATCTAGGATGGACACAATTTAAGTATATGGGGTCCAAGCATGTTCCTTCCTGAATCCGGGCATTGGGGTAGGGGGGGGAACCTCATCCTCCTCCTCCTCCTCCCACCCCATTTTTCTTTAAGCTGCTGGTTGTCCGCAGGTGAGGTTAACAACCCTCTTATAATAATTTAATCTTAATAAATAAAGCAGAGTGATTGTATGTATGTATCTGTGCATGTTCCTTATACAAATCTACACCGGTGGAGCAAATTTCGTACCCGTCTTCTTTACGACAAGGAAACAAACATCTGTCGGGGGGTGAGACGCGTCTACCACACCACCCCGAGGGAGCGCGGGTGGAGGAAATATTCAAACATGTTAAAACAGCTGATATTTGAGTCTGATAAATATATTTAGGGGTCAAAGAGGTTGATAGTCTGCCTAGCAGTGAGTGGATTAAGAAAATAAATATATATTTTCCGTCCGGTGACAATCATCCAGCCATTTTCCTTTGCAGTCTTATAATTTTATTGACAGAATGTCGAAACCTATTACGTCTCAACGAGGGGTTGGGGTGGCGTGGGGTGGAGAGGGGAGGGGGAAATAATACTCTCTGCCGAAACAGAAGAAAAATTATACTGATAATAAGAAAGATGGCCACATACAGACAGAACAAGTAGAAGTGAGGACATAAATACCACACGACAACGTTTCTGGAAGCCTTGTTCCTTTCTTCAGGTTGCTAAGAAGAGCGTAGAGCGACACAACTACCATACTCAGTTGACAAAACTCAACCCCCCAAGGTTCTGCTCTCGGGTACCTTGTCACTCACACCAATCACTTCCCACTTTTCGGCTTTTAAGTTTTGTCAAGTGACCAGTGCAGTTGTGTCTCTCTAGGCCCTAGCGTGCTTTTTTTTCTATACCTGAAGAAAACCGGCCTATTCGTCTAATATTTACAGGTATGTAGCTGCTCCTGCCTACTTACTCAATCACTCACCCACAGCAGCACTGAGACGCGACGAGCTGTACGGTGCCGACTGAGCCGCGTCCCGCCCCACCAATGGCCGTCTCCTAATTTTTGCACGAGCAAGAGAGGCTGCGAGTTCGGGCGAACGGGACTTGAACCGTTCCTCTCTCCCTTCCAGACCGGGCACATAACGCTTCCGCCAACGGTTTGCATACCACGGTCCAGGCGGCGAAAAACCGTGAGGAGGGGGAGGGGGGGGGGGAGGTCCGTTACTCCGCGCGGCTTTTCCGATCACTTCCTCTACTCGCAAACCGGAGGAATAGGGGAAAAAAAACATGCAATTAAACATTCTACGTTATAAATTAAAAATTCTAACAGTCCAGCTACGTGGGACGAACTAAACGAGCGGCTGAAAATCAGAATTAAGTAAAATGTTAAGAGAAACACTTTGTGTTGTAAGAAAACATGTTTCAGACAATAACCAGCAGATCAAGAGAAATAATGAGGGAGTATTCAATTGCAAAAGGTCCTGAGTTAATTAAATAGATTCAACTTCATGGCTAGCAACACTTGATTGAAAGGACAGTTACCTTAAGATACTTCCAGGAAAAAAAATAAAAACCATTAATAATACAATCAAATCCAAAACTTGGCTGTTATACATAGACAACCCCCTGACATTGCACTAATTGTGTGGTAAGATACCCCGAGCAGGGGGGGAAAGAAGGAGAACAGACAGGCGCCTGCTCCGTGCCCAATGACAGATAGCACAACCGTGAGGCACTCTCGGAAAAAAAACCCTCCTTATTAATCTAGAAAATTCCATCCGAAAAATGGCGGGCGAATTCATTGATTCACGAGCTCGCGAACTTCTGAAACGTGTGTTTTGAGCGTCAAACCAGTCTTGGTTTTAACATTAAACGGAATGTGAATTCAACTTTAATGGATGTATAACTTCCATCTGAGTCTATGACATGGAAACTGTTCCAGTTGGTAGTGATTTTTCGGTTTAATAAAAATGCTTAGAAATGACCAATTAACATTATAACAGTTTTTATATATATATATATATATATATATATATATATATATATCTGACTTCGTTAAATAAATGAAAACATCAACCTTTTAGTTATTATTTCTTTTAAAACATTACAATACAAAAAAAAGTAGTCTGAAAGTTTCATCCCTAATTTATAAAGACCTCTTCAGGGGGGGGGGGGTTGTAAAGTCAATTAAATAATCTCTAATGTCAACAAAAAAGTGTTTCTAAAATTTCCAACAAAGATCATAATTTATAATACAATTAATTTAAAAAAATTATTGAACATTACTTACAATTTATGAATAAGACAGAATCCCCCCACCCCTATATATAAATACCGCACGACAACGTTTCTGGGGATCCTTGGTCCTTTCTTCAGGTGTTAAAGGATGAGCCGAGAGCGACACAACTGCACTCTGTCAGTCGACAAAACTCAAAAGCTATTGTTATGAGTAAGAGGGTACCCGAGAACCGAACCTTGGGGGACATCGAGAGATAACGATTTGAGTTTCGCCAACTGACCAGTGCAGTTGTGTCGCTCCAGGCTATTCTTACCACCTGACTACTGCAGTTGTCTCTCTCTAGGCTCTTCTTAGCACCCGACTAGTGCAGTTGAGTCGCTCTAGGCCCTTCTGAGCACCTGGAGAAAGGGTTCCTAGAAACGTTGTTGTGTGGTGCTTATATCATCACTTCTTTTGTCTGCCTTTCTGACTATTTTCTGTCGGACGTACGTGTGTGTGTGTGTGTGTGTGTGAGCACTTAAGTTTTTGTCTGTTATTTTACTAATTATCTATTTATGTAAGACACAAGGGGACTATTGAGAAAAGACAACATTTCTGGGTAATCCTTGGGGGGAACTCTAGGAAGTTGACGTGGTGATTCACGGCCGGTGACGTCACGAAGGTGCTGAGAGCAGCCTAGAGCGACACAACTGCAGTGCCTTGAGAGTGTGTGTGTGTGTGCAGGGGCGACACTGAGCAGCCGTCAACGGGCGTTGGCCACGACCGCGCACCCTCGCCACTGCTGCCAACGTGTCTGTCCGCACGCGGCAAGGTCACGTCGATCAATAAGAAAAAGGCGGCGGTACTTTAAGGAGATATTACCTTTTTTTTAAAAAAAAAAATTCCGTTTAAAGAATCTCTCTGTGGGCGAGGTGCGCGGGCACACGCGATCGCGACCGCGTCGATGCTTGCTTGCTTGCCCGCGCCAGCCAGTCATCAGCTGATCGACCGCGGCGGCCATCTTGTAGCGTCTAATCCTCGCAACTTGCAGTCTTCTCCGAATCTAATTTAGCAGCAATTAATTATATCGTCCCAGACTGTCGCCTTTACGGCCTGTAACACTGCGCCGACAATCCTCGAGGTCTGTGTACTTAAAATTCTATGATACAACAGCCATTACGACATGTTTCAGGCAAAGGTGACAGAGTAAAAGTAAAATACAGAGTGAAGGAGGAGGATTTATAAAGCGATACAGAAGAAATACAAAGTAGAAATTTACTTGATAGCGCTTACAGTTGTCAACAGCACTTAATATCTCGGTGTCTTGTTTTCGACATTAATCTATATCTAAAAATAAGATTAAACTCCCCCACCCCAAAAATATTCATCTGCTGGGTATCCTCTAAAATATGTTTTTGTTGCAACCCTTACGTTCTTTAACTCTGATTTCGGCCGTTCGTTTAGTCTGTCCAACGTAGCAGGACCCAGACTGTGGGCTACAAGACTGTAAACGGACTCTTGTGAATAAACTTTTTTCACAAAGGGCCGGTCAAGGGAGTGACGTAGAAGAACTTTGGTGGCGGTGGTGGGGGGGTTGGACATTCCCTGTAGCTGGTAAAAATATTCTTTTGTATATGAAATTTACGTCTGATTGAAAATTAATAATAAGAAAGGTAAGTCACATACAGACTAAGGAAGTGATGACATAAATCGTTTCCGTGTCCCCTTCCTTCAGGTCCTAAGAAGAGCCTAGAGCGACGCAACTGCACTAGTCAGTTGTTGAGAAGAGCCTAGAGCGACGCAACTGCACTAGTCAGGTCCGAAGAAGAGCCTAGAGCAACGCAACTGCACTAGTCAGTTGTTGAGGAGAGCCTAGAGCGACGCAACTGCAGTAGTCAGGTCCTAAGAAGAGCCTAGAGCGACACAACTGCACTATTCAGGTGCTGAGGAGAGCCTAGAGCGACGCAACTGCAGTAGTCAGGTCCTAAGAAGAGCCTAGAGCGACACAACTCCACTAGTCAGGTCCTAAGAAGAGCCTAGAGCGACGCAACTGCACTATTCAGGTGCTGAGGAGAGCCTAGAGCGACGCAACTGCACTAGTCATGGGCTAAGAAGAGCCTAGAGCGACACAACTGCACTACTCAGGGGCTAAGAAGAGCCTAGAGCGACACAACTGCACTAGTCAGCTGACAAAATGCAAAAGTCGAAAAAGCGTGTGTGACAGGGTACCCGAGAACCGAACCTTGGGGAGGGTGTTGGGATAATAACGATTAGAGTTTCGTCAAGTGACGAGTGCAGTTGTGTCGCTCTAGGGAACCGTTGTTGTGTGGCACTTCCATAGTCTGTGCACCTAGTAAGAAGTTCTGTTACCCTGCCAGGGCTTGCGAGGCGACACGTGCCGCCAGAGTACGCGTACTTGTCCCTGTGCGTGCGCATCTGCCGAGACTCGTCGCGGCGTAATGACAGCGGCATTGATCGCGCGCCAGACGTGGCAACGCCGCCGACCCCGCCCTGCTGCAGACGGCGGCGGCGGCGGCGGCGGCGACGGAGACACGGGCGGAGGCGGCCCCGCACCTGCGCCTCCTCGCCACGCGGCGGGCGTCTCCTGCACGGGCCACGGGGGGTTGCAATCACCGTCGACGCAACAGCGCGGTCAGACATCGGCAACAGTTCAGAAGGAGAACAACAGGACGCAGCGATAAACGCCCCCACGACCGTATTCCCTACTTCATTAGCAGAAATTCTTGCATTTTTTTGAATGACTCGTAAAGGTAGAAAGAAAAAAAACACTAAGCTGTAGGAAAGTTTAAAAAATAAACTAAAAGGAATCAAAGCAAAATAATGTGGGATTTGTACCTACGCCGCTTTAAAGACTTTCTACAGCTGTTGCTAGGGAATGAACGAACAGAAAAAAATCAATAATAAGAAAGACAGACAAATGCAAAAATATAAATACCACACAACAACGTTTCTGTGACCCTTTGTCCCCTTCTTCAGCTGCTAACAACAGCCTGGAGAGATACAACTGCACTGGTCAGTTGACGAAACTCCAAAGTATGAGTAAGAAGGTACCCGAGAACCGAACCTTGGGGAGTGAGTTGGGAATAATGATTTAAAGTGCCTACTGCAGTTGTGTCCCTCTAGGCACCAGGTAACCTCCAGGAAGCTGACGTTGCTGATTCACGACTGGTGACGTCACGCACTACGAGACTTTGCAATCTGTTGCTCCGGAGCGATCGATGGACGGATTAAAGCTCCTCTTCCTCTCCTCCTCCACGGCCGTCAACACGAGGCCAAAGCGTCTTTATCAGCCATTGTTTTTCCCCCCCTGTAACCAGCACTTGCAAGATAAGGCGCCTAATCGTCTCAATTTGCAATGTTCTGCATGTTGAGTAAACAAAACAAATACCAAAAAAAGGAGACTGTTTCAGATACGCGACAGCCACGAAGGAAGGAAAACGCCTCACTACAATCGATACAGACTCGAAAACGACGCTCTGTAATCCAATCAAAATACAGATATAAATAGAATCGGTGTAAAATGGCCAGAAATTTATTAATGAATAAGAAAGTGATCATTGGTATGAGTAATGAGAGGGGACCCGAGAACCGAACCTTGGGGGGTGTTGGGATAATGATTTGAGTTTTTCTCAAGTGACTACTGCAGTTGTGTCGCTCCAGGCTGCCCTCAGCACCTTCATGACATCACCAGTTGTGAATCATCACGTCAACTATCCTAGAGTCCCCCCCCCCTCCCAAGGATTACCTAGAAATGTTGTTGCCTCTTCTCAATAGTCCCCATGTATATTACTTTTTTTTTAGGGCAACAGGCTACATGAGGGTGATCCACATTGCGCAACTCCCCTTTAATAGCATTGGAAGGGATTGAAAGGGGGGATGCGGAAGGGTAGAGGAAGGTAGCCAAGGGTTAACTAGGGGCCCCCGGGCTATGGTTTAAGGATCCTACCCGGCATTCGCCTAAAGAAATGCAGGGAAAACCCTAGAAAAACCTGCATCGGGTAGGTCGGGCATTTGGTACTTGTCCCACCATGTATATTACATTATATATTATATTAATAAATAAATAAGCAAGCAGTACAGCCGCGCGAGAAGGAAAAAAATTACACCAAAAATTCAACGTTCCGTCCACAATTTTAGGACTTCTTCGAGTAATCAAGTAAAAAGCCTAAATAAATATATAAAAAAACTAAATGATAAATTAGAAATGTAAATCGGCCAAAACAAAGTTAAGTAATACAAATTTCAATTAATGCATTTAAATATAATTTTTGGATTTCTAGAGAAGAATATTATGGTAATATTGCAGAAGTTCCAGCATTTAGAAATTACAGTTTTTTTAAAAAAAATTATAACCCATTTTCGACTAAAAAAAACCGAAATGGGTGAAAAAACCCACAAAATCATCATTAAAAATCACAGGTCAGGAAATTCATGAAGAAAGTCTAAATTGACTTTCTCGCGGTACAAAATGTCACGTCATGTAAATAAATAAATAAATGGCATTATAAAGTTGATTGCCGAGGCACCTCGGCCTGTTCCGAGCGGTTGCATGTTCCGGGGGTCTCAGACCTTGGGGGCATACGGTAAGGGTCGTTCGTTCTTCCCATTGGAACAGTCGGCCAGCTGCACGGAGAGAGGGGAAATGCTGCGACCCCACAGCAAACTCTTCTCCTGCTATCCTAAGGCAGGACGTGGGAGAAGTACCCAAATGGCCGACCTACCTGATGCAGGTTTTTCTAGGGAGTTTTCCCTGCATCACTTTTAGGCGAATTGCCGGGTAATGATCCTTAAACCATAGCCCGGGGTCCCCTACTTAACACTTGGCTACCTTCCTCTACATTTTCCGCGTCTCCCCTTTCAAATCCCTTTCCTGAGTTGCCACTATGTGGATTACCCTGTAAGTAGCCTGTCTACACATAAGGGCATCGTCACACAACTTTAAATATTATAAATTGATTTTTTTTTCGGTTACAACAGGCATGAAGAATTTATTTATTTTTAATCATTGGGATTATATAGAAAAATATGAATAGGCATGCCTGATGATGTCCTACAGTAGGAAGAAACATCGTGTATTTAACAGCACACACACACACACACACATATATATATATATATATAATTTTGCAAAGTATTTCATAAGAGGTTATGTAGTCTGACAGATGCTAAATAAAGAGGTACAGAAAGTTACAATAGACATGAATTATTGGCTGTATATATGTAAATTTATTTATTTATTCATTCATTTAAAGTACTATTCATCCAAAAATATTAATTATTGGCTATAAATATATATTTTTTTTCATTTAAAGTATTTATATAATATATATTTTTTAATAACAACTATATTATTCCATTACCTGACGTTTCAATTAATAAAAATAAAATCAGGAAGTTTATTAATTATTGGCTATATATATATATATATACACACTTTAAATGAATAAATAAATAACATATATATATACACTTTAAATGAATAAATAAATAATATATATAAATACATATAATAAAAATAACATCAGGAAGTTTATTAATTATTGGCTATATGTTTATATATATATACTTTAAATGAATAAATAAATATATATACACTTTAAATGAATAAATAAATGCATTATATATATATATATATAATCCACAGACATACCCAATAATTCATGTCTATTGTGACTTTCTAAACCTGTATATTTAGCATCCGTCAGACTACATAACCTCTTATGAAATACTTTGCAAAATATTATATATATATATATATATATATCTTGTAAAAATGAGTTTTTAATTGCCCCCCCTCCCCCCAACGACATTTAGCACCGAACCTTAACGTCAGCTGGGTGGATCCTTCATCAGACTCTCACAGACAATTCCCGACCATGTACTATTTTAATACAGAGCCACATTAGGTTGAGGAGAACACACACACACACACACACACACACATGCAACAGTAGAGTTACGACAAACCTCGTGAACAATACAAGGGGACGGTATATTTATCAATGTAAAAACAAAATTGGACCGATAAGAGCGAACATGTATTTGCTTTTTCCCCACCTCGCGCGCATGTGTGTATGTGTGTGTGGTGTAAGAGGAACGGAGGTGACGCGCACACACACACACACATATTGCTGGGACCGTCCTCAAAGCGTTATCACAGCTGACTTTTGGAATGTGTACCACACACTCCACCACCAAAGAAAATGTGAGGGGCCAACCAACACCGCAACAACAGTCGTTTGGACGAAGAGAGAAACACACACACACACACAAGTGCGAGAGAAACTACAAATATAACGAACATATTTCACCGACAATGTAATCTACAGACGTTTTGTAGGAACACATTAAGGGCCGAAAATGGCGGATGTTGCGAACCTTCATCGAATTAAACGTGTATTTTAAAGGCACTTCTCTCAGGCGGGATGAAATAAACTAATCGGGGCGAGGTTAACTTTGAATTCGTCCAAACACGTCAAGCAGTTATTCCATGATACGTTGTTTATATATATATACTAGCTGGGTGCCCGGCGTTGCCCGAGATGTCATTTATCTATAACCCCCGATATGACTCCAATTTCGGCTGCTTTTGCGCAATTTTTATGTAACGCTACTCGAACCCTAATCATTATAATTAACTCTGAAAAATATTTCTTCAACGCAAATATCTGCCGTGTTTGCACCCCGCTACCCCTGCATCTGAGGGGGGTAAATGCCAATTTGAATGTCGTAACTAAACACAGTGACTTTCATAACCTTTGATTTGACTCCAATCTCGGTTGTGTTCGCATTATTTTACTGTAAAGCATCTCCACCCCAAACCCGAAGGGTGTCCTTTTCACAGGGCGTAGGGGATGGAAATTGTATTCAGATAACATCGGTAGAAACACTATCAATATCTTTGACCCCTAAAAATATTTATCCGACTCAAATATCGGCTGTTTTAGTATGTTTAAATATTTCCACCCCCGCTTCTGGGGGTGGAAGACGCGTCTCACCCCGACAGTGTTTGTTTCCTGGTCGCAAAGACACACGTGTACGAAATTGCTCGACTGGTGTAGATTTGTATTTTATTTAGAAAACGTTTGTATGGGAAATAGAAAAGGGCTGTTTTTAGGGTTTTCCCGGAAATTATTCGATTTTTTCTCGCCTTTTAAACCTTCCCCAGACCTCCACGAACAGTTCAAGACTAAGATAAGATAAATCCGTTCAGCCGTTCTCGAGTTTTAGTGAGACTAACGAACAGCAATTCATTTATATATATATATATATATATATATATATATATATATATATATATATATACTCCAGATTACTTACGATTCATTCCAGCAGTTTCACACGCCAGCAGTTGAATATTTTTATTAGAATTATATTCACACACACAGCGACAATCGACTGCAGTCAAAATTCGAATAAATAAATAAAAACATCTGATATTCTTTTTTTTTTCATGGGCAAAGAAAGCCCTCGCGACGCCACAGATACTATTACTACTACTACTGCATTATCTATGTCTCTGGCTGCAAGGATTTTCATCACATTCATATTCAATTTAAATTCATATCGTCATACAATATTTAATTAGCGACAGATAAATTATTAAAAAAACTATTAATAAACATTTTCGTAAAATAAAGATACATTTGTTTGTGTCTGTGTGTGTGTGTGTGTGTGTACTACAATGTACGATGTATTAATCTATAAGTGATTTAACGTACCAGTGCAGAGGGAATATATATATATTAAAACTCTAAATAAATTATCTAAACTCACTTATGAACTTAACATTCCCGCTGCACAGGTGTGTTTTTATATATATATATATATATATATATATAAACACACAACTAAGAGGACCAAAAATACTCCCCGGTGCGTTGAGTAAAAAATTATTCTTGGTACCCCTCCCCCTACCTAAGAGACTCTCAAAAATATCGTCACCCCCCCCCCCCCTAATACAGTCATAAAAGAGTTAATTAAACTCTCCGTGCCCACCCACCCCCCTCCTAAGCACACACAAAAATGAACCGGCCTGAAGAAACTTAAACAGTTTGCTATTAAATCTCACTAAAGGGGATCATTCGGGAAAGATTAAGGAGAGGAATCAGCGAACTGATATAGGGAAATTTTCGTTTCTAAATAGAACCATTCGGGATTGGAACAGTCTGTGCCAGCAGTGAGAATACAGAGTATGGCACAATTCAAGGGAAGATTAATGAAACATGATAAGGGTTAAATGTAAGATAAATAAGAATTTAAGTGAAGTGAAGTTATATTTAAAATAATACTTAATAAGGTTTTTGGGTATTAGCTAAATATGTAAGGCAGTGCAATGAAGAGAGAAGTGCAAAGAATTTTTTATCCTCTTTTCTATATTTCTGACGACTCTGTTAGTGTTAATTAATCATATGTAAAAGTGTCATAAATATACTGCCGGTACCTCAAGAGGTCTCATACCCTTAAAGGGACTCCTAAACACTGGTAACCTAAGAGAGACTGAAAATTATTAATAAGAAAAGGTAGGTACATCAGACAGAAAAAAAAGTAGGGGGGGGTGGGGGAGTGTATTATAAATAACACACAACAACGTTTCTGGGGGATCCTTGTCCCTTTACCTCAGGTGTGCTAAGAAGAAACCTAGAGCGACACAACTGCAGTGGTCAGTTGACAAAAGTCATTAGTATGAGTAAGAGGATGCCCGAGAACAGAGCCTTGGGGGACTGCGAGATAATGATTCGAGTTTGCAGTTGTGTCGCTCTAGGCTCTTCTTAGCACACCTGGATCCCCAGAAACGTTGTTGTGTGGTGTTTATTTATCAATGTTTCTTATTCTTTAAGACTGCAAATTAGTTTCGGTTCCTCGATAAGAGTTAAGAGAGTCCTCTGCCTGAACACACGTGACCGTGGCAGTCCGCAGCGTCCTTATATAGCTGTCCTGATTCCAGCGGCGCTTCACGATCGTGTGCCACTTTTCCCCCTCAGTTCCATGCGTAGTTTGTTGCAAAATCAGAAGAGTCACCTCTACCTTACTCTGCTCTCCCCCAAGGTCCTCAGGTTAACCTCGGCCACATCAAAACCATGTTTAGTAATAGGAGAGAAGTTGAGGTTGCCTGGACATGTTTTTGTTCCTTTTTCAAAATCATTAAAATTTATTCCAAGAATCTAGTCAAGACTGTTATTTAGATTGAATATCTTCTTTTTTTTAAAAAAAAAAAAAGGAAAACACTTTCAGTCTTTTGAAATATTAGTGTCAAAGAAAGAAGAAACTGGTAGGTTATGATGGTGTTGAAAAATATCAAAACAGGAAAGTCCAACTAACAGTGTACAGGTACAAGTACAGAGGGAAAGATAAATTATTTATTGACTGTAAATAATAATAATAATGAAAAGGATCATACAGGTCTATATAAATGATTTAAACCAATTGAAATAAATGATATAAAGAGAAATTGTGAATGAACAGTTATCACAATACAGAGGAGGAGAAGATGAAGAGGATGACAATACGAGGACAGGAATTGCCAATTATTATTATAGGGTTTCCTATATTAAGAATTAATCTGGCTTTAAAAGAGATGAGATCAAAACTAGTTCAAAGAAACCTTATTGGAAAAGAAGGAAAATAGGATAAAACAGCAACATCCGTCTGTATGATTAAATGTAGGTGGTGTGATTTGAAGATGTGACAGGAATGAGGATGTGTCATCATTAAATTACAAGGAAAAACTGATACCACGGTAACTCTCCATCTAAAAGAGAGGGGGGGGGGGACTGGTATATAAAAGGAACCTTTTGGAAGGAATTTATGTTCACAACAACACGGAGAATGCCCTTAAATTAAGAAATTGTGGTTAACTTGTTTGGTAATTTGTGAGGGGTGGAGGGAGAGGGAAATAGTCAAAAAGTTTGAATACCAAAAATTCTTATAATGAATGTAAATCAGGACATCAAAAAAGGTAAAAAAAAACAGTAAACATTCCTGTGATTAATTTAAATGTAATCCTTGTGTGTGTCTCTCTCTTTCTGTGTGTGTGTGTGTGTGTTACAAAAAATTGAATAGTGAAAAATGATGTCAAATATTGATTATAGAAAGGATTTTTACATTAATCTTTCATTTTTTTGGCTTAAAATGAAGGATAAAATTACAAATGTTTAAATAATTGATTCCTAAAAAAAATATTATTCATTACAAACAATAATTTGGATTAAACAAATATTTTTTATGCTAAAAATGTAAAGAAAAATCCTGTGTGTTAACTTTACAAATATTTGAGTAATTACAATGAATAGTCGTGACGTTACTGGGAAGGGAAAAAAAGGAGGATATTATTATGACGTCACGCGGAGCCTAATTTTTTATATTTATTATTTAAAATAAAAATGTTGGGTAAAAATTAATTACGACAATCGAAAAATATGGAAAAATAATAAAGTGGGAAACTTGACTGTAGCGGTGGCGTGTGTGACGTCACGTGACCTCCATTAATACACGTATATTTGAGTAATTGCATGAATAGTCGTGACGTTACTGGGGCGGGGGAAAAAGGATATTACTATGACGTCACGCGGAACCTAATTTTTTTTATTTTTTTTTAAAATAAAATGTTGGGTTAAAATTAATTACCAGAATCGAAAAATATGGAAAAGTAATAAAGGAGGAAACTTGACTGTAGCGGTGGCGCGCGTGACGTCACGGGGGGGTCACGTGGCCGCAATTACAACAGCTGCTGCTGCTGCTTGGGCCGGCCGCGTATTAAAGTTTGTTTTATTTAAAAAAATAAGTGTTTCGTGCAGGTGAGCGTACTTACATGGTTATATTAATTGTTGTAATTGTAACGTATGTTAATTTTACAGTAGAGCACAACTGCTGGAGGCTTCTGTGACGTAAATAACGAATTGATTACAAAACTGGACATCGACTGAATGTGATTGTGTTTTTTTTTATTTTTTTTTTAAAAAGAAAGATATTCTACTGCAGTTGTTTCCAGAGTGTGTCAACGACGCGTCATCTCTGCCTCCCCCCCCCCCCGTGTGTGTGTGTTAATTACGATTCTTCCTCCCAAATAATTGTAAATTTCAAAACGTGGGGGATCCGTGTTCACTTCTCTTTTCCGTTGTTCGGTTGATCTTCCCCGCGGAGTAACGACACAGGTGATTGGGTGTTCAGTTTCCATTTCTGGATCCAAGCCGGTAGCTATTCATCAATCACAAGGTGGTGCTGACAACAACAGGGGATTTTTTTTTTCGTCCTCTCCTCTACCTAAGCGCACAGCACAGGGACCTCTACCAGTTCCTGTTCCCACGTGCGTGTGTGTGTCCGTTGTCTGCGAGACCTCCCGATGGCGGCAGATGTTGCCCGCATCTTTGTCCCCGTGTGTGTGTGTGTGTGTGTGTGGGAGGCTGCTGTTTCCTAACCACCGACTGTTTCGCAGTACTCGGGGTTGGCCAATTCTTTTTTCCCCGAGCACCACACAACAACAACGTTCGTTCTCTTCTCATCTCATCTTAAAACATTTATTCAAGAGAAGAGAAAAACCATAATTTCGATCGGAGTAATATAAAAAATAATTTATATATATATATATATATATATATATATATATATATAAATATATATATATATATATATAGAGAGAGAGAGAGAGAGAGAGAGAGAGAGAGAGAGAGGCAGACAGAGAGAAACAGAGAGACAGGCAGAGAGAGGCAGACAGAGAGAGACAGAGAGAAACAGAGAGAAACAGAGAGAAACAGAGAGAGACAGAGAGAAACAGAGAGAAACAGAGAGAGACAGAGAGAGACAGAGAGAGACAGAGAGAAACAGAGAGAGACAGAGAGAGACAGAGAGAGACAGAGAGAGACAGAGAGAGAGAGAGGCAGACAGAGACAGACAGAGAGAGGCAGAGAGAGACAGACAGAGAGAGGCAGAGAGAGACAGAGAGAGGCAGAGAGAGAGAGAGAGGCAGAGAGAGAGGCAGAGAGACAGACAGAGAGAGGCAGAGAGAGGCAGAGAGACAGACAGAGAGAGGCAGAGAGAGAGACAGAGAGAGGCAGAGAGAGAGAGAGAGGCAGAGAGACAGACAGAGAGAGGCAGAGAGAGGCAGAGAGACAGACAGAGAGAGGCAGAGAGAGAGAGACAGAGAGTTAAATCATCCGTAGCGGAGCCCTCGAGCTTAAAGGCACCATTTTAAATGGCTCCGCTCCGGAGCTCCTCGAGTGCAAAGGGGGGTTGATGAGCGACATGTTTGAATACCGTTTGACCTGTTCAAAGACACAGTAGCACAAGATGGTCATGGCTTCACCCCCCCCCCTGTAGCTTGGTCTAAACGGAGGGGGTGTGTGTGTGTGTGTGTGTGTGTGTGATGTACTGTAATTAATTATTTTTCCCCCCTCTCCCTTTAATGACGTGTGCGTCGACGTGGCGCCGCGGCTCCTGACAACAAGTGTTTCGCCGCCTCGTTTGTAGCCGCGGTGCGAGCTATGACGTCACGTCACGTCACTCGTGCTAAATACTACTTTGTCGGCCGCGGTATTCCGCAAATTTTTATTAGTAGCGAAATATATTTTTTTTGAAAGCCTCTTTTACTCGCCATTTATAGCCGTCGAGGTTTTACTTCCACGTCACTCTGTGCGTGACGTCGTCGTCGTCGTCCCCCCTCCCAGCAGTCACTCTAGCAAGGTCATCATCATCTTCACAGCAATTTAAATACACGTAAGGAATTATTTCACCCCCCCTCCCTGTGTACCGACGAAGATGCGACGCAGACGTTTCGACCCCTAGCGCAAGCAACGTCTGCAGGAGTGCGCGTACAGCCACTGCGCATGTCCCCCACACAGAGCGCGACGCACATCGATTCCTCCGCCGCCGCTCCTCCTCCTCCCTCGTCGTTGTCCACGCAGAGGGTTGCTCTTGCCTCATTCGCGTAAACACCATCCCACTTTTAGCAGCAGCAGCAGCAGCAGCAGCAGCAGTACTGACTAGGCCCTGCCCTGGCCCCAGGCCCCAGCCAAATATACCCCGGGGTCAGCTGTCGCTACTCTGCCTGGCTGGCTGGCTGGGAGCCCCCCTCATCATCCCCCTATATATATATACATATATATACCTATCTAAATTTAGAGCTGTCCGCCACGCTATCAAACTTTAAAATACCGTCGTTATTACCCTTGAGCGCCTTCCTCCCACCTCCCAAACCTCACACTTGACTAGGAAAAATCCCCAAAGACCGTACAAGTCACTGAAAAATGTATTCGGGAGACAAATTCACCGGGGGGGGGGGTGGTAAAAAAATATACCTCCTTTATTCATCCAATTGCTATAAAATACAGGTTTACACTTCCCAACCCTCTTAATACAGGATTAACTTCCTTACCTACAAGAACACTACTGTCAAAATTGAGCTACTAAAAATTAGTAACTACCAAAACTGTTAAATTCTTTCTCATATATATTTTTTAATATTCTTTTTATCGATTCCCATAATGATGTTGTTGTCTACAAAAAAAAAATTAGTATGCAATAAACTGCTCAATTTTTTTCTTGTTGTTGTTGTTGTTACATCGGCCGGACCAAACGATCTTTGTCGACTGAGAAATTAAGGGACACGGATTTCCGCCTAAAAACACACTCACATCACATTGAACGTTGTTTGGATCTCAATCATTCCCTTCAAATTTTGTTATTATTATTATTATTCTTTTAGATAAGGAAGAAAATTTTTAAATAATAAGGGTTAAATGTCAGAAAGAAATTTTTATTTAAATGTAAAATCATTTTAAACAGTATTTATGGTGGTTTATTAAAGTGGTTTCTAGTGTTTTATTCACCGTTGGCCCTATATTATTTCTGCCTGTCTCCCCCTGTCCCTCCCCCCCCCCACCCCACAAATATCACAACAGTCTCTCTACTCACCACTTTTAAAATTATGTAATTTTTCAAAATTGTTATTGTCTTGTTATACTGAGGGGGTCGTCAACTACTTGTTGTTATGACCCATGTATGAGTTGTTGTTTCCTCCCCCCCTATGAAAAAGTGTGTTTGCTATATTGGCCAGACCGAACGATCGAGGAACATGAAGCTAATGTAAAACTTCTACCTTTATCATTCGTTCAATTTTTGACAGTGCTGTGGTTTTAGATAAGGAGAATAATATCTCAGAAAAGCTCCATGTTGAGCCTCAGAAATTTTCTGTAAATGTAAAATTAAAAAGAAAAGACACTTCTCATTTAAACCGTATTTATGATGGTTTATTAAATAATCTCTGTAATGAATGAAAGTGTTTGCTATATTGGACAGACCGAACGATCGAGGAACATGAAGCTAATGTAAAATATCCACATTATCATTCCTTCAATTTTCGACAGTGGTGTGGTTTTAGATCAGGGGAATAAAATTTTATTTTATTTAAAAAATAAAACAACAGGTTTATCTCAGAAATGCTCCATGTTTAGTCTAAGAAATTTTCTATAAATGTAAAATTAAAAAAAAGATCACTTCTCATTTAAACAGTATTTATGACGGTTTATTAAATAATCTCTGTAATGAATGAAAGAGAGTTTGTTATATTGGACAGACCAAACGATTGAAGGACATGAAGCTAATGTAAAACTTCTACCTTATCATTCTTTCAATTTTGACAGTAATTTGATGGTTTATTAAATAATCTCTGTAATGTTATTTTTTTACCCTTTGGCCATATAACTTGAGCCTGTCCCTGGTATTTGACAAAGATCCTCTTTAACGGTTGGTCGAAACGTCTCCTTTCCAAGTTATGTGCTGTTGAGAAATGAATTCCAGTCATAACGTTCACTACCCGTGTTATCAGAGGATATGAGAAGCCCTGCCTTGGTGTGACGCGCTCAGGAGCTGATAACATCATCCAGCAAGGAGAAGCGCGCACGTCACACAAGCAAGCTGTCGCGGAAAACAGGAAGTGGACACGTTCGTCAGCGGAAAGCCTGCGTGGGCCCCTCCCAAGGTACTGACTGTTTAACATTTATTCTTCTAAGTCAACACAACAATAATAGACTGAGTGACGGTACCTTTGACCGTACCTTGAGGACAACGAGCAAGCATCATGACCTCTAAACATCACCACCTTAAATAATTTATACACTATTACGTTGTGCCTTGGGCGCTACCAATCAAAGATATTCCTAAGTAAGGTGGAAAAAAACATTACCAAAGATTATTTTAACAACTTTGTAGGACAAACAGAAAAAGTTTTTAACATTTATACTTATTTTACATTCAATAAGAACTCAAAAAATTCTTACCAAAAACCAGTATACACACACACACACAGGTACGGCAATGCCACAAACAAAACAAAAAAAAGTAACCCACAACATGAAATTTAATAAGAATTTCCTTATCAAACTGAATAATCACCAGTGAACCTTCAGACTCCCTTCAGGTAGACAAAGTAAGGACACTTAAATAATAATAAGGTTAATTACTGAAGTAGCCTAAATAACAAAGTTCCCATGTGTCAGTTATGTACATAATTTGATTACTATTATTTACTGTAAATAATAATATTTATTTAACCACCCTGAGAACAACTCTTAAATTGTCTTCCTTGAAACAATAAAAAAAACAGAAAATCAATATTCTGAAGTCGAGTAGCAAAATCTGTCCCTGAGGGACAGTTTAGGTCAGTGTGGGTGATACTAACAGTTGTGTATATGCTACACTAGGCACTAAAGAGGGTCGGGGGTTGAAGTCACACGCTGAAACTCCCTCTCCCTGTACATTTAAAAAGTAATAATTGAATAAAAGTCTTGTAGAAAATAAAAATGAGAATATCAGCGTACAAACTTGCCACAACACCAATTTCCTCTTTTTTTGTTTCATTACAATATATCCTAATTTTTTTTTAATAAATGTAAATTAAATTTATTTTTTCCATTATGTAGTATTGCAACAACATCCAATTTTTTTTTTACTTTACACTTTATGATGTTGTTGTAAATGTATTACATTATATTTAATTCCCAGATGAATGTGGCTGTTACATAAAAGAGAGACAGCAGCAGTGTTATTTGTATTTTATGACTTACAAAGAATAAATAATCTAGTACAATACTGTTGAGGACTCTTTTTACAAGACAGGAAAGTTTAAAACAAACCCCACCCCCAACAGTCAATTTCTCCTGACATTTGAGGATGTCACCAAGGAAGGGAGGGTAATGAGACATTATTCCTGTTTAAATGTATAGGGAGAGGGAGTTTCAGCATGTG
Source organism: Zhengitettix transpicula (assembly GCA_037074705.1). Classification (NCBI taxonomy): domain Eukaryota; kingdom Metazoa; phylum Arthropoda; class Insecta; order Orthoptera; family Tetrigidae; genus Zhengitettix; species Zhengitettix transpicula. The sequence continues at coordinate 71,433,518 of CM073596.1, read as the reverse complement.
ACTTATTGCCTAGTGTAGCATGTACATAAGTGTTAGTACCACCCACACTAAACTAATTTGTCCCTCAGGGACAGATTTTGCTACTCAACATCAGAATATTTATTTTCTGATGGTTTTTTCTTCAATAAAGTGTTATTCTCAGGGTATTCTAATTTCCACTAAAATAATAATTATCCAATTAATGTGAATTATCAGACCTAGTTGACCCTTTTTTACATATTTAAAAAATTTAGCTTTTTCTTAAAATAAATCATGCAGTAAAGGGTGCAGTTATCAGTATAGAGGTTGACACTCATACTTGTCATGATTAATTATTCCAATGATCAATTTGGGGAAGTTAAACACGACCCTGTTTGAAGGGATTTGTATAGGAATATTAAGCAGTGCGGGGGGGGGGGGAAATAAAACAGTCTTCAACTTAATGGAGAGTTGCTGAAGAACCTGACAGGTCGCTGCCTGGCTGGTTGAGGGTAAAGTAGTTAGTGCAAGCCAATGACATGACTGAGGAAATGGATGGAATTGGAAGACTCTTCAAGAGTCATAATCCACAGGTGGTGAACTGTGAAGACCTGGGGATGGCGCCACGCCCGTGGACCAGGGAACTAACCCACATGAAGGACGCCATTCTTGCTCGTGGCGTCACACTGCTTAATTATTATTTTTTGTTCTTATTCGCGTGCAAGAAACGGGCAGTGTGTGTGTGTGTGTGTGTGATGGTGGGGAGAGACGGACGGCGTTATCTTTGACCTTTGCTCGCACGTGGCGACGAGGGTTCGATAATACCGACGACTTTTTCGGGTTGGTTGGTCGCTCGCTGGCTCGCTCCGTGTACATTGACCGAGGTGCGGACGTGACTCGTGGCTTGGCTATTGATCGAGGCGCGGTCGACAACCACCACCACCATCATCAGGAGGAATGCCTGCTTCCTGATAGCCTGGGCTACGCAACTGTATCGTGTCTGGGGAGGGGGAGCCGATGACAACTACTTGAACATCCGTCAAAAGAAACGTCAGGAAGACTGCGACAGTTCCCTCTTAAACTTTCCCTCCTGTCTTGGAAAATCAGTCCTCAAGATTATTTACTCATAATGAATAAGAAAGATAGCCAAATACAGACAAGGAGAAGCGATGATATAAATACCACACAAACAACGTTCCTGTGGGATCCTTGTCACCTTCCTTTCAGGTGCTGCTGAGAAGAGCCTAGAGCGACACAACTGCACTTTCATTATTTATACTTGTAAGTCATAAAATACAACACACACACACTCGGGCCACTCTTAATAACATCCATATTCCTCTACGGGGGAGGGAGGGGGGGTAAAAAAATAATATAAATATAATACATTTACAATAACAAGTTTAAAAAACTCACAAAACTGTAAAGCAAAAAATGAGGGGCGGAGATGTTGTTAAAATACTACATAATGAAAAAAAACATTTCTGGGGGGGGGCGATAATATATATATACACAATAACAGATTAAGAAACTGACAAACTGTAAAGCAAAAAAAATAAGGGATGCTGTTAAAATACTACATAATGAAAGAAAATAAATTTAATATACTGATATTTATATAAAAATAAGTCTAGATCTTGTAATGAAACCAAAAAAAAAGGGGGGGGGGAATTGATGTTGTGGCAACCTTGTACACTTTTATTCTCATTTTTATTTATTTATTTATTATCTACAAAACTTTTATCCCATGATTTTCTGTTTATTTACAGTAAATAAAATAAAATTATGAACATAATTGACATGGGAACTTGTTAATTAGGGAACTTGAGTAATTAACCTTATTATTAATATTATTTTTAATTTCCTTACTTTGTCTACCTGAAGGGAGTCTGAAGGTTCCCTGAAGATTATTCAGTTTGACAGGGAATATTCTCATTAAATTTGATGATTTCGGTTAAGTTTTGTTTTGTTTATGTTTGTGGCATTGCCATACATGTATGTGTGTATATATATATATCAGCATGTGACTTCACTACCCTCTCTTTGGTGCCTAGTATAGCCTGTACATAACTGTTAGTATCACCCACACTGACCTAAATTGTCCCTCAGGGACAGATTTTGCTACTCAACTTCAGAATACTGATTTTCTGTTGTTTTTTCTTTTTTTTTCAAGAAAGAAAATTTAATAGCCGTTCTGAGGGTAGTTAAATAAATATTATTATTATTTACAGTAAATAGTAACCAAATTATGTACATAATATATATATATTTATTTATTTACATGTACAGAAATGCCACAAACATATACAAAAAAAATTAACCTAAGTCATCAAATTAAATGAGAATATTCCCTGTCAAACTGAATAATCCCCAGGGAACCTTCAGACTCCTTTCAGGTAGACAAAGTAATAATATTAATAACAAGGTTAATTACTCAAGTAACCTAATTAACAAGTTCCCATGTACATAATTTGGTTACTATTTACTGTAAATAACAATATTTATTTTAACTACCCTAAGAACGACTCTTAAATTTTCTTTCTTGAAAAAAAGAAACAACAACAGAGAATCAAAATTCTGAAGTTGAGAAACAAAATCTGTCCCTGAGGGACAAATTAGGTCAGTCTGGGTGATATACAGTAGTAGTTGTTGGTAAGATATTTTTTTTGAGTTTTCATTAAATGTACAATTAGAATAAATATAAAAATGTTTTCAGTTTGTACTAGAAAGTTGTTAAATAATCTCTGGCAATGTTGTCCACCTTACTTGAGGAATCTCTTTTGATTGGCCGCGCCCAAAGGCACATCGCAATAGTGTATAAATTTAAGGTGGTGATATTTAGAGGTCATGAAGCTTGCTCGTTGTCCTCAGGGTACGATAAAAGGTACCATCATTATTAATGTCTTTTCTCTCTCTCTCTCATAAATCAAAGTCCGACTCTCTCGTGGTGTCAGGGAACTTTTAATCTTGGGGTCGTTGACAATTCAATTCTCCCAAAAGATATAACAACCAAAGTCTTATCTGTAGAGATATCTTCTGAAAACAAAACTAGATTGCTAAACTCCTGATCCCTTGAGTCATTCAAAACATTTTCCTGGGGAATGAAAACAAACAAACAAACGGACGCACAGAAAATCGTGATGACGTCAACCTCTGACGTCACGTTCATATCGATAATGTCTCGCTTTGATATCGAAATAACGCGATGCAACGATTCCCAGTGTGTTACACATACTCTAACAAATGATGGTGATGATGATAAATATTCCGCAGGAGCACAATTCATCACCAGAGGGGAAACTTTTCCAGTCTCTGAAGACTTAAAAAGAAAATCAAATTAACACTGGGAGTGTTTTATTATATCCAATTCAAAACAGGGGAAAATTAATATTAAAAAAGATAGCCAAAAAAAACAGACAAAGAAAAGTGATGATGTGAATAACACACAACAACAACAACAAGGTTTCTAGGCAAAGTCAAGGAATTTCAAGCAATAAAAAAGTGACCCCACAGCCACCACCAGAAGAGACCAGGTAGTAACATCAAGAATCAGGAACAGACACCTAATTGTGAGCTGTGCAAGTCCCCCAACATATGTTCAAAATATGATTAAGAAAGAAAACATCAATCAACAGAATACCAAAGACTACTAATAATTAAATACCTTGAAAATGATTAATCTTTACTCTGTGAAACACATAAAAGAACCTGTAATAATAAATAACTGTATTAAGTAGTAGCTAAAGACCTACAAGTTGATGTGACTCAAAATAAAATAAAAATGTTTCTGGGGAACCTTGTTCCTTTCTTCAGGTGTTAAGAAGAGCCTAGACCGACACAACTGCAATAGTCAGTTGACAAAAAAAACTCAAAAAAATTTTTTTGTTGTTCCTTTCTTCAGATGCTGAAAAAGAGCTCAGAGGGACACAACTGCACTGATAAGTTCAGCGCCACGGACTGAATGTGTTGTCTTGTGTCCTATGGTTCAGTATTTAAGTATATATAATATATTCCATAATTCTCACATCCCTTTACCTCCTTCCCCCCCCCCCTATATTTTTAATCAGCATCTGTGTGGCTGCCATTATAACTAGCCTTTTTAAGACTTTACTTCTAAAAAAAATCTTGTAAACTAGAGGCTATCTAATGCTGTCTTCTAGATTTTTTTTTTGGTTCTGTGAGCTGATCTTGTGGAAACAGAAAAAAAACACTCTCCTCACCACCACCACCACCACCAAAAAAAACTATAACACAGCATTGGATAGACTCTAGTTTACAAGATTTTTTTAAGAAGTAAATTAATGGTTGGTCTTAAAAAGACTAGTTATAATGACAAGACACACAGTTGCTGATAAAAAGGGGGGGGGGTAAAATGATGAGAATTATTTATATATATATACTTAAATACTCAAACCAAAACCACACACAGAGAGAGAGAGAGAGAGAGAGACATTCACTGCCTTATACTAGATTGATTCCAAGATTGATGGAGTAATATATATTGTAACAGTCTCCAGACCATTGAAAGGAATAAAAGGTTCTCAATGGAGAGAATAACTCGAGAACAACCTAGAGAGGGCTTTCCTGCTGTTCCACCCTGGCCGTGAGAGGAGGGCATCCAGCCAGATCCGTGAACTGTGTCAACCCCCCCATGCCTGGGTAGGCCAAGGGCAGCGACGAGATGTGTGTGTGTGTGTGTGTGTGTAACCTGGCCCAGATCCGCGTAACGGGCCTGGCCTAGCCTAGCGGTACTGTCCCACTGCGCCAGACTCGCCTCGCAACCTCCGGGAAAACGTCTCCAAAGCAGCAGACAGACCCCCCCAAGGCCAATCTTAGGTCGCCCCCCCCCCCGGCGTCCCCCAGGGAAGCGTCGTGGGGCCCAGTCCTCAGACTTGGTGGAGAGGCAACTTATCCGTGCTAAAAGTCTCTATATTAATAAAATATACATGCGAAAGAAACGTCCCCGCAGTCCCTGCAATCCTCCTCTACTTTCCATGCGGTCTGATTGGTCCTTGTGCGTCCCTCAGATTCCGACGCTTTTCGGGGTCGCAGGCAGGCAGCGGTGGCCTTTCTTGAGAAACGGGGTCCTTGTCTGTGTGTGTGTGTGTGTCTTTTCTGGTAACGGTCTTCGCCGCAAGCAGACCGGCACAGGCAGGCTCCGTTCCACTTCCCCAGCACCTGTGCCCCGCTCACCTCCCTTCAGACACCTTCCCCCCCCTTCCCCCGAGGTCTGGATTCCTTCTCCCTACGCAGCGGATGTCTTCCTACCCTTGTCTTTCTTAATCTCCCTCTTATTTCGTCTTTGACCTGTTCCTCTGCTCTCAACTTAGGGCAACGGATGACCCCCCACAACCACCACCGACATATTTTCATGTCGCAAACAGTTATTATGAACTTTAAGATTTTAGGCGTAATTAGCAAAGATGGCGCTGACTTTGTGCCCTAGTCCGTACAAGAAACTACAGTCTTCAAGACCGAGGTGGGAAACTTGTTCCGTAGTCCGTAATTGGGATTATCATGCAGTAAAATTAATAATAATACAAAGACAGCCACAAATACAAACAAAAGAAGTGATGATATAAATACCACACAAGTACGTTTCTGGGGATCCTCGTTCTCCCTTTCTTCAGGTGCTAAGAAGAGCCTAGAGCGACACAACTGCACTAGTCAGTTGGCATAACTCAAAAGGCATTAGTATGAGTAAGAGGGTACACCAGAACCGACCCTTGGGACGGCTTCAAATATTATATAATTATTTGAGTTTTGTCAACAGACTAGTGCAGTTGTGTCGCTCTAGGCTCTTCTTAGCACCTGAATAAAGGGAGAACAAGGATCCCCCAGAAACGTTGTTATTTTGTGAGTATTTCAAAAGTCATTAGTATGAGTAAGAGAGTACCCGAGAACCGACCCTTGGGGAATTGGAATATATAATTATTGTGTCGCTCTAGGGTCTTCTTAGCACCTGAAGAAAGGGACACAAGGAACCACCAGAAACTTTCTGTATTTGGCCATTTTTCTTTATTACTAACATTAAATAGCCGTAAATTAACAAACAGTGATATGAGTAGAGAAGGTCTTGGGCTCTGGAGGTTGTGGTTGCTGCTGTTCCGAGTTTTCCTAATATGAGGGAGTCAACAAAGGAGGGGGAGTGGGTTATTTATTTTACATAACGTCGTTGTGATCTGGTAAAGGTGACAGAATAAGGAGGAAATCGTTTCTGAAACTGGCAACTGCTCGCAGGAGGACGATTCCGGGGGCTCGCGTCGACCGAGTCAATATTTTGCTTCCAAGTGTCTGCAAAATTTGAATAACAAGACGTATTTCTCTCAGTCACGGCCTCGGCAGTCAATTTCTCACTCGACGTCGTCCATCACTCAAAATCCGCCGTCGTTGTTGTGACCGTCGAGGATTCCGGACGTGGTTACCAAGCAACGGTCCAAGCCTGGAGGAGGAGGAGGCCATCTTCGATTTTTAAAAGTAAGAAATTTTGAAGATTAAAGAGGTATCAATTTACTAAATAACAATTTGTTGGAGTATTTTTAAGATTAACCTTTTGTAAAAAAAAAAAAACCTTTCTTATTGTAGAATAACAGTAGTGTGAAAATTAAAGGAATGATCAAAATCCAAACAATGTTTTAATCAATAGGAGAATGTTCCTTAATTCTAGTCGAGAAAGACCGTTTGGTCCGGCCGATATAACAAACACTACTAGTAACTAATTTTCATAGACAACCAATATTAAGACCAACATCAAGGTTAACGGATTTCATGTAGTGGGATACTGTTCCTTGAGAGAAATATTGCTTGTTAGTTCACCGACAGATCAAAAATCTTCCCTCAAGGTTCTTTTTTTTCCCCTTCCATTTCCGCATAGAACGAGTACCGGTTAAAGAAACTCCAAGAGTAGAGAATCCGGGTAGAAAGACGTGAAAAATGTGCAAGTAAAAACCTTTCACCTCTCGCGTCGAATGCATTTGTATTCAGGTTTCTCCCTCCCCAGCAGCTCGCTTCCAGTCGAGCTTGCAGTTACACACGACTGTGGAAGGACGCGAAGGCCCTGGCTGGCTGGCAGCATTGCCAACTAAAGTACGGAAAGAAACACACACACACACACTCAACGAGAGATTCGCTCAAGTCATTCAAAGCTAGAATGTGTAAAAGAGAGAGAGAGAGAGAGAGGGAGAGAAGACAAAAAAAGGGGGAGGGGAGGATATTTCAAAGCATAGAACATACTAAACTGCTATAACGTCTGTAACAAATAAAATTCTCTGCTAATTATTTTAAAACACTACACAATTTTCTTGGTAATATTTTTTTTTTGGGGGGTTAGGCTAAATAATTTATTTCCCCCCCCCACACTCCCTGGTTTCATAAGAAAAAGGGGACACACACACACAGACAAACAAACAAACAAAAAAGAAGGATCCCTACCAACATAAGTTTCCCACTACCCAATGTTTGTTTTTCTAAAATTAACAGCTCAAAAAATTGTGACTTTAGTTGTTGTTATATTGGGTCGAACTGTAAGAACTTTAAAGGATTAAAGAGAGTAAAAATTTAAAAAAAACTGGTCAACTTGTAAAACACAACCCCGTCACTGCCTCTCTATAATTTTTAGACAGAGAACAACCTTTTTTTCCCTTCCTGTATTTATTTATTTATTAACAACAATAAATAAATTACCAAACCCTCAAGATATTCCTTCCTTAAATCCACTGATAGTTGTGTAATTTTTTTTTATTATTCCCCACATGGAACCTTGGAATAGATTAATTTCTGAAATGATGTTTATTAAAAATCAACCCCCCCCCTCCCCATCTATACTGCCAAGTACGACAGGGGGTAAAAATCTTAGTAAGTTTCAAGTCCTTTTACGTTTAATTCCTTTCAACGCAGGATTCTGTGCGGCCATTCAAGTAAAATTGTATTTTTCCAGGTGTGTGTGTGTCGTATGTCGGGGGTGAAACCGTGGATTAATTCTGCATGACAAGATAATGGGATATAGATTTTCCTCTTCCGTCCCGTCTCCAGGAGGTTCCTTGAGGAACCTTTGCAAAGCGATCCGAAGATTTACCCCAAAAGGTTGCAAAGCTTTCAAGTCCTCGGCTTGCGCCCCCCCCCACCCCTCCTCCTCCTGCCTCCAATTGTCCTCGTGAAAAAAAAAGGGGACGGTAGGGGGACGCCGAGGTAGCCTGTTACGTGAAAGATGCTTTGGGTTACACGAAAAATGTTACACAGACAAAGACCGGAAGGAACCAGGGAGTTTGTGTCGGTCGGGCAGAGGCCGAAAGCCAACGAAACCGGATGTGAATCACCTGGACATGCAAAGTTCGGCAATCGGAGAGAGATAAAAAAAAGTCAGAAGGTCTAACCTAATAACCACGAAGTTGCGACACGACGAAGCAGCTTGGGACCACAAATTCAATAAAAAAACACACATGTTCAACGAAAAGCAAACTGGGGAAAAGAGAAAATAAAATTTCAAAGGGCAAAAGAACGAAAAGACAAGCGTAAAGCAAAGTGGGAAAAGAAAAATCTCAAAGGGCAAAAGAAGCAAAAGACGAACTGAAATCTAATACAGAAACTGGTTGTAGTTGGTGACACAAAAGGAAATAAAATATGTCTCACATTAAAAAACCAACACTAGGACCCTTGTGGAATCTTTAGAGACGGAAGCCAGTTATCACTAGTCACAACAAACACACTCAAAAATTATTTTAAAAATTCCAATAAATGTTGAAAAACAACCCCCCAGCCCTAATTAGTCAGAAATATTTTTTTTATCGTAAAACATTTTTACTTTAACATCTGTTTTGAATTAATAAAGCAGTTGACGACCTGATACAGACACTATACTTTTTTATTTACAGCTTTAATTAAAGCATAAAGTCTGATGTGTGTGTGATATGTTTTAAAGTCGTAATATGAGTTTGTAATTTTAGCTGCTTACGATCTTTGAAACAGCTGTGTATAATGTCCGTCATCTCTGGAGTGTTGTTGTATCTCTGATAAATAAACTATTAGTTGAGTGTTGTTGCTAGTTGTTGTTGTTTAATATATTTTTTTCCTCTTATATCAAATTAATACCTGCCGTGAGAAGAAGAAATTCAGACAACAATATTACTATATACTAACACAGGCGAGTGTTACGACATATATATATATATATATATATATATATATATATATATATATATATATATATATATATAGCTGTAAATAAATAATGTCTGTATGAGGTCATAAACTGTTTTATTAATTCAAAAACAGACGTTAAGCTTAAAACTTTAAGTGATTAATTTTTTTTCTGACTGATTGGGGGCCGCCGTTGTTTTTCAACATTTATAGGAATTTTTAAAGTAATTCCTGAGGGTGTGTGTGTGTTGTGACTAGTGATAATCATTAACTGATTTATTAATTATAACAAATATCCTCTAACTGTTGTAAAAGTTTATATCGCATATATATAAATATATCTGTGTCTCTGTGGGTGTGTGAAAACTGTACCTTTTGGCGTCTCTAGGCCATATTCATCAGTATCTCCAGTTTTTTTAAAAAAAGTATTTTGGGTGTATCTATAGAACTGGCCGTAATATCATATCAACAAGGTGTTAACTACACCCCCCCACCAAAAAAAAATAAGTGAGGATTGGAAGTAAAAAAAACCCTCTAAGTCAGACTCCACATTCTGTTTTTTTTTTCCATTAATTTATTTTACAATAGCTTATTATAAGAACTATATACATATAATGGAACCAATTCCGATAACATACATACATATATATATATATATATCAACCCTCATTATGTAATTATATTTTCTCACATTTAACGCAAATGATGACTTAAAGTATCACTGTATGACTTTATAATTTATAAGTTTTCTTTTTAAAAAGAAATGTATGTATATAATAAAATAGACCACGATAAAATTGTAAAGAAAAATAAACCGACTGCTAACTGTGTGACATGGGATCCACTAGAGAAACTTGTGTTGTAATTTACGGTTGGTCGAAAGCTACTCTTGTCAAATAAATAAATTTGAAAAAAAAACACGGCAATGTGGAGGCTACCTTTAAAGGGGTTTTACATTACTTATTCCCATCCCTACTTCATTTAAATGGATGAAAAACATTTAAAACTTGGAGATGAAGTGCCAAAATCTCCAGTTTATCTAAAGGTATACATATGCATGTGTGAGTGCAATTAAAAAATTTATGACATGTGAGAGGTTATTACTTATAATTAATTAATAGTAAATTAATAAATATACGAGCTTGAATTAGAAAAAATATGTTTATTAACAATTTTTTAAAAAAAACGTTTCGGCCTACAGTCGAACATCTTCAGGTTTAATAATTTTTTGTGTGTAACTCATGTTAAAAAAATAAATGGAGACAAGTTTTTGCCTTGTTGCCATGTTGCAACGGATGGAATTTACCCGTTGTTTACAATTTAAAGAAAATTTATCAACCCTCCCCCCCTGAAGACGTCCTAAAAAGCGGGCGAAACGTCGTCTACTTATTAGTCTTGTCACTGAACCCGATTTTCTGATCTCAGGGCCGGATATTTAAATTGTATGTGACAATTAATATTCGTCAAGACAGCCAAGTGGGTGACCCGACAATGGACACCCCCCACCCCCTCTGCTCCAGGTCTCGATTTGTAATAATATTTATAACACACCAGCCTGTATCTTCCTTTTGGTTTAACAATGGCATTGTGATACGTTTAAAATAATATTTAAATCAATACTTGTCCATAACAATATTCCAGGGAAACAACAACACAAAGATTGGACCTTGTGCTATGGCATTGTCTGTTTTCTCCCAGGCCTTACCGTCACTGGAATATTACAGATTTTAACAAGACTGATTAATTTATTGCAATACTTGTCCAATGATAAAAATGAAGCATCGACTGAAAATTAATAATAAGAAATCTATATATTATTAAGCGACTATTGTTACCAAGTAATCGGAAGCGCCCTAACGGCGACGACGTCACCGTGGATTTCCTGCGAGGTTGTGAAATCACCCGACTGATAAAAGATGACTGGGATGCACCGGACTCATCGGTAAATGACTCACGGGTGGGGGAGGAGGGAGGGAGGGAGGGAGGGAGGGAAAAGGGGTGGATGCTGGAGCGACGCCCACGTAGGCGCAACCGCTCTATCATCAGCCTGAAGCCTTTTTTAAAAAAAAAACACCGGAATAACAAAAAGTGGAAGATTATGTTACTGGTTGCAGAGTCTTCGTCGACCGGGCGGCAAGTGTGGGTTGTTGCGAAATCACAGTGTTGGGACTTTAAAACGGCCAACTTTAAAAGAAAGGAACCGACACAGAAGCTAAGATTAAAACAAAAGTCATACAGAGGCAATGCCAGAAACTCAAAGACACGTGCAAGAATAACACACTTGGAATATAGTAATAAAGGAACTAAATATTATTGGCTAATAGCGAGGAACTCACAACTGAGACGAGTACCCTCTAAATTTTATTAATAAACAGATTAGATTGAACAAAACCGAATAAACTACTGTAACTCACATCAATACATCACACATGTCATCGTCCATTTTCTTTTAAAGAATATCAAATATTATTTAAATGCCACAAGGGACTGCACTTGCCATTAAGTCTAGCCAAAAATACAAACAGAGAAAAGAAACCACACAACAAGGCTTCTGGGAGCCTTGTCATCTTTCTTAAGGTTGCTATGGGAAGAGCCTGGAGCGACACAACTGCACTAGTCAGTTGAGAAAAACTCAAGAAAGAAAGAAAAAAGCCCTGTCACAAGCACCAAGGTGACAAACCAATGAAACTGTAGCACTCAAAAACACAGGGTTATTGTCTCTAAATTTTAATATCAATTTAAACACAGCAAAGATTCATTTCATGATGACTATTGGGCAAAACTAGCAGATAAACATCATTATCTGACTTAAAATTGACTGATATTTTCAGGTTTGGGAGATATTTAAAGTTATCCCTGTTTTTAAAAAATGGAATATGTTTTTGTTTAGATGAAATAATAATATAAATAAACCAATCCTCCTTATATTGAATAAGAAAGATAGCCAATACAGGCAAAAAAAGGGGGGGGGGGTAATATAAATACCACACAACAACGTTTCTGGGGGATCCTTGTACCCTTTCGTCAGGTGTGTGCTAACAAGAGCCTAGAGCGACACAACTGCACTTGATCAGAGTTGATGACAACACTCAAAAGCAATGAAAACTCAATGACAATAGTTCCACAGTTGTCTGTCTGCACATTAGTTGCTTTGATGTTTGTATTTAATATCAAGCATCTCTGACTTGACTCTTCTAATAAAAATAAATTACAATGCATAAATTAATTTAATATTAACAGTAGTTATTAAATAACAGCCATTAATTGATCCAATTTTGTCAGAATGGATAATATTAATTGACTGTAACTGTAACAACTGTAACTCGCATCAATACATCTACACATGACATCGTCCATTTTCTTTTTAAGAATATTGAATATAATTTAAATGCCACAAGGGACTGCACTTGGCACTCCTCACATATTATAACATCAAACAATCTCTTGATCTGATTTGAAATTTCTGCATTGTTGTGTGGTATTTATATTATCCCCCCGCCCCTCCCTTATTCTGTGCCTGTATTGATTCTTTCTTATTAATTATTTTTCTTCATTTTTAATCCCTTTAATCTCCCATTGTCCCCCCCCCTTGTCGTTGCGTTTTAAAAGCCTTCTTCGCCTTTGAGTTCTTCTCACTCCACGACTGCATTGTTGCGGTTGTGTCCCTCAAGGCTCTGTCTTGCGTTTTTGTTAAATCACCGTCTGACGAACAGGAGGAAGGGGAGGAGGGCGGGGGTAACCGAGGATTCGAGAAACACAGTTGTGGCATTTTTCAACACCTGACTACTACAATACCGGCGGGGGCACAGCACGACGGTCGGAGGAACAAAATGGTCGCCGAGGACGAGGAGGAAGCCCACTAGGTAGTTGACGGAGAAGGTTAGGGAAGGGTCCAATCTCTCTCTCTCTCTCTCTCTCTCTCGCGGGGGGGGGGCACACACGGGGATTGCGACAGCCGCAACCACGTGGTGGAAACCTCCTACATCGATTTTTACCTTCAACAACACAGCTCGAAAACAGGGCGGCCGAAAAAACCTTGCGCCACGTGACGCGCGTGTGTGTAGTCGCGTGACGTCATCGCGACCCGTCTCACTAGGAAACTGCAGAGCCAACGCATTAAAATAATATATATATATATATATATATATATATATATATATATATATATAAAAGGCTGCTACTGTTTTTCAATGAACCGTGTCGTCAGACAAGTCCTCGTCCCTTAATGAAGGTAAAGAAAAAAATAATTGTTGAGAGGGTGATTCGACCGAGCAATCTTTCGAATTTGGATACTGTTTTAATCTTCCATGAATCTGTCCACTAGGAGGAGGAGGAGGACAACAACACTGTACGTCGCGCACACACACACAGTGTAGTGACGTCACTGCTGCTCCTCCCCGTGTACACACCCTCACAGTGACTTCATTAAGCACTTATTTATTATTAAGACGTTGGTCTCACTTGGCCAGCACCGCCACCATCATCATCAGAGTGTGTGTGAGTGTGTGAATACAACTTTTGTTGCCTCATTTCTTCTCTGATTGTTGGGAGGGGGGTGGAATTGTGATGGTAATTTAATTAAATGATAATAATAATAATAAAGGTCGGCGGACACGGACAAAGGAAGTGATGATGTTGAATACCACACAAGCAGCCTGGAAACACTGTTCCTTCCCTTTCAGGTGCGGAGAAGAAGAAAAAGAACAAACACGCAAGAGCCAGTAGTACAAGATTTTGAGGTTAGAAGCACTGTGGTTCCTTCTAGGGCGATATCTTGTGGTAGAAGCTGCTGAAAAGAGAGAGAGGGCCGACAAGGCTACGCGTCGTCACTTCCTTTGTTACTAATGCAGCGCAAAAGTTTGGTGTCCAACAATGGCCGCATCCGCTTTAGCGCGTTGCGGCCGCCCCCTCCCCTCCTGAGAGAGTGTGTGTGTGTCTGTCGTCTTTAAGCCGTTCCCAGGATGCCCAGGGAGCCCGCCCCTGGGGTCCAGCCAGCAGCTTAGCAACAAAGCGTCGCGACATCCGGCAACGCCGCGCCTCGTCTCGTCTCGGACGCGACCGAGCGAGCGAGCGGAGCCGAGAGCTTTTTAAAGTCGAGCAAGCAACAAGTCCTCAAGAGTACTCACCAGCAGCCCCGTCTCGACGCTAGGCAACAAGGTCAGTCTGCTCCCGTCCATCAGCTGGTTCTCCTGCAAGGTCCCGTCCCGCAGTTGTCTGCAAAGAAACAGCAACGGTTAGGCACACGAGCGGGCGGGGGCTCCGGCGACGAGGACCACACACACACACACACGCACGCACTCACCTGTCCCTGTGCAGCAGGCATATCCGTTCCTTTGGCACTTTTAATTTTTTAGAAATAAGTTTCTTGAGGTTCTCCACACTGTCCGTCTTGGCGACCTGCAAGTCGAATTGGCCCCCGGTCGTCGGGGTGACGCGGACCGTGATGGTGCCGGAGGACGAGCAGCCGCACCCCGGATGGCTGGAGGCGGCGGCGGCGGCGGCTGCTGCTGCTGCGGCGGCGGCCGTCGTGGTCTCGGCCTTCGCGTCGGAGGTGCTGCTGCTGGCACTACTACTATCCATGACGGGAGAAGCCTTGGCGGCCCGCACAAGCACTCGCGGACGGTTTTACCACACGCACGAAAGACTATCGCAAAGCCTTCTTTTTTGTGAAAGAGAAGAAAAAAAAACCAAAAACGGGGAGGGGGGGGGAGAGAAAAAAAAAAAGAAATCACAAAAAATTTAGTGCACCACACTTATCACCACACCACCTCACTCCTCCACCGCCTCGTCTCGACTGAGGCGCCTCTCTCCCCTGAAACCGGACGCGGAAGCCCCGGCGACAGCGCCTCTGGCGGCGGCGGCCGCGCGCGGCATCTCGTGACGCCACGAGAAACACACTACGTGGATCTCCGCAGCGACGTTGTCGTCGTCCTCAAACTATTATTATTACTACTACACTTTCTACGTCACACACACACATATATATATATATCACATCACGGCGTGCGTGGTTTATAACAAATTAACAGTCCGCTGTAATTAATTCAGTGTTCACGCTTCGCCGTCACGGACAATAACTAAACAAAACACAGTAAGACACGCCCAAAGATATAACAACCTCGCTTCTTCTTATTATTATTATTACTATTACTACTAGTACCATCGACAATATACGAACGTAACAACTTTATTACGTATTTTCGATCATTGTGGGGGTTTTTTTTCCCTACCAATTAAAAGAGCTCGACGGACGGGAACAGAAAGAGGAAAAAAAAACCTCGTCCAACAATCTCAATTTTTCTTTACGATCCGACTGTTATGATCTTTGTCAAAAAATAAACACACACACAGGGAGAGTTAAAGATGCTCCTTATCAAGACCAACAATTTTTTATTTTTCTCTCCCCGTAAGTGTCTCTCTGGTATTGACAACACGCAACAGTCGATCGTAAACGTTCCGAAACCCACTTTAGTGCAGGACATGAAGAAAACTGATCCTCTTTTATTATCATTTCCCTCGAGCCTGAGGATATTTTTTTTTTAATTTTAACGTCTCGTTTTGAACTAATACAACAGTTGACTACGTTACACACTGTTTTATTTATGTTGTAACGACGTTTCGACACCACCCCTATTTGTACCTTCTTCGGATATTCTCTAAATTACTGTAATAAACTAGAAGGAACCACAGCAGCTCTAACCTCAAAATCTTGTACTACTGGCAGTTGTCTCTATCTCTCTCTATCTCCCTCTATCTACCTCCTCTCTCTATCTCTCTCTACCTATCTCTCCCTCTCTCTCTCTATCTATCTCCCTCCCCCTCTTTCTCTTTCTATCTCTCACCCTCTCTCCCTCTATCTATCTATCTCCTTCTCTCTATCTCTCTCCCTCTCTTTCTCTATCTATCTCACCCCCTCTCTCTATCTCTCTCCATCTATCTATCTCCTTCTCTCTATCTCTCTCCCTCTCTCTCTCTACCTATCTCTCCCTCTCTCTCTCTCTATATATATATCTCCCTCTCCCTCTCTTTCTCTATCTCACCCTCTCTCTCTCTCTATCTCTCTCCCCCTCTTTCTCTATCTATCTCTCATCCTCTCTCTATCTCTCTCCCTCTATCTATCTATCTCCTTCTCGCTATCTCTCTCCCTCTCTTTCTCTATCTATCTCACCCCCTCTCTCTCTCTACCTATCTCTCCCTCTCTCTCTCTCTCTATATATATATATATATCTCCCTCCCTCTCTCTCTCTCTATCTCTCCCCCTCTATCTATCTATCTCCTTCTCTCTGTCTCTCTCTCTCTCTCTCCCTCTCTATCTCTCTCTCCAGGCTCTTGCATGTTGTTGTTTTTCTACACCTGAAGGAAGGAACAATGTTTCCAGGATCAGTCGTCGTTTGTTGTTTTCTGGTAATTTTTATCTCACCACTTCCTTTGTCCGTATTTTACCGATCATTATTATTATTAAATTACTATTTTTTTTAAAAAAAAAACGGGTTAACGAGTTATTAAATGCACAGAGTTTTGAAAACGCCGACAAAGGTTGGTTGTGTATCAAAGACTAATTACATTTTAGGGGGGAAAAATACCTGAAGAAGGCACAGTTAGGTACCGAAACGTCGTTACAATATAAATAAATAGAAAAAAGTAAATAATAGTGTCCGTATAATGTCATCAAATTGTTTTATAAACATTTTTTTTAAAGAAAAAAATAAGAAAAAATTTATTATTAAAGTCTAGTTCACAAAATATTAAGTTGCAGCTGCAGACCAGAGAACACGACAAAACTGACTTGGACCGTCCCGTCCCCCAAGCACAGCCATGACCATGTCCAAATTATCTGACGTCATTATGATAACAACAACAGCCAAAATGAATACATAAATACCACAGCAGACGTTTCTGGAAGCTTTGTTGACTTTCGTCAGGTGATTTAAAGAAACTCCGCGGCTCTGGCTGTGTTTGGTTGTTTTTTTAAAAAATAATAATAATAATATATATATATATATATATATATATATATATATATATATATATCACCTGACGAAAGGAAACGTCGTTTGTCCCACTATTATATTTTAATTTCATTTAATTATAATAAATAAATAAAAACGAGCATGTTGATCATCTGAAGACGTGAGAATTATATATTGTAATATATAAAATTGGACCCCTCCGCGGTGACGTCACGGCCCGTGGCGGCGGCGGCTCCGCCTCAGGGGGGTATTTATAATGTACCCGTGACGTCACGTGCGTATGAAACGAACGTTTTTTCAAGAAGAGGGGGGGAAAACTGCCAAGTCTCGAGAGCACGTTGCACAAGTTTTGCCCAAAGAGAGTGACCAACGTCGTAGATGTTAACCATGAACTGATTCTGCTGAGGAGGACAAGCCTGCTGCCTTCCCCTACATGGCTCTGTTTCCATACTGGCGCCTGTGTGTGTGTGTTGGTCTCTCTGTCGCTCTCTCTCTCTCTGAAGACATCTTCAGAGCAGCCGCGACTGTCGGCAACACCCCCCCCCCCTCCTCTCTGTGCAAGACCGCCGGTTATCACCACCACCAGTGCCATTGGGTATTCCACAAGGTTAATTGATAACACTTTCTACTATGTTTAAATAATTATGAGCCTTAAAAAATTAAAATGGCCTTTTTATTTGTATTATTTAAGTAACTATGTTATGACAACAACAGAATAATTTTGAATATTCCTATTTATATTATACTTTTTATGTTCCTTTAACCTTAATTACCTCTTAGTTTGACCTATATATCAGGCTTGACAATCAACAGAATTAATTACAGTATATATATATATATATATATATATATATATATATATATATATATATATATATATATATATATATCCCCTTTATGTCTAAATAATTATGATATTTAAAAATAATTCTGACACCCAAGACTTTTCAAAACAGTTCCAATTAACTTGTGTTGCAAACAAGCAGTGGGTATAGGTGAAACTATGAAAGGATGAATAAGAACGACAGCCAAGAAATGGCCGCAGACCACCCCGTCGCTGCACATGGGAGTCACGTGGACCGAGGAAACAACACACACTAGGAGACTACACACAAATGGGAGAGAGCGGCTGGGATTCAAGTTAGTTTCCAGGGTGACAAACCTTCCAGGTAAGCTACTGCAGGGTTTGGTTGTGCCGTCGGCTCATCAGCAGGTCGACTGGGTAATGGCTGTCGTCAACATGGTTGGCAACCAAAACCTTTCTCAACCATTTTTTTTTTTTTGGTTCACAACATTGAGGAACAAGACCCACCTGTAGTTAAATGTTGACAACACTGGAAAAAAAATTGTTGCCTACAAATTCTATAGAATTAATAATGAAGGAAGACAGCCAAATACAGGCAAAAGAAGTGATGATATGAATACCACACCACGACAATGTCTCTGGGAGCCTTGTTCCTTAAGGTCTTCAGGTGCCGAGAAGTTAAGAAACACGAGAGAAACACAAACGCACAATACAGTTTTACAAACTCAAAATTACTTAGTTTTCTCAACACCTGATGAAAGGAACAAGGTTTTCAGAAACGTTGCTGTGGCGTATTTATATCATCATCACTTCTTTTGTCCGTCTTTCTTATTATTAATTTACAATCGGGCATTTTTTTTTTAAATGCTATAGATGAAAACAATTTACGTCTGCTTGTAAATGATGAATAAGACAGCCAAAAGAAGTGATGATATAAATACCACAGAAGAACGTTTCTGTGATCCTTGTCCCCTTTCGTCAGGTGCGAAGAAGAGCATAGAGCGACACAACTGCACTCGTCTGTTGACAAAACTCAAATGTTTATATCATAAGTTTTTTGTCGCTATTAGTTGTCTTTCTTATTCATTAAATGCTATAGAATTCATCTCATAGTTGTCGAGATTTTTTGTGGCAACTCTGGTGTCTACACAGCATCCTTTTAAGTGCATGTATATTTAAATAAGAAGTTAATTTATAATAGCATTAGGTAACTTATAATAGGTACTTGTTCCGACAACAGCTGTCGAGTCGACAAACGTGCTTCTCCACCCTGTCCCTGGATCACAAGTCACACACAGCACCACAAACCCTCAACGTCCTTTACATAACTGGTCTTCTAGAGGGTTTTTATGTTAACCGAGGATCAATTTTCACAGAAGAAATGTCTGTACGTCAGTGAATTATAACAGATGTCTTTATAATCAATTTAATACTATGTAAACATGTGTGTATGAATAACAAAGTGCCTGTTCTCTCACATGAGGGTACATCTCATTTTACCTTACTTCTACTTTAATTAATAAACTTAGAAAATAGAGTGAAAAATTTAGAATCCCAGCCACGCTTGAAGAAGAAAAATCAGTTTACATCATACACATCAAGCTTCAGTGTGAGAAAGAATATGTTAAAGACCTGGGTTTGGAGTAGTGCGCTGTGTGGGCATCGAAGCAAGGAGGCCAGGAAATTAAAAGCTTAATAAATAAACAAACGTCGGACAATTTTCAGTTTAAATAAATAATTTATAATGTGAAATTAAACAAAATTTCATCACTTATATGGACAAACTCGTCAAAATTCAAGTTTAAAATTAATTTTTTTTGATACGACAAGTCAATCTCTGCCGATTGCCATGGCCGAACTGTTTTAATTTCACATATGTACACATTTTGGTCACGGCAGTCAGAGATTGATTTGTTTAATAATAATATATATGTTTTTTTAAAAAAACTTGAACCTGATGAGGTCGCCATATAAGTGACGAAACGTTGTTTAATTCAACAATAATAAATTCTTTATTAAAACTTAAAATTGGCTGATATATTTTTGTTTATTAGTTTTCTCAATAGTCAATATATATATATATATATATATATATATATATATATATATATATATATATATATATGTATATATATATATATGTATATATGATTATTGAATAGAAAAGCTTAATAATAAAAGAACAGTTACAAATGTCACATTAGAACACTACAACCTTATTCAGGTCAACAGTTTCTTTTTATTTGGGGGGGGGGGGGAAGCAAATTGTCACCCAAAAAAAAACATTCAGGAGCTTTCTCCGTTATCATCTGAAATTAAAGTAAACAACATTACAAGAAATTCCTAATGCTCGGGAAGCATTTCTATAAAGGATTAGGAGGAGTGAACGATTTAAGTTTAAAGATTGAAGTATTTCCCGGTGCAGTTGTTCAATAAATAGTTCTCGGTATTCACACATGTGAAAACTCCAGCGGAAGTTGGGTCTCGAGTCAGCTGTATTGAAATGTTCAAGCTTGGAAATGAATTTTTTTTTATTGCCCACGTACTGTTACAGTATCGATCTTGGTCGTCATCTTGTTCAGTTGGCAGTAGCTCTCATTTCTTTACATGTGTTAAAAGTGGCCTCAGCCTGCAAACGTCATTAATCCCTCATGTCACAGTATGTGTGAATATTCACACATGTGTGAATACCAAAAACTATTTATTGAATTTAAGTTTACTCAATTAATTGGCGAAAGCTCTCGATTGTTGTCGCAAATAAAATAAAAACTGAATAACAAACATAGCTAATTCAGCCAAAAAGGGTAATATAAATACCACACAACAACGTTCCCGGGATCCTTGTCCCCTTTCGTCAACTGACGAGTGCAGTTGTGACCCTCTAGGCTCTTCTTAGCACCTGACGAAAGGGGACAAGGATCCCAGGAACGTTGTTGTGTGGTATTTATATTACCCTTTTTGTCTGAACTGGCTATCATTCTTATTCATTATTTTCAATCAAACATAAATTTTTTGATTTTAAAATTTAAAAAAAAAACTGTTGGCATTGGAATTGGTTTTCAGTGTTTCATCGAGACTATTCGCTTTGGAAACATGGTGTGTGTGAGAAGGTAACAAGTGAATAAGTCTGGGGGAGAGAGAAGCACACAAGGTGAGAAGATTCACACATACTGCGACATGAGGGATTAATGAAGTAGCAGGCTGAGGCCACTTTTAACACATGTAAAGATATGAGAGCTGCTGCCAACTGAATAAGAAGATGACCAAGCTCAATACTGTAACAGTACAGGGGCAATAAAAAATAATTCATCTCCAAGCTTAACATTTCAAATACAGCTGACTCGAGCCCCGACTTCCGCCGGAGTTTTACTGCACAAGTTTGAATTCAACATCCGGACCGGATACAAGTAGACAAACATTTTTCGCTTTATGGCCTATGGTCGCAGGAAGTATCAAGAATCGGATTAGTCGTGGCGTACCGGAAATCCGGGGATTTAAGTGACTTTATGGAGACGCGACCATCTGCGAGCGCCAACTGTCCTCCCGACGGCGTGCTGGATGCTGTTATCTTAACGGATCTTCTGTTATGCGCGACGGCGTCCGTTAAGCCTCCGCCTCCCGACGTAGTTAATTAGGAATCGCGAAGACGGTCAGCGTGACTTAATACCGCTCGCTTCTAACCGAAACGATGCGCGTTGGCGCAGAACCCACCTGCGGATAAGCGAAGCTACTTCCTCCAACCAAGACTCCGAGCCACAAGTATTCGTCTAGGTGAAGAAAATATTTCCGGCAAAGACTCGCACCATTATCACTACAAGATTACAAATTCACATCAATAACGGTGCATGTAGACACAGAGAGAACAGTAAACAGGAAGAACAACCGAGCGCAAACCAAGACCGCACAAAATAATTAACAATAAAAAGAAAACAAAAATCACTATGATTGAAAATAATGAATAAGAAAGTCAGCCAATTCAGACAAAAGGATTAATATAAATACCACACAACGACGTTTCTGGGATCCTTGTGCCTTTCGTCAGGTGTGCTAAGAAGAGCCTAGAGAGACACAACTGCACGGGTCAGTTGACAAAACTCAAAATCCGAGAAGTGGGAAGTCATTAGTATGAGTAGCAGGGTATCCGAGAACCGAACCTTGAGGGGTTGGGATAATAATGACTTGAGTTTTGTCAAGTGACGAGTGCAGTTGTGTCTCTCTAGGCTCTTCTTAGCACCTGACAAAAAGGGAGTCAAGGATCCCAGAAACGTTGTTGTGTGGTATTTATATTACCCTTTTTGTCTGAATTGGCAATCTTTCTTATTCATTAATAACCCAATGATTTCAATAAATTACAAAAAAAAAATTCTGGCCTTCTTTTCCGCTTTGTCCCTAACCTTACCATTCTCCCATCTTCATGCAACCAATCATCATTCACCTCTGCCAATCACATTCCTATTTGTTACAAGACAGGAGGGTGGAAGTACCATTAGTCACAAGCAGCGACACCTTTTGTCGAGCTGGGGCCTCGGGCAAAGTAGAATTTCAAGGCCCTAAACCCGGTTTGAATTACTTTCGTGTTGGAAAATATGAGACGACTGTAAACATGTCTACATATTTTATCATTTCATCAATATGAAATAAATTCTCATTGCTCTATGAAATTGTTTAACTACAAACACAAAATGGTTTTACACATTTCTTGGACGACATGAGCCATTCTACACAGCAGATGCTTCAGTTTCTCTTAGCTTATGTTACATACATAAAGAAGACCATCAAACTTGTACAATAGTTGTTTGTTTACAAACTACTAAACTACAATATTTGAAATAAATTTATTTGACAAGTCAACTCCTTGATCGCCAAATCCGTAACCTCACTAATCAAAAGCACCTTCAACCATCCGAACACCACGATCCAGCAACCCTCCCCCACCACTATACTCACGACACCCCAAAAGAAAATGCCCTATCGACCATATCCTTCACCCAGAACACTCTGACACCTCATAACCCACCCCATCGTCACACCCACAGACCCCCACCCACCCATTCCATCCAACCCATCAAATTCAACATCACTAGTGAACCCTCATAGCCCAACAATGTATGCCCCTCAGACACACAAATTAAGATACAAGAATAAAAATTTAGGTTAATTGCTGGATTAACCGAACTACAATGAAAAATTTGTATATACTGTAACTATATTTAACCAAAAAATAATCTTATGATAAAAAGTTTTGTCAAATAAATTAAAAAAAGAAATTTAGGTTTTACCCTTCAAGCCAGGCAGTGTAAACGACGAGCAGCGAACACAAGGGCAAAACAAAACAAAGTTAAATAGGTAAATGCAAGCAAATAACAGTACTTATCTTCTACTGAGGATATCTTTAATGTGTATAAAAGTGTTAAAGACAAACGCTCTAGAATGGAAGATGGCGTAGTTGCTACAGGAAGAATTCTCGAGGTTCCACACAGGTACAACTGCAACGTTTCGACAACCGCAAGCTCTGGAAGATGACGAGAGAGCTTGCGGTTGTCGAAATGTCGAGATTCAATCACAGTTGGACCCGTGTGGAAATCGGCGAACTCTTCCTGCTACATTCTAGAACTGTCGACAAAATGTGCTTCAAAATTATGATTGGAAAGTAATAATTTTAAAAAAATGTATCACACTATGTAATTTTATGTTGTTTCAATACTGCATCCCATTATTTAATATTTTAGTAACTCCATTACCAGTGGCGCCTGGTGAAAATGTGCTACAACACATTAATTTACAAGATTAAATTTTAGGACCTTGATAATAATTTTGTTTTAATACCGTAAATTTCTGATTCAATTTTTAACTGCCTGTCTAGCTAATTCACCCTCTTGCACCCCCGTAATACTGCCCATACTGCCTCTCTTCTGTGCTCACTGCCGCCCAGAACTTACAATACCGCAGCATCGGTAGTTTATAAAATTATCTTTAATCAACACATATACACAAATGAAAAATACTTTTCATGTTACAAATGTTGCTCACCTTGGTGCTAAATCATTCCACCCTTTCATAATTGGCACTACTGTATATTATGTAGACAGGATTAGGAAATGTCGCATGTTACGTGGAGGTTCTTTTGCCAAAGAGCATTTGTAATATAATTTCTGTAGGATCATTACTATTTTAAATATGTATCCTTTTAAAAACTGTTATTGTTTCTTGTGGCGAAGCAGCACATAACTTCAAAAACTCCAGTGTCCATTACCAATTCTCAATCAGTTGACGATAATTCAGCAACACCTTCTTCTAGTTATTTACACTTTAATTTCAATACCATTTCTTTGTAAAAACAGAAATGAATCTTGCTTTTCATTATCTGAAAATAAGAATCACCTACAAATTACAATGCTATGAAAGGAGTGGAGATTTTTAGGGCGAACATTTTATAACATTAGTGGGCTGATCAAGGAAAAACAAAATTTTAAACGCACTACGTATATCAGCTTCAAAGGTTTGCAACCCAGTCATAGGTGTGGGATAATCATGTAAACACTTGTATAAGGTATGTAGATATATTTGACATCTGGCATAGCTCATTAATATGCATACAATTGATTTGAAATGATAATAACTCATATAATATAAATCAATATCACTTCTATGTGTATATATATAAAAATATTACAAACATATTCCATAAAGATATAAATATTCAAAAGTAAAGAGTAGAGAATAATTGTAAAATAAACGTAATAAATTATTCACTTTGGCTAACTCATAAATAAACAATGATTTCAACGTAACATGTAATAACAATTCTTAAACCCAATAATTCATCTGTATCAAATGGAAGTATTTACTCATTCAAATTTAAGGCTGGAGTTGAGTTTATTTTTACGATATTTAAAAAAAAAATATCAATATATAAAAAACATAAAGAATGTAAATCTTTCTTTGTGAAGAGAATGAAGGAAGTGTTCTCGGGCTTCTAAGGAGTAAACACATTGTATGACGTTCACTGCCTTTGTCTTCGACCAATAAAAGCCTGAGAAGACTTTATTTATTTATAAAACACATACTTTTTGGTCATGTGCCAAAACAAAATGACGTAATTATATATAAGAATTGACATTGATAAGTTTTACTAATACTATTGGATCTACTTAAAATATTGCATCTTTTTAGATATAAAAGTGTGTTACAACAATCGAGCAAGTAAAAAAATAGATGTAGATCAGGGCTAGGCCTCAAATATTGTTAGTAGCTACTTCGTTACTGAAAATAGTTACAAGATTCACATGCACCTGGAGCTATTTTGATTGCTATGAGAAATATTTTAAAATAAAATCGTACCTTGTGGTGTCATCCATTATTCACACAAAACGTCGCCTTTCGTTACAGTGACGACATAATTTTTCAGTAACTGCTGGCACATAAAGTGAATAGTCCACTACGAGACACACACGTCAAGCTTGTTTTGTGCAATAACAGTAGTGTACTTTTTCCCCCAGCTACAGTAAAAATGTAAAGATACTGAAGTACCTATTCTAAAGTCATTATTTAAATGCGGGGTCATTTTATTCTCAACTGTATTAATTTGTGTGTAGTCAATTCTCAATTACAAATATGAATCACAATATCATGTAACTCTACTTAATTCTACATAAACTAAAAGCTAAACATGATAATCATGTTTAATCATCACAATATTATATATTTGAACAAAAATAGTACTCACATTCATTCCTGCTGCACCACACATACATTTCACTAAACCACCAGGGTTCAATGAACCAATTTATACATACCAGTTAAAGCACCTTGTACCATTACACATTAACTCACTATATAATTTCCAGATAAAGTTGTATACATAAAAAAAAAATTCTTTTGCTTTCAAACACTGATGCAATAGCTTTCTCAAAAAGCATATATAATATAACAGCAGTTTATTCCTAAAACTTTAACAAAAATATATCCTCAAGACCCAAATTCTTGTGTGTCTGCTTCTATTGCTTTAAATTCGAAAGATCCTCTGCCGTCCATCTGGAGGTAAAACTGGAAAGTGATAAAGAATAGTAAAACTACAGATATTACTGCACTTCAATTAAATGACAACACACTATCGATGGATTACATAGGTTTTCCCGGCGTAACTGTTGTATGAAGTGTTCTGGGGGTGTCGCTGTTATTTTGCCTCAACGGTGACACTCATTGGAATCCCGAGAACACTTCATACAACACATTATCATATTTTAAAAAGTATTCACTGTAAATTTACACATTTCAGCACTGAACTCAGAATCCACTACTAAGGAATTAACAGTTTCAAATCGCAATTTAAGGAACCGCACTGATAATTGTGAAAACCTTTCTATCGTGTCATATGGTAAATTAAAATTATACGTCAGTCTGTAATAGAAAATAGATATTAAAATGAAAAATTTACGTCAGATTGAAAATTAATAATAGGTGTGTGGTATTTATATTATCATTTCCTTTGTATGTATTCGGCTATCTTTATTGTTAGAAAATAAATATATTTACACATGCTGCACTTGAAACTGAACTATTTCCAATGAACTTTGGTAAAGTTTGGTTGAGAAACATGTGAAACCAGATAGCAACAAATTAAATGTTAAATAACATGCCCATTTTGTTACAAATTAGAGAAATGATTAAGTTAATCTTAATTTTCCCATACGCGCTATAAAATACACCATTAAAACAATGCAAACTACAAAAAAAAATCTTTACCAAAGATAAAGGACTTTTGAGATTATTACAAGACTTTTATTATGTGTGATTTTTATAGCATTATTAATGACGGTTTATTAACATTTCATTACAAATAGTTGTTTTCATATTTGTGAGCTATAAATTCCTCATGAATAAATACGCAAAAAGAATTATTGATCAGAATCCACAAATGACATGGACAGACTCACCTCGTGGTGTTTCCACAGAGATCTTCGATGGCTCACCGTGAAAAGTGTGATGCCGGCCTGCCGACAGTACTGGTACATTGAGCCTTCAACGTCAACACTAACGGCAGATGTGCATTCATCAAGAATGGCAAACTGTGGAGCATGGTAAAACAACCGTGCCATCTGGAGAAGAGTACCACAAACATTTAAAACATTTTTCATTCAGTTCTTCAAAGCAAAAAAACAACAGAAAAGTAGTATATGGAATGTAACATAGAAATCTACATCAATTAAATAAAATAATAAACACAGCCTTTATATAGACAAATTTTAAATTGAGTTAAGAATAATAACTAAGGGAATTTAAAAGTACTGGAAGTTTTGACATGGGTTGGAGTCTTTTGCTAACAGCATAAACTTGGGAGTTGAGACTCAGGGACCCAAGTTTTTCGGCATTCGAAAAAGACGACAATCTGCATCTGAACGCCCGACAGTTTTAAATGTTTTTATTTATTGTTCATCAATTATAATTTTGTCTGTATATAATAATGAGATAAAATAAAATGTCATTGCAATGACAACTGAAAAAAAATATCTATTGTAATTTTTTTATAGGTGCCAAAAATATATAATTTTAATATCAAATTAAACTTGAGTAAATACATTAATACTCACAGCTATTCGCTGCTTTTCACCACCGGACAGAACATCTATCCAATCGGCAATTGCATTCCAGCCCTGTTCTCGGCTTAGGAGATACGACAATTGTACTCTATCCAAGTGTTTTTCCAGATCTGCATCTGTCCTCCCACGTCTCAGCATCTCTTCCCGACTATGAGGATATATAACTTGGTCTCTGAGAGTTCCAAGGGTCATGTAGGGCCGTTGCGGTATATAGAACAGTTTGCCACGGGGTGGCTTTGTGAGTGTCCCACCAAATAATGGCCAAAGCTGTAAAATTGTTCATTCTATTCAATAGCTACTTGATTTTCCTACAATAATTTACTTACAAACTTCTAATTAATTAAATGCTCTAAACAACATCAATCGGTACAAGTATTTATTTTGGTTGGATTTGAGGAATTACAGTGAACATGATCAATGTTGTTTTGGCAGTGTATGAAATGTTAATTTGGCTGTGTCACAAGAAAATTCATTCAAAAAGCAAAGATCTGGTAAAAAATTCATTTCCCTTTAGTAAAATATTATGGTATATCAAGAATACTTTGGTTACCCTGACTGAAGGAACAAGACAGTGGAAAACATTAGAAATATGAATATAATCCCTGAGTGCGCTACTGACCTCCCCGAGAACTCTGAACAGCGAGCTCTTTCCACAGCCATTTGGACCACAAACCAGTACGTTCATTCCTGAACGTACTTCAAACGACAATTCTTCTACAAGGACGTCTCCATTCGGCGTTACCAGTGGGACTTTGTTAAATCCAATAATGTTGTCTTGGAAAATTATTCTGCCCGATCCAGGTATCAGAGGCATCTGAAGTTTAATTTGTGGCTCTATGAAAATTGATAAAATTTACATTTATCATTATTATTGGCTTGCTCAACTAATTAACTAATTAATTTATTTAAAATATTCTTGTATTTAAAAGGACCACTCGTACATCACTAAATTTAAAAACTACTTACTAATAACTCCGTTTTGTTCTGTCTCCTCAATTTTGCGATTGTTGTCAGAAACCATTGTGCGTTCGTAATGGCCTTGGTTTAAATCCTTCAGGACTCGCATGATTTCAGTGACACGGGCCGTGAAGCCCGCCAATCTTGTCATCTCCCTGCCAGCCAGAACGAGCCTGCCAATTGCTTCCGCCAGTTTCACTAGCATACGTCCATAAGTGTAGTACAACTGGAACCAAATAAAGCAAAAAAAATTGTGACTAAATGTAATTGTTAGAAAAAAATTAATAGTTAAACTAGGCAACTGTAAGCAATATAACTGTAAAATCTGAAGTAACAAAATAAATGTTAAAAATATTCACATCACCAAATAAGCAAATCATAGGGTGAAAACATTATCGTTGTATGATGTTTCGACGGCGGTGAACTAAACTTTAATATGATGGCAGTAACCGCCGTCAAAATGTCAAGCAACGATAATGTTTTCACTCACTTGGAATCCCAAGAACTTCTAGTTAATCACATACGCAGGGAAAGCCTTCATTCAATAGTACACAAATAACATACCACACAAGCTTTTTAAAATATTTCAGTAGCAATAAATTTAAGTAATATGTTAGAACTGAGAAAAATACAATTGCTGATGAAAAATACATTTTAAATTTCAGTTACTCAAACACGTAAATTGTCATCCAAAATTCAAATTTAATACTCTACATTTCAAAGTATTCATCATTCATAATTTACTGATATATTTACACCAACTATATATCAAATTTTGAGAAAGCTCTCAGAATATAGCGTTATTATTTCAATAGTTAATTCATCACATATACAATAAATATAAGGTCATCAAATTTTCAAACATCTTATTTTGGCTAGTAGCTTTGTATATAACTAGGAATAAAAAATTATTGGACGAGAATGCAAGTATTCATAACAAATTATTGAAATTTACTTACTCTAAACCTTTCCTGTTCACCACATTTTGATAAATCCCTGTGTTCAGGATCCAGGAAAGGCATACTGACAGCAAAGAACCCAACCACAGTGGCAAAATCTGAAAAATAAAAACAAAGCGTACACTAAGAAATTACTTCTGTTTCCATTAAAAACAGCACTAGAGATTATCAAATTCTTCAACATGATAAACTCATGACCTTTAATCAACATATTATATAATTACACATTCAAGTAACGCTTATGTCATTAAAAGTAATCAGAATCATTAACTAATATACGCTAATGACATGGCCATCGCAGCGACAGATATCGACAATCTGCAAGTATCGCTAAACACACTAAGTGAGTGGGCGGATAGAAATGACATACAGATAAATGAAGAGAAGACGGAGTTGGTAGTGTTCAGGAAAGGAGGAAGAACGTCAAATGCAATGGTAAACTGCTCAAGAGGACTAACAACTTTAAATATCTAGGCATCACAATCCAAACAACAGGAAGGAGTTTCAGACTGCGTATAAGATCTAGAGCAGTGAATGAAATCAGAAACATTACACAACTATCGATCAGCACAGCGATGGACCTGTACTACCTGTTCTGACGTATGGCCTATAATTAGTAGGAGAATACCTCACGTACAGACACCTGGAAGAACTGGAGCGCGTAAAGGCTAGATACCTGAAAAGAATTCAAGATCGAGGCTAGTGTACGAGCTTACCAGGGAGACCTTCCTAATAGAGGATATGATCTGATGCTACCAGCTGGTTCCAGCTTCAGACAGCTTTTACAAGATCTGTATGAGAGGAAATGGAACATACCAGAGGACTTCTATACAACATCTGCCATGCAGGACAGGACAGGACATGGATAGAAGCCAACCATGAACTACGCCACACGAAGACGAGGCTGGCGATCCATGGCTTTCACCATAAAGTGTGCTTAAAAAAAGTATTTCATGAACCAAAAGATGAGTGTGTGTGTGTGTGAGATGTGTTTAGAAGCCTGTGAGAGATATCATATTGTAAAATGTAGGAATAGACATAAATCTATCGTAGCTTACAGCAAGGAAAGGTTGTAAAGTAATACACGGTAATGTGCTTCCAATATATTATTATTATTATTAACTAATGATTTTAAAAACACTAATCTTGATAGCCTTAATCCCAACTTATTACGAGCCTCAAGACAAATTGGTACTTACATTTTGCAATAATGTTGTCGACGAATCCCATAAGAACCTTGAATTCCAGAAACTTTCTTAGGTGGTTGGTCTGAAATGATAAATTAGGCACAGGAAATCTTTTTTACAAAAATCATAGCGATGAAACAATGTGGCTGTCTACGTAAATTTTAAATTCATGCAATTATTAAAAAAAAATAACTTGTCCCAAAACAGAGCATTTTAATTCCTCATAATAATATTGACGAGTTGAAGCAAAGAAAATATTATTCAGTATGGTTCCATGTAAATAGTGTCTCTAAATAAATTATATGATGGTACTTATCTTTGAACTAAAACTAAAGTAAACTTGAATTCAAATCAATAACAAAGACGAAAATGTTAACGAGTGTTTTATTTACCAATTTCTGGAACGATGTCAACATTGTGAGTTTCTCTCTGTGATTTCCCTGGTAGAAAGCAACTTCCTCGGAATTTGTGATCAGTCTGGAATTTATGTAACGAAATTCTCCCTCGAGTTTCTGTTCGATGACTGTCATTCGCCCCATTGGTCTCCTCAGGTGAGTAAGCAAAAATCCCGATAGTATTAAGTAAACTATCAAAATTGATGGAGTCTGTTAAAAATACATAAAATACAAACTGAAATACTCAATGCAATAAAGTTCAAATATTATTTAAGAACATATTACAATAAAAAAAACGTGTATGCAATAAACTACTATAATCAATATACAATTTAATTAAATTTACTTGACAAAGTGCTTACTATCTACCCATGATGTAAGATTAAGAATAATTTGAGGGTTGAATTTCAGTTATTTAAAGTAATGCCAGGTTGATAAATAACACCTTTATTTTTACGATTCACATAATCAAATAATTCTGAAGCACTACTATGAGTGTCTCACGAAATAAATCGTTACAGTCACATTACTTATTGCTCCTTGAGAATCAACATCTTGTATATTATTTTGGTAAGAAATTTCCATAAAGAAGTTGTGCAAGATTTTAATTTTACTATTGGTACAAATGAATAAATGACATTGCGGCACTCTACTATGAACTGGCCATGAGCAACTAACTTATAATATTTACATATTTTGAATGAAACTCAAATCAGTTCACGTTATGCTCTTAAAAGACACATATACCAGTTGTATTTATATTTACAATAACTCCTATTCGTGTAAACAATGCAAACAGCTGCTAGAGAATTCAAAATATAATATTACGCTCACACGATAATTGATTCATACCTGAGCTCCCAAAGTAGTGGTCAGGCGATAAACGTAAATAAAAATGTCCAACAACGGCTTACAAATATTGGAATACAAGTCTGTAATTGTATCGCAGAACTTGTCCACATCCGTCGTCAACAACTGGTCTGCGTTGGCTATGCGATTGTCCAAGTTACTCATTTTGTAGTATGTGAAACCTCTTAAAAAATAAATAAACCCAGTTTGTAATTATTAATTAAGGTGGTTGAAAAATCATTTCTGGTAATAAAGGTAATTGGTACTATTGACTAATGTAGTAAATATTTTTATGAAACACACTAACATGCAATATTTTAAAATTGGAATAACAGCGCAAATCAAGATAAAAATGTTACAAGGGGGGGTTTAAAAAAAATTTGATGAAAACTTCACACTACAAATAGTAATCACAATGTGAACTTTTAATTACTGTATAGATATATTTATGTTATTGAAGATAGTCTCATTATTCACTCTTATGTTGTATCATCATAAGCTGATTATAATTTATGAACGACATAAGACAAATTCGATAAATACTTCTCAGAATTCACACGGGTTTTGCATATTTATATTAAGATGCAACATTTCGAAGACTGAAAGCACTTCTAGGCGAACAGTGTACTGTATATCTTCTAGGCGAAGATGACGACAGTGCTTTCAGTCGTCGAAATGTTGCGTCTTAATATAAATATGCAAAACCCGTGCGAATTCTGAGAACTATTTATCCAACAACTTCACCAGGAAATACTTCAATCTTTGACATAAGAAAAACTTACTTCAGGTATTGATCGTAAAGATGATGAGTCAGTCTTGTTCTCAATCGGAGTTTAAGTTCTCCAATTCCATACTACAAGAAATTAAAGTAAATTATAGTAAAGAAAACAAACATCAAATTAAACTATTTTAAAATGCCAATATGAATGTCGAGATTTAGCAATCAGTGCTGTCGCCTCAAAAATTTTAAAATCAAATAGTGAAATGTACTAATCGGCATCTTTCATCATGTATTACTTGTGTACGAGGCAGATGAGTGCTAAACTGTTAATCAAATCCTAATGATAATTCACTCATTCTACAATTACGAAACTGTGTTTGTTACACTCAGAAATCTCTAATATTTTGTGTATTAAAAATTTATCAGATTACAAATTAAGTTAAATAAATTTCATACACCTTAAATATATCAAATTTATATGATTATGAGAAAGGTAATATAAATATCGTACCTTCAAAACATTATTTACTATAGAGATCTGAAACAAAAAAACAAATATACAAAATTATTTATAAAACTTTGAACACTATTAATAATAGAACATACAGAAAAATGTATCAAGGATTCAAAAATGATACTTTTATGTCATTTAATTTTCCAACCAGTACAGAATTATTTGTCACGGTGCCTTCAAATATTAAAAATACAGGGGGTATTTTCTCATTATCATGGACATAATTAATCAGTAGTTAAAAAATAATAATCAACATAATTAAACAGGTGAATTTTATTCGACTTTCAATTAACGGAAATGAAATTAAACCCCATTTCCACATAAACAGATTAAATTAGCATACAATGAGCAAAATCACTACTCACCAGAGGCATTGCAGCAAAGTATCTAAACAGCCTTTGTAAAAATTGTTTCCTATCCATACTAATAATAGCACTGAAAAATAAACAGAAAATGTTTGTAATATTTGGAAAATTCCCCAATTACATAATGAAGCAGTCATTACAGGTAAATTCTAAAAAATATGCTAGACTAAAGAAATAATCAACAAATTTGGCTTGTATATATTTTGAAAAATAATGAACATATAAACTTAATGTTAATTTTGTAATGAAGTAAAATACATTTTTTTAGACTACACAAAGGTGCTCAATATTGCTCCCTATGCATGGCATAACGGTATGTCTATGATGTATTCATAATCGCACCACACTCTATTGAGCATGTCTCAGAGTTACTACTTCCATGGTTGTTGTTATGCAGTTCCGCAGTTTGACCACTGTTGGAAGAGGAGGCTTCTATGAAGCCCCACATAGAAAATATCATGTCCGGTAACCTCGAGGGCCAGTGATGTAAGCCTGAGCAATTTCGTAGTTCTGCAGTTTGACCACTGTTGGAAGAGGAGGCTTCTATGAAGCCCCACATAGAAAATATCATGTCCGGTAACCTCGAGGGCCAGTGATGTAAGCCTGAGCAATTTCGTAGTTCTGCTGTTTGACCACTGTTGGAAGAGGAGGCTTCTATGAAGCCCCACATAGAAAAAATCATGTCCGGTAACCTCGAGGGCCAGTGATGTAAGCCTGCGCCACTTCGTCCAGTACAGCCGATCCATCGTCGAGGATGCCTATCATTTGACAACTGCTACCTGACATGGAACTTGAGAGTTTCCTCTTTAATACAGTACACTGTTCAATCACAACGGGGTTAAAAGCTGTATAGTTATGAATTTTTCAAACTGGACGATTCTTTTTGAAACAAAAAATTATTATTTGAGTGTAGATTTTCACACACATAAATTTTGCAGAGATCCGTTTCTTAACCATCACAGTGAATTTTCAATTTAAACCTTCAAAAACGTTGCTTGGTTAAATACAGATTGGTGAAAAATAAGGTTGCTGTGAAATTCATTACAACAGATATTGTATAAATAGTGATCGCCAGACTCCTGGTTGTTTCCCCTCCTCCCCCCCCCCTGATTACAAGTAGACGTACACCAAATGAGGGAGACGGTACAATGAATAAATGCCAATATGAATAGAAGGGGGAGCGACTAAAGGAACGATGATGGCTTGATTAAACACAGACAGAAAATGGGGGATGAAATTTAAAATGGCATGGAAAATTTGACTGATTAGCTTGAATCGGGTTCAAGAAATTAATCTGTCGACAGTACTGTTGCTGCTCATTAGATACTCTTTTTGCCGTCAATCCGTTCCCGGTGGCCTTGGAACTTTCAGGAACTGATGTTTCAAGAAGCTGCGCTTCAGTGGACAGAATGACAATCCTCAATTTAGTCAACTTGGGTCCAGTTTTGGGTAACCACTGACGATTGAATGTACAGTTATTTTAAAGGGAACGTGGGGACTTTATTCACATCTTCAATTAAAAGGTGTGCATTGCCCCCCCCCCTCCACCTCTCCCCACGGAAATCGTGACGCTTCTACCACAGGACCAGTCTCAATTCGTACAATTCGCGCTTATTTCAGGAGGAGGAGGAGGGGAGAAAACACGTTTCCAAGATAATCTCGACCTTCAGTCGGTCCAGTAGGCCACAATCCAGCTCAGAGAGAGAGAGAGTGAGAGAGAGAGACTGGAATGCCTCGTCTCCCACAAAACTGTGTCAAGTGCTCGGCATTGAACAATCTGGTTGCAGGAAGTGGCTTTGCAGTAGAGCAACTTTCAAAGTTGCGCACCAAATATCGATCTTGAGCCTTGATCGGAAAATTGACACTCGGAAAAACTCTTCAGATCAACAAAGGTAAAAAAACAAACATGTCTGGTATTACTAAAAATTGCAGCTTTGAAACGAATCAAACTATATCCCTTGGAAGAGAAATCCGCACGACGGTAGAGTGTCAGATGGATGCTAATTGTCTAGTAGCGATTTCTTTTTTTTTTTACTACGCGTCTTTAGGTGGGTTTGGAAAGCGCTAGGAAGTTCTCTTCAACAAACACTTTCACCACAAATCAAATGAAAGTAACAGTGACTTTCAAAGGCAAACGAGTTTTACCGGGGAGGGAAGTCTCAGGGGTTTAACAACATCACACATCATGATCTCTTAAGAGTTACATTCCCGCCATGAAAAGAACTTGAATGAAGTGGGTTGCCACGACTCGCCAGTCATCTGGACAAACAACAGTTGATTACCGTCGAAGAATAAAATGAATTTTGGTATACAGCCCGATTTTTTTTTTTTCATCAACGCGGTCGATTACATAACTTCCGTTCGAGTTATCAGTCTACTGCATCTTGTTCTGCCTGGTGGTAGTCCCTTCGATTCGGTCAATATTCTTTTTTTTACCATTATATATACTCTATGAAAATTGAAAAGACGAAGACCAGCCTGATCAAAGGGATAAAAAGCAGAGCACAGCGAAGTGGACACATAACATTGGATAGGGCAGAATCTTGTAAGAAAGCCTTTGTATCAACTTCCATACTAACTGTATATGCTCTATATGGGGGGGGGGGGGAATAATTATGTAGGTGGAAAAAAAAATGAAAATAAAGTATGCAAACAAAAGGAAATAACAGGCGTCAATACTCAGGGGAGAGGATAAGAGAAATTATTATAGAATCAGGACAAGTAAAAAGGGCACAGACAAGAGAACTACTGTTTATTTTATTTTTTAGGGCAACAGGCTACATGAGGGTAATCCACGTTGGGCAACTCCCCTTTAATAGCATAGGAAGGGATTTGAAAGGGGGGATGCGGAAGGGTAGAGGAAGGTAGCCAAGGGTTAACTAGGGGGCCCTCGGGCTATATTTTAAGGATCCTACCCGGCATTCGCCTAAAGAAATGCAGGGAAAACCCTAGAAAAACCTGCATCAGGTAGGTCGGGCATTGGGTACTTGTCCCACGCCCTTCCCTGGATGGTGAGAAAGGAGTTTGCTGTGGGGACGCAGCATTTCCTTCTCCGTACCTTGACCAGGTTAGGAGGCAGCTGGCCGACTATTCCAATGGGGATAGCGGAAAACTCTTACAGTGTGCCCAAGGTCTGTGACCCCGGAACATACACCTCTCAGAACAGGCCGAGGTGCCTCGGGCTTCTGGGAACCTTAGTTCAAAAACGGAGAGGAGAAGGCATCCCCAAAGGTAGCCCCTTCGTATCTCTCCTACAAGGTTCTGCCTGTGCAAGAGAACATCCCTCGCAGGTATTGCCTGCGAGAGAATAGCCCTCGCAGACTTCTGTCAACTACTGTTTAATAAGATGCACTCTAAATATATAAAGAAAGTAGAGAATAAGCTAAGTGCAACAGAACTAAAAAAATATCTAGTTAAAAAGTCGCTCCATTTGCCTTTACTTATATGTATATATATATATATATATATATATATATATATATATATATATATATTGTATCTTCATAGTACCTGTAAACATGATTTTGTTAAAAAGGACTGTTGCCGTGGAGAATTAACCATAAACAGTCTTCCGAGTTTTTAATTTTATTAAATAATCAGTTGGAAGCTGCCAACTAACTTGTCACAATCATCCCTTCCCATCACTACAATTGAAAATCCCTTCAACTTTAAAATTATTGGTACATATAGGCACTTCGCCACTAATGCAAAACTGTATTGTTGATTCCACAAAGTTTGTTCTTCAACTGAAGAATTTAATTATATGTTACATTCCTATTTGATGAGTGACGATTTCCCATTTTTTGTACTGTCGCAAATTATGGAAAAATAAACATTATTATTCTCATTTGCTCTAGTCGAGTTCAAGATTTGCTAGAAGGAAGTTAATGTTTAGTCTTAAAAGATTAGTTGATATAAGCAATGTTAAAATTTACATCTGTGTGTGTTTCTGAACAATATGGCCAAAAATAACCACGGTCACTGACTCTTTAAGCAAAATCTATGATCTTTTGATGACCCACTTTGACTCCTCCTATTATCTTCGGACAGTTATATATACCAACCCTCACACAGAGAAAAAGTTTCCTGGTTTATTCTTCCTATACTCGAGAAGGTTCACAAATCTGTTGAAGAAACGTTGTACCAGTTTTTATCCTTGGGGGGGGGGTCTGTTTTTTTTTGTTCTTAAAATACGAGTCTTATGGCAGCCACGCTGATGCTGGTATAACAACAAATAAATTGGAATTTGATTCTTTATAACACTGGTGGTTCTTTATAAACGACAACATTGAATCTTAGTTTGATGAAATATAGGAAAACCAGAGGGAATGATTATTTTAAAGTTAAGGCAAACTTAAAGGAAATGGACCCACTCCTCAACTGTGACATCAAATAAAACTATTACAGGGTGAACAATTTTTTTTTTAAAAAAAAGTCTACCAGTTGTTGAATACAGCAAAGAGGAACAGCAAAAGAAACTGGAAAACAATGAGAAAGCAATTGCAGGTAAAACAAAAAAGGATCTGTTACGAAAACATTGTAACGTGTGCACTTTTGAAATACCAAAGTCACAAGAAAATACCCGAATACAGTATCGAAACGTCGTCATAATAAGAAGTGTCTGGACAAGGTCATAAATTGTATTATTAATTCAAATCAGACATAAAAGAAAAGGGAATTACTATGTGGCGAACTAGAAATAGATTAGGCAAGAGCTTTGTCTGGAGTGTGGCGGCACTGCACAGAGCAGACACGTGTACGTCGAGAAGAGAGGA
The DNA here is from genome assembly GCA_037074705.1 of Zhengitettix transpicula. Lineage (NCBI taxonomy): Eukaryota > Metazoa > Arthropoda > Insecta > Orthoptera > Tetrigidae > Zhengitettix > Zhengitettix transpicula. The sequence goes on along the minus strand of CM073596.1, from coordinate 71,395,329 downwards.
TGGAAGCTTTTGAGCAGTCCGAAACAATATCTATCTGAAAAAGTCATGTATAGAGTGAAAGATTTGAAATGGTATTAAAAATTGTGTGTTATATATTTCCTATTTTACTAGTACAAGTTCAACTGACTCATTGCAATATTGTCCAACTATTTTGTAAACGAATACCTGTATTTGTATTTAGTATACTATCATATTCATTGTATCAATTTTAAGACTGACTATTTCTAATACTGTATTAATACAATTCATGAAAGATAAACAAATTATTATTGTCGTCAACAACAGATCCTGTCCCTCGACAGTGTCTGCCATCCTCGGGTGTGTGGCCTCGGAAGTGATATAACATGTCCAGCTCGGATGCAAGCTACCTTGACATGATCTCCATCTTGTGGAGGGACAAAGACCCTGAAATTCTACCACAAACAGGCTTTTCCAGAAGTCGACTTCAGTGACCTCAGCCAGACCTTCCACCGAAGGCTCAAACGTGGCAATCAAATCCATTCCATTCAACTGATAAAGCTCAATAACCCTTCCATGCACAATCTTTCTGTATGATGAAGATGATAAATTCCTTTTGGAAACGTCAACGTCGTGTGTGTTACACATCTCGAGAATCCCATCAAACATTTATGACACCACGCAACGTTCATAACAACACGTTAAAGTGTGTTTTGATCCAGTGCCTGCTAGGAGGAAAACAAAAGCGCCGGATACCCGTTAGCTGGAGGATTCTAACGGGCGGACGCAATCTACGAACTTTCACGGACCTCAATCGTCTTCACGATACGTTGATGGACGCGACCAGATGGTCGCAAACGTTTGGGGCCACAGTTTCCGCGAGATCGGTCGTTAAAAAAAATACGAGGGCAGAAGAACCAAAAATAAAAAGGGCCGGCAACTTACCTTTCGATGAAAGTTCCATTCTGAATCATCCACAAGTCGCAGAAGGTTCGAGCAATCAACGAACCGGCCACCAGAACTAAAAACCCAAATTCCGTACTAAAGACGCCAGGCACCACGATCTTCAGGAGCTCTTTCAGTTGACGGAAAAAGGCGGCGTCAACTTGAGCTTTAATCTTACTCTTGGATTTCTGTAAAATGAAACGCAATCAAATAAAAGTCAATGACCAGCATTTATAAGGGGACGCAATTAAAAAACCGGCCAAGTAAGTTCCTTTAAATATCTGGGAATGGATGGGGCACTGAAGACATGAGAGGCCATCAGGAGATAAAAACGCGCGTTGGACTTTGGCGAAGGAATTAATAAAAACAACTGATGACCTCATACAGACAGTTTTTATTTTAACGACGAAGTTTCGATATCTTTTTGTATCTTCTTCAGGTATTTTCTAATTACTTTGGTATCCGACAACTTTTCATTATGACGACGTTTCGATACTTTTTTATATCTTATTCAGGTATTTTCTCATTTCCAAAGTGGACATGTTACGACATATCCTTTTTTTTAGTTGCAATTGCCTTTCAAAGGCTGTCAGATGTTGAATACAGCAAAGAGGAATAGCAACAGAAATTGCAGCTAAAAAAAGGATATGTCGTAACATGTCCACCTTGGAAATACCAAACGGCATGAGGAAAATACCTGAAGAAGATACAAAAAAAAGATATTGAAACGTTGTCATAATAAAAAAGTATCTGTATAATGTCATTGGTTGTTTTATCAATTCAAAACAGATGTAACAGAAAAAGGAATTCATATGTGGCGAACTGGAAACAGGACTGAGAGCGTGGCACTATACGGAGCAGACACGAGGACGTTGAGAAGATAGGATGGAAGCTTCTGAGACATGGATGTGAAGGAGGGTGGAAAGGGTGAGCAAATGAAGAAGTATTGGAAAGGTGTTGGCGAGAGGAGAAGACTGCTGCAAATTATAAGAGAACGGAAGAAGGACTGTAGTGAGACGGGACCTGCTAACTAACAGTAGCTATGGAAGGACTAGTTCAAGGGAAGAGATTGAGAGGAAGGAGAAGCGGCAAGGTAGTAGACGACAGCAAAGGAAGCGGACAATATATGGACACGAAGAGGACAGCACAAGACAGGAGAAAATGGAGAGCCACAGTGAGAAAACCTGCTCATGGGAAGAACACTACTGATGAAGACCAACATTTATTGCAAATGCTGACATAAACCAAGATATGTACACGAGATCTTTTCGACTAACTCGGCACAGAGAAAAAGGAATCAATATGAGGAATGACACACATTTATGAAATCATAAATAGGATGACCAATTACTCATCACCTGAAGGGTTGCAAACAAAAATAATTGTTCAAAGGTGATAATTAATAAGATGGACTTACATGAAAATAAAAATATGTAGCTTATCAAAGCTGATTGAAATGCGATTGGGCCAAGTAACCCTTTTAAAATGGCATTAAATTTATATCATCTTCTCAGAAAACATTTAGCAAGATTGTATGACAGGTAGGCAATGGGAATCGTCCACTCTTGGACAATTCCAAATCATCCATGAAAAAACAAAACAAAAATTTGAGTTAAAACTGGAGGTAGCCTAATTATGAAAGATACCTTCAAAATAAATTAGAGTCGACATAAATGAAAAAATGTGGTGGTTAAAAATTATAAACATATTATTCAATAAAATTCCAGAATATTGGAATTATCAGAATAACCGGGAAAGTGTAGGCCAGTGAATTCTAAAAATTAAATCAATGGAAAATCTACCAAACGAGGTGGGTTTTTTTTTATCCAAGCACGAGGACAATTTTAAAGCAGAATATCGCCAAAAGGAGAGAAAAAAATATATTATTGAAATATCAACATATAACATAAAATGAAGAATTAAATAATAATAAATAATTAATACGAATATAATTAATGCAACATGGCCACAAGTCAGAAATTTATTAAATAAATTTACATATAACACACAAGATGTGTAGTTCCCATGATCAGTTGCATGTAATTAACAAAATATGAATAGAAATGGCATATAATCCATTAAACATGGACCATTTTTAGGGGACAAAATATAATTTTTTCCCCAGAATTTTTTTTGACAAATTAAATATTTTGCCATTTGTCAGCCTCATTCCTTATTTGTGAGCTTCAATCTTATACATATGTATTAAATAATATATTTTTTTTAAAAAAAAAGCTAAATAAATGTAAATTGAACCATACAGAATGTGATTACAAGCTGTATTTCATACTATTAGATTTTTATGCACTTTCAATCCACATAATCAAAATTAAAATAGATTATTGACTTTAAATGATCAATAAAGAAAGGAGCCGTTTTAATAATTCATTTAACTATACAGCTGACGAACACATGGTGGGTAAAGTTATTCTATTTGAGCGTCAACATTAATGTAGAATTAGGTGAAAATACGAGTTCTAAATGTAAGGGGCACAACTGTAACCCATCTGGATAAAGCAACTCTAGGTACTTTTGCTGGCGCCAATTATTACCAGTACGGCATCTGAATGTAACCAAGAAAACCAAGCGCACACACAATCAGGTCTATAATATTGAGGTAAGAACTTGACAGTAACGTCACTCAACGACTGTTTTGTGTCTCAACATTTAAAGTCAATAATATTTTTTTAATTAAATAGCAGGGATAAATGCGAATAGAATAAAACTATAAGCTTGTTCTGAAACGTAACTGTGAAAGTGTGTTCGAATTAAGAACAATTAAACTGTAGAATAGGCTAATATAAATGTACGCAAGATGTTGACGTTAATAATCAATTAAACCAGAAATCTTTGGTTAATAATATTTACAAGAATTCTAACAGACTTCCTTTTGAAATAGGATAAGTATATGAGTAAAAAAGGATGACATGTTCTCAATAATATTTTAATACTTGTGTTCCATTGCTCAGAACAGGACATTTTTGGAAATAAGCTAAAATATATTACCGAAACTAGAAGTGGAAATTATCCCTGATAAACAACTTGCAAAAACACCGACAATAAATGTAAAGTTACATTATAATTTTTTCTCAAACAACCAGAACTTAAATAATTTATTAAACACTCACTGGAAACTTGTATATAATTAATTAGAATAGTATATCTAATATATTTGTTTAATTCAAAATAAAACTTACTTCGCCAACAACATACTGAATGTCAGGTTGCTTAATGTGTCTGCAAAGAAGAGAAGACAATCAGAGCGAATAGGGCAATTGATACATATAAAAACAATAGTACAACTAGGTAAAAAGACAGCATATGCTTGACATATGTACGCCGGAATAAACTACCTTGAGTTTGCACTCTGTTTACTTCTTGTTTTCAGTAACCAAACTAAAACAGACACGGAAGCGGCTCCTAAAACTGTCTTCCTCGTCACAAACTTGCTGAAAGTCGGCGCCATTGTTCGCTTGCGATCAAAATTCAAAATAAACACATTTGTCAACCAACAATTCAAACACACACTCACACACTAAGAGTTTATCCCTCACGGTTCTCTCTCTCACACACAACACAACTCCAACAGACTACACACGCAACTGACTTTCAGACGATTCATGCCCTTCCGCTGTCGACACCTCGACGCAGGTATCGATATCTCGATCTTCTGCGCGACTGCACACAATAACGTGAATTACAAACGGCGAAAAAAAAATAAAAAACAGCAATGACTAAGTGATTAATGTAAATACTCGAAGAGAATAAAATATTGCAGCCAAAGATATCGTCAACATTCAGAAAGAACGAGGAATACTTCTGTATTTTTAAAACAAAAAATATGGTGGTCGATACTGAACCAAGATGGCAAATCGTAATGCAGTTAACAACGAATAAGTTTTCTTTTATCTCAGATTCTGCAATTAATTTCGTAGAAAAAAAAATATTAATATAGGGAGACTAGAGAAATATTTCTTCCTGGATAAATCGAAATAAGATTTCGTTACGCGGGGGAACAGACTCCGCATAAATTACATGATATATATTGAGCACTACTTTATCCACAAATCATAATAATTTGAAACGTTATTCGGGTAAATCTTCAACGTCGCATTTTACAGTGACCTTTATTCAGCTTCAAATGGTCCATGAAAGTAATTATTAGAGACTTATTTGCCTGACAACAACGATATCACCCGATTTGGCATGTCTTCCTTGACATAGTATCGCTGACTAACTCCTCTGTTTATGGTCACAATAGCAAATAAATCAATCAAAGGCCCTTCGAAACGGCAACTGACGAATGAAATTTGCAGAGTGCGAAAGTTTTCCAAAAAATGGCTGACACGAAGAGAGACAACACCGAAGCTGTTTCGGTAATCAGTTTGTCAACATCTGAAAAGGAAAGTAGCCGACACAACGTGTTATATCACAAGCTACGCTGGCTTCCTTATCACCTCGTCCCTCCGCGCCTTATCAGGACAAGAGGAATGAGTCACGCCCACGTTCGGAACAGAATAAATTCCACAGCCCCCCCCCCCCCCACACTTCTAGGGGTTGAGACTTAACCGGCAAGTTTAATGCCGGAATGTTAAAACTCAGCGACATCCATAACCTCAAGGGATTCGACTGCAATCTCGACTATTTTCCCGTTTTATTTTTCTTTTATGTAACGCCCCTGCACCCCTCTAAGGGTGCTTCACTCCCCTGCCCTAAAAAGAGGTTGAAACTGTATAGAAACAACATCAATAAAAACAATGTCAATCTCACTGGCCACGAAAAATATTTATCGGCCGTTTGAACATGTTTCAAAAATTTCCAACCCCCCCCCTTCGCCCCTCCCCGCCGACCACACCCACCCCTGAGGATTAACCGGCAAGTTCAATGCCAGAATTAAAAACTCAGCGACATCCATAACCTCAAGGGATTCGACTGCAATCTCGACTATTTTCCCGTTTTATTTTTTTTATGTAACGCCCCTGCACTCCTCTAAGGGGTGATTCACTTCCGTGGTGCTCCAAAGGTGGGGGGAAGGGTTGAAATCATACACACACACACACCAAAAAAACCATAGGGAGGAACACAATCGATATTATTCGCACTCTGACTCTAAATCGACCGTTTTAGCATGTTTGAAAATTACCAAGCCCCGCCCCTGGGGAGGAGGGGGGGTTGGTAGTCGTGTCTTG